>JASSKH010000019.1:1977114-2372114 GCA_031763025.1 Macrocystis pyrifera
CCCCCGATCCTTGTCTACACGTGTCCTCCGCCACCCTTCCTCCTCTCCACCTTCCCCCCTCCCCTCCTCCCCTCCCCTCGTCCTCCTTTCGCCCCTCCCTTCCCCCCCCCCCCCCCTCCCTTCCGGTCTACACCTGTCTGTCTTCCACACCCCCTCACTGCGCCCACTCTCTCGCTTTCGCTTGCCGTTACCCTCGCGATCACGCGCCTCCTACGGCAGTCCACGCTCTGCGGACTAGAACTAGAGGGCGTCAGTCGCTTCCTTCGAGGGTTTCGAGATGGCGATGGCGAGTCTCCTCCGCCTTCCCCGTCCCCCCCCCCCCCCTCGCAGCGTTGTGTGGTACAATCGCGGGGGCAAGAGGAGGAGTGGCTCGAGCGGAGGCGGCGGGGGTGGGGGGGGGGTTAGGGGGGGGGGGGCACGCCCGAGCTCACCCGGGCGTCTTCGTCGGTGATGCTGCTTAGGGCTACTGCCGGTATTAAGCTGACGCGGAGCACTCTGCGGCGACTGCAGCAGGATTTTGCTGTGCAGGTGGGCCGGTTTGCTTGTTGTTGTAGCTGTTGGTGTTGGTGTTGGTGTTGGTGTTGGTGTTGGTGGTGATGGTAGTGTTAGTGTTGGTGTCGGTGGTGGAGGTGGTGGAGGTGGTGGAGGTGGTGGTGCTGTCGTAGCTATTGCTGCTGTTGATATTATTCATCGCTCGCTCGCAGCTCCTTGACGAGCAACTCCAGGGCGAGAGTCCATGGTTGACGGGCTACAATAACCGCCCTCATCCCCGCACCCCCCAGCCCGGCTGGCAGATAAAATGCCTCATAACGCACGGGGAGGCCCCAACAACAACACCTGCTCCCTATTTTCTTTAGTATGTCTTCTTTCACCGTTTTTCTTTCAAAATTGTTTTTCAATGCTGTTTTCAATGTTTTTTTTTCGTGTTTTTTCTTCAACATCTTTTTGTTTCGACGGGGGGAACGTGAAACATTCAAAGCTCGCTTGCAGCTTCATGAGGAGCACCTCCGGGGGAATAATCAATGGTTGACGCGGTTACGATATATTGCCCCGGACCCCACCCCCCTGCCGCCCCCGAGTTTACGGGTAAAATGTTCCACATGGCTCTCGCGAAAAACCCAACAACAATAGGTGTACCGTATATATACCAGGCACCACTATGGACGGAAATGTAAGGACCGTTTAGTATTCATATTAGCGACGAAGCGTTCCTTATATTTTCGTCCGGAGCGGGGTTTGTATATTGAATTGTTTTTTGTGCGTTTTTCGGGCGGGGAGAGGGGGGCGTAAACTATTCGACTATCGCTTGCAGCTCCCCAAGGAGCATTTTCACGGGGGGGCGCAATGCTTGGCGCGGTACAGCAGTAGCGTCCCCCCCTCTTTTTTGGCGGTCACCACGGCTGGCGGTGGAGTTAGATCATTTTTGTGCGGAGAGAACCTTAACTCCACACAAGGGGGATGATCGTATCACGTAGTGTGTATATGGGAAGGCACCCACGAGGCAGTCACGTACTAAATCCATTGCTGTCTCTGCAAGTGGCCACACCAGAAGTTTAAATCGATTAGTTGACGCTGTCATCCATACGCAAGAAAATTCCGCCTCAAGAGCGGTTATGCTGACCCTTTCATTTTGACTCACCTGACACCTCGACGGCGCTGTGCAAGCAAGGTCTGCCTGGTCGGTGGAAACCCGACGTGCCCCGTCCCGGCAGAGTAGGGGTGCGAAGGTCTATGGTCAATACGACTACGGCCATGCATGATAATAAGTACCCCCCCCCCCCCCCTTCCGACTGGGGGATAAAAATCTTCAAACGGTGACGTCCGTTCCGGCCCGTCCCTTCCCCCGTCCTATTTGTTTTGGTTTCGTCTTCCCGGAAGGGGGTTGGTTGCATCGTTTGTTGTTGCTTGCCCCTAACGGTTTGACCATTGACCGCGCTTCCCTTTCGAAACGGAGCACCGTTCCTGCTCCCAATGGAGACATGTCCAACAATTTGGAGCCCGTTGCGTCTTGTTGCTATTACGGGGGTCCATAGTTAGTAGGACCTATGGTATACATAAAACCCTATATATTTCGCTATTTTTAATAACTATATTTGGTCCTATTTACTATGCCCCCCCCGTAATATGTATACCATGAATATTTTACATGCTTTGTTTTTTTTGCTCATCTTAAGCTGATTCCTGTTTTTTTTTTTTTTTTTTTTTTTTTTTTTCCCTTTTGTGGCGGCTTACGACCTATCTCTTAAAACGGTATATAGAACGATCGTTTTTTTCTCGTTACTCTGTCTGGCGTACCAAATTTTTCCACATTGCTACTTTCGTCTATTTTCCTCGTGCCCTCCTCTCAACACGCCTCCTACAGGATAGCGCAATACATTTCTCGCTATGTAGTAAGTACCTATTACGGGGGTCCATAGTTAATAGGACCTATGGTATACATAAACCTGTGCATTTACCTATTTTTACTAACAATGCTTGGTCCTATTTACTATGGTCCCCCGTAATAGTTTTGTACCAAGGCGCTAAACTTCTCCGTGTCGCATTTTTCGGTCGTCTATTTTCCTCGTCTTGCTCCTCCAACACGTCCCATTCCTGCTTGTTGTACGTTTCATTTAAAAAAAAAAAAACCGAAATGTTTTCGCTTGCAGCTCCTCAAGGAACACCTTCAGGGAGAGGGACAATGGTTGACGCGGTATGGCAATGCTCCGGACCCCACGCCTGGAGCCGGCGCGGGAGTGGTGGGGGGGGAGGGGCGGACGGCGACGTGGGTTTCATGGGCGTGGAGGCGATGACAAGGTGGGGAGGGGGGAGGGGGAGGAGGGGGAGGGGGGGACGAGGGGGGGGAGGGTTACTCATTGGTTGCTTACCTTGTACCTGGTATGTAGTTTGGCCATTGACCACGCACCCCTTCCGAGACGGCGCACCGTTCCTGCTCCTAATATAACCACACGTCCAACTTTTGGTGGTGGGGGGGTGTATTCGATGTCATGCATGGCTGCAATCGTATGACCATAGATTGTTGGTGTTTTAATGTTTTAGTACTTTATTCTGTTAATATCTGCCGGAGTAAAAAGGGGGGGGGGGGGGGGGGGGGGGGGGGGGGGTGTACCTAGATGTCATGCATGGCCGTAGTCGTGTAACCATAATCCCGCGCATTCCTACAATGCCGGGACGGAACACGTCGGGGTTCCGACCAGGCATGAAACATTGCTTGCACCAAGCGTTGCGAAGCGCCGTGAGGTGTTCGGCAAGTCGCATGAAGGGCGAGGTGCATGCATCCTACTAAGAACCGTTTGTGAGGCGGACGTTCTTGCGCATGGATGACAGCGTCGAGTCAGTTGTTTCGTTTTCCGGTGTGGCCACGTCCAGAGGCAGCAATGGGTATGCTATGTGACTGCTTCGTGGGTGCCGACATTTATACACAGTACGTGATACAATCATCTCCCTCGTGCGGAGTTAGGGTTCTCCACGGGGAGGGTGGTAGAGGAAAGGGTTTCCATCGGAGTGGAAGCGATGGCAAGGTCGGGGGCATACTTTGTATTGTTTATTTATATGCTTGCCGGAGTCAATGGGGGGGCGACGGGAGAGGGGATGGAAGAGGGGAGAGAAGAGGGGGAGGGGGAAGGGAGGGGGGTGTTACTCATTTTGTTGGCTACCCTGGTCATTTGACCATTGACGACGAATCCGTTTCGAGACAGAGAGGGGGGCGAAGGGGAGAAGGGGGGAGGGGTAGAGGAAAGGTATTTGGATGTAGTGGAGTCAATGGAAAGGTACGATCCTTTCCAGTGTTGGCGGGGGAAGTTGGGAGGCGCGGGGAGGGGTGATGGGAAGAGGGGGGGGGGGGAAGGGAAGGAGGTGTAGCGGGAGTGTAGGCGATGATGAGTTGATGATCTCTTGTGAGTCTTTGCCAAGAATACGACGGGGTGGAGGGAGGGGGGGGGGGGGGGGGGGGGGGGGGTACTCATTATCGTGCATGGCCGTAGTCATATGACCATAGACCCTCGCATCCCTACAATGCCGGGACGGAGCACGTCGGGTTTTCACCGACCAGGCAGACATTGCTTGCACCAAGCTTTGCGAAGCGCCGTGAGGTGTTGGGCGAGTCGCACGAAGGGTGAGCTGCATCCTACTAAGAACCGCTTTAGAGGCGGATTTTCTTGCGTATGGATGACAGCATCAATGGATTGATTTAATTTCTGGTGTGGCCACATTCAGAGACAGCAATGGGGTTACTATATAACTGCCTCGTGGGTGCCTCACCATGTACACACTACGTGATACGATAATCCCCCCTGTGCGGAGGGAAGGTTCTCCCCGCACAAGAATGATCTATAACTTGACCGCCAGCCGTGGTAACCGCCAAAAAGAAACAAACAAACAAAAAAAAAAAAAACGGTATCCTGCGGGGGGGGGGGGGGGGGGGGGGGGGGGGGGGGGGGGGGGGGGGGGGGGGGGGGGGGGGGGGGGGGGGGGGGGGGGGGCAGAAGGATTGGGGACGGGATGGGACGGAGGGGAAGGATGACAAGAAGAAGAAGGGGGGTACATTTTTTTGCGGTGCCGTTACGAAACTGTTGGGATATGTTCGCGGTCCCGTTGCTGTATCTTTACGGCCTCGTCTGCCATGTTTTGATACGTATCTTGAGTTTGTTTTTCCTCAAGTTTTTTTTTTTTCTTCCCTGGTGTCTCTGCGGCCCTTCCCTACGATAGTTGGTGGCTTACAGTCAGTGGACTACCCATTTTGACCCCCTTAGCACTACAGTCCCGTGTCAAGGGAGAAACCTCTCAAAATTTCTGAAAACGAGATCGCAGCTTCTAGAAAGGTTGAGACCATCCCCCGTGACAAGCTATTCACGGGGATCCATAGTAAATAGGACCAAACATTGTCAGGAAAAATAGGTAAATATAAAGGTTTTTATGTACACCACTGGTCCTATTAACTATGGACCCCCCGTAAGAACAAGCGTGGTCTTATCTTCTACAGCAGTGGTACCTTGAAGTATGATCTCATCTTTTAATCCTTTTAGAACCGCAGTCCCGTTTTGGGGACAAACTACTTGGAATTGGAGTAGTTTGTCCCCAAAAACGGGACTGCGGTTCTAAAAGGGTTATAACTGCTGACCGCACGAATTCCCAAGAATATTCCTTCTCGTGACTATACGACACTAAAGCCGATTTTTGCCTGGTATTTTGTCTCCCGAAAAAAAGTCTTGAAACCGGGATGGTCTCGTAAAAAAAAAAGTGGATACAGCAGCAGTAGTCCCCCTCGGTGGTTCCGGCCGAGTCGCGGTGCCGGCCGGTTGAGTAGCGGCGGTTTGCCGGAGGAGTGCCGTTTTTTTTTTCTTCTTTTCCATGCTTCTTGAGACCCTACAAGGTATATGCCGTGCATGTATTGTTCCCCTACCCGGAGTTATGTCCGTCTTCCACAGGAGGTGCCGTAATTTCAGGCTGGCGCTTACCGGAACAACGGAATGACCATTACTGCTGTGCCAGGTACCCCGTTTCTATTACGGGGGTACACAGTTAATAGGACCTACCAGGTATGGTACACATAAAAACGTTTATATTTACCTATTTTTACTAACAAAATTTGGTCCCGTTAACTATGGACCCCCGTAAATATCTCAAACTGCTGTGGGCTCGTGTGCGCTGTTTCTTCCCCTGCAGGATGATGCTGTCGGACTCGAAGCTGCTCGACCGGCTGAGGGAAGAGCTCGGGAAGATGGCCGCCCCGGTCCACGCCGACGCAAGGGTTTTCCAGACAAAGATTACGGAGGCCTCGGAGCGTCTGCAGGTATGTATAGGGGACAAGGGGACCCGCGGCGGACGGGGTGCCGCGATACGGGAAGATAAACACACCTATTGTATGAATGGGAGTGGGAGGGGAGGAGAGCTTTGCAACCCCTCGGAAAGAAAAACCGATCTGTACTTCATGATCTGCTGTAGATGCTTCAGCGCAGATACATTCCTGATCTGTCTGTAGGATCGAAGTCATCCTTTTGACGGGTGGGAGCCGAATAACCTGGATGATATTTTTTTTAACAATTTTGTTCTGGGTTGAGTTATTCGGACCTATTTCTAGGGACAATTGTTCAGGGCGACTGATTGCTCGGGACGATGGCTAGGGGCGATTGCTATCATTGATAGCGATGATTCACACGGGGACGATAATTCGGCGTGGTTTCTCGGGAGATTTTTTCAGGATGTTTGCTCGGGACTATGATTCGGGATACGTTCGGATCATTGCCGGATCATTGCTCGGGACGATTGTTCGGGAAGATGCATCCGGAGCGATCGTTTTTACGGGACGATCGTCCGGGATGATTGCTGCTCGGGACGATTATTCGGGACGATTTCTCGTGATTGTTGTGCGCAGGAAGCGGCGAGGGAGAAGAGCAACCTGTCGGCGGAGCTGCTGGTTCTGAAAGATGAAATCGAGGCTCTGGGGCAGCGGAAGAAGTTGGTCAGCGAGCAGGCACGACACCACTTCAGGGGTAGACGTAGAGGCAGTTGTTGTCGGCGGTTGTGCTGGCGGCGGTGATGGTGGTGGTGGTGATGGTATTGTTGTTGGTGGTGGTTTTGGTGTCGAGGTTAGTGTCGATATCCTTGTGGTGGTGTCGATGATGTTGGTGGTGGTGTTGACGTTAGTGCTGTTGTTGCCGTTGTCTCTGCTGCTGTTGCTGCTGCTGCTGCTGCTGCTGTTGTTGGTGTGGTTATTGGTGTTGGCGGTGGCGGTGGCGGCAGGGTATGGTGTGTGTTTTGACCCAATGTTTGGTTTGTGTGTTTTGTACAAAGGTTTTATTTGTTCTTGTACGACTTTTTTTTTTTTTTTTTTTTTTTTTTGTCTTTCGCGTCTTGTCTGCTGCCGCTTTTCCCCTCTCAGATGCATCTCCTACTCGTGCAGTTCGAGCAAGACTCAACCGCCTCTCCCGAGCGAAGAGGACGCGAAGAAGGAAGAGAACATACGAGTGGAGGAGAAGAAGAAGGAGATGAGAACAGTAGCAGCGGCGGCAACGCAGTCCGCGTGTCTCCCTCCTCCTCCTCCTCCGGCGGATTCAGCGGTTTCAGCCCCTTCAAAGGCTTCTCCGGCTTCGGCAATAAAAAGAAGCAGCGGGGGGGCGGTGGCAACGGAGGCAGCGGCGTTAGCGGGGGTGGTGGGGTTGGGGTGTTGACATTCGGGTCTAGAGAGAGCGGCTCTTGGGGCGACGTTGGTGGCGGTAACGGTAAAGGTGGTGGTGGCAGTGGTGGCGGTGGCAGTGGTGGCGACGATGTCGGCAACAGAAGTTGGCCAACGGAAGAGAGTGGGGGCGGGGGCGGAGTCGGCGCGGGGCAGCAAGGACGCGGCGGCGTTGATGGTAGAAGCGGTGGCGGCGGCGATGATTACAGCAGAGGTTGGCCGACAGAAGAGAGCGGGGGCGGGGCCGGAGTCAGCAAGGGGCACGGAGAGAGAGAAACTGGGGGCGGCGGTGGCGGCGGCGGCGGAGGGCGAAGAGGCGCGAGCGGAGGCAGCGCTGAGTCGTACGGCGGCGTTGAGTTTTGTGAGAACGAAGACGGGATTCTCGTCGGTTATCCGATTTCTTCCGCTTCGCGTGGCGGCGGTGGCGGCGGCGGCGGCGACGGCAGCGGCAGCGGCAGCGGCAGCGGCTGTGCTCGGTCTACGGAGACACCCCCGCCCCGACAAGGGGCGGTGGGAGAGAAGGGTCCGCAGGTGGGGATAGAGAGGAAACCGTTCCCGCGGTCTTTGATGCTGCTCACGCGGAGCAGGGCGGTGATTTCGATGCTCATGGGGCCTTGCTGGCCGTCCTACGAATACGACGCGTCGGGAGGGTTTGTCGACCGAACTGGTCGGCGGTGATTGGGTGGTGCACATATATAAATAACTTATTTTGCCCCCATTTAAAGGTAACTTCCACCCACCAACCTTTCAGCGCACTGCAGCAGTGTCGGCACTCTCATGCATAAGAAACCTGAAATCAGATGTTGGGCTTTCAACATTATTATTGTGGGCGGAGCGAGCAGGGGGTAGTATTTATTGCAATGGTTTTCGTGCAGACAGCGAGTGCGTAGGCTAATACCCGCTTTTTTTTGTTTCTTAAAGCAGTTGTCGTACGTATGCGTAGGTTTCTTTTTAAAATCTGTATTCTTGCGATCGGCGGCCGGTACCGGATATATACCGCTGCTCTAGAAGAAGAAAAAAATGACTTCATAGATTTGTTCGGGTTTTGTATTTTATGAGTTAAGCCTGCTGTAGTCGAGGTCCCTGAGTTTGTAGCAGACATAAAAAAAAGAAAAAGGGTCGAATTCGAACTCTTGATTGGCGTCATGCTATGCGAAAAAAACACCTATTTTGTTGTTTTTTTGGAAGGCTTTCTTAGGGGGGGAACGGTAAGTTCGCTTGGTTTGTAGAGATGCGGATATTCGCCAAGGTGGTGGTGGTGGTGGTGGTGGTGGTGGTGGTGGGGGTGGAGCGTTGGCATTGGTGGTGCTGGTGTTGGCGGTGCTGGTGGTGGCGGCGTTTATGACGATGGGGACACCAACCGAGGCTTCCCTCGGGTTACGTTTTATTTCTTGGTTGGACCGAGTAGGTGAAGACAATACCTGGTATAACTTTGCAAATGGGGTTTTGCAGTGCAGGGTACATGGAACAAGATATCCTTATCACCCCCCCCCCCTCTGCCCATTGTAGGGATGCGAGGGTCTATGGTCATTCGACTACGGCCATGCATGGCAATGAGTACACCCTCCCCCCCCCCCCCCCCCCCCCCCCCCCCCCAATATATTACATACTGTAGGTTGGATTGGCGTCGGTTGGCAACGACGCTGTTAAACATGCCTCACTACGTGAACTAGAGGACCAGGGGTACCGCTTGTTTGTTCTTTTGTGCGGGGTGGAGAACCTTTACTACGCACTTAGGGGAATGATCGCATCACGTAGTGTTTATGGTATGGCACCCACGAGGCAGTCACATAGTATCTCTATTGCTGTCCCTGGAAATGGCCAAACCATGAATTAAATTGACTTGTTGAAGCTGTCGGCCATGTGCAAGGCCGCCTCACGAGCGGTTCTTGGTAGGATGCAGCTCACCCTTCATGCGACTCGCCCGACACCTCACGATGCTTCGTTGTTGGTGCAAGCAATGCCAGCCTGGTCGGTGAAATCCCGACATGCTCCGTCCCGGCTTTGTAGGGATGCGAGGGTCTATGGTGATACGGCTACGGCCATGCATTATATTGAGTACACCCCCCTCCGTCCTATGGTGATACGACTACGGCCATGCATGATAATGAGTACACCCTCCCACCCCCCCCCCGCTCCACCCTTCCGTCCGTGGTCATACGACTACGGTCATACATGATATGGGTATACCCTCTGTCTCGAAAGGGATGCGTGGTCAATGGTCAATGACTACGTAAGGCAAGCAACAAATGAATACCCCCCCCCCCCCCCCCCCCCCCCCCCCCCCCCCCCCCCCCCCCCCCCCCCCCCCCCCCCCCCCCCCCCCCCCCCCTCCTCCACCCTTTAGATGTTGGAGAGACGGTGAACTACTCGAGTCGTTAGCTGTAATAAAAACTTTGCGCTACCCTCGTGGTGGGGGAATGATGACAGTATCGTAACCAAAAAAAAAAAAAAAAAACTTTAGAAAACCAGACGCCTTGATTGAGCACGCTTATGTATTATACACATACTTCCAAGGTTCCCCTTCGGGACTATGGGTTGACTTGAATTGAACTCCCGGGGGTGCCTGCCGCCGCAAGCCGACAAGTGATAGAACACAGCGGGCGTTCGTTCCTCGTGCCAGGCGCGACTCCTACGTAGCTCGCCGGGCAAGGACGAACATAGAAAAAAAACAAAGCTTGTGGACGCTGTTACATAATAAAGAAGGAGCTCACCGGGCAAGTAAAACCGAACAAGTAGCACCGACCAGGCCCAAGCGAGCATGTGTTTATGGTTGGCTGGCTCTGTTATATGGTAGTGTAATATCCACACGCGCCCGGCGGGCGCAGCATTGCGCTCAGAGCGCTCATGCCGTGCTGATAGCACTGATAAAACATCGCTTGGCGCGATTGCTGTGGCCTGTGTTCTTCGGTACCGGTATGAAATATAGGGTATGGTACGTGAGGCAACGCGCGTTTTCCTGTATTGTGTTTTGTAATTTGTGGCATATCGCGGTAGCTCATGACATTTTGTTTTGTTCTTACTGGGTGGTGGTGATCGGAGTTTTTTGTCTAGCTTTTTTGTCGTTTGTGGTATAAATCTTTTTCTTTTTTTCTTTGTATTGTGGTGTTTTCATTCAGTAACTATTACGGGGGACCATAGTAACTAGGACCTATGACACACACAAAAACCTATACATTTACCTATTTTTACTAACGATATTTGGTCCCATTTACTATGGTACCCCGTAATAGTGGTATTTTGTGATGCTTTGGTACTTTTGGCTGTTTTTTTTGTTTTTTGTTTTTTCTTTGGCGGCGACGAGTCGGACCTTCCAACCTTGTTCGCGCATTTGGTGTTGTTGCTTCTGCTATTATGTCCCCTGGTGTTGTGTTTTAGTATTTTTATTTTGTTCTGGTCTTTTTGTTCTGTTATTTTGTTCTGGTGCTTTGTTCTGGTGCTTTGTTCTGGCCTTTTCTTCTTGTTGTTGTCTGGTTGTTGCGGCACTTGGTGTATTTTTTTTTAGTTTTTTTAGTTCTTGTTGCCGTTTTCTTCGCGGGGAACGCTTTCCTCCGCGATGGCCGCCGCTTAGCGCGGCTCGTTTGCCGCGGCGCTATTGCCAGGCTTTTTTCAGAGGATGTGGGCGCAATTAGGGATTGGGGTGGGATATGAGGGGGTATGGTGGGGTGTGGTGGAGTGGGGAGGGTGTTAGGGCATGCAGACATTGCGGGGTCAAGGGGAAAACCAATCGCCACGCCAGCCAATATCGTGCTATTTATAGGGTTAGGGTCAATAGCTATTGGTCAAAAGGCAATGGTGAACAGCCAATCGCAGTCGATAACGCTCGTAATGCTACGGCAGCTCGTGTGGATACATACAGTAGTGGTCTCTATGATGCCGGTATGTGCCAGACCAATACGCTGGCATTGTGGCGGGCACGGGCATTGTTCCGCACAATGTCACACGCTTACTGTAGTCCCATCTGTGCCAAGCGGAATTCCCGGCGTCGTAGAGGTACCGCATTTTACAACCCCGCTGGTCGGCGAGTGGACGAATTGGCTGATACACACCTGGTACACCGTACGAGCGTCGTACAGTAGTCCCGGTGGTGATCGCAGCGGTTGCCTTCGGAAGCCTTGGCACGCGCAGTGCGCGGAAGAGGTTGGTTTTGTCTTTGGTTGGAGCCACCGGCGAAAAACATGCTACTCCTCATATTGTTGTTGTTGTTGTTGTTGTTGTTGTTTAGCACTGCCAAGCCGAGAAAGTCGTGAAGCTATGTAGCTATGGCTGATTTGACGTGTGTCGTGTTCGGACCAGCGATAAAGGTGCTGACACCATCGCGCCAAAAATACCGAGGCGTTTTTGTACCGTACGTAGCGGGGAAGGGGGGGGGGGGGGGGGGTCTGCTTAGAAACCCCGGGTCCGAGTGACGACGGCACTAAAGGAAAGCTTTAGAGCTATATGTAGAGGATGCAGGGGTTCGCGGGAATATAGGGAACTGTGCTTGAACGTAGAGTTTTACATGTATGTAGCCGGGCGAAAATATAAAAAATTATTAAACGATTCATAACCTTGCCGGCCTACCTGGCTGCCATTTATCCACGGTTGCGCGAAAGGCTGAACGAGCACTCGCGCGCCCGACGTTGATTGACGTCAGCGTTCGAGACGTGACCCCCCCCCCACCCCCCTGCTCCATCTCGAAAGGGACGCGTCGTAAATGGTCATATGACTTGAGGCAAGCAACGAATAAGTACGCCCCCCCCCCCCCCCCCCCCCCCCCCCCTCCCCCCCTCCCCCCCCCTTCCCCCCCCCCCCTCCCCTTCCCCTCCCCTCCCGCCTCCTCCTCCCTCCCCCCTCCCCCCCCCACTCGCCGCCCTCCCTGCCCCCCCCCACGGCCGCCCCTGACCCCCCCCCCCCCCCCCCCCCTCCCAACCGATACCCCACCTCGAACCCCAACCCTTACCTCACCTCCCTCCGTCCCTCCCTCCTACCCTCACCGCCACCTCCCCCCCCCCCCCCCCCCACTCCCACCCCACCTACCCCCCCCCCCCCCCCACCCCACTCCACCCCACCACCCCTCTCCGGCTCCCGGGCGCCTCCTTCAAGAATAAAAAGAAGCCATGCAGCGTTGAGGGTGGCAATTCTGAGTCCCCTTCGCGGTGCCACCGCACCTCTTTCTCGGACCCCCCTCCCTCAACATCCTCGCCTCTTGGAGCGTGGAAACCCGGAAAAGCATCAGCAGAAGAAAAAGAAAAGGAAGAAGCAACAGCAGCAGCGACAACACCAAAAGCAGCAGCAGCAGCAGTAGCAGCAGCGGCGGTGGTGGCGGAGGGGGAATCACGGTTATCGTCTCCAGGGATCAGAGTGGCTGTTGATTTGAGTCCCCTTAGAGTCGGCGGTGGTGATGGTGATGGTTGTGGTGTTGGTGATGGTGGCGGTGGCGACGGCGGCGGTGTTAGTAACACAAGCACAAGCGTGGCTAAGGAAAGGCGGGAGGTGGTTAGCCCTAGGCTCGCGGTGATGTCCTCGGGAGACTTTTTCTCGACGATCACGTCAAGTTCTTCGCCGTCCGCGAGGGAACGACCGACCCGCGAGGGGGGACGCACGAGAGAAGGAGGCGGAAGCGGGGGGCGGAGGCGAGGGGGGGGAGGGGGGGGTGCAGGCGCGGCACGGACGACGAAGGCGGCGATCTCATTGGGTTCTCCAGGTGGGAAAGGGTCAACCCGCGAGGGCGGGCGCCTTAGAGAAGGAGGCGGGAGCGGGGGGGGGGAGGAGACGGGGGAGAGGGGGGAGGCGTTGTTGCTGTCGCTGCCGCCGCTGCCGCTGCCAATGCTGAGGCTGGAGGGAGTGGGCCTGCTAGCAATACTACCCGAGAGGTAGGAGAGTTTTCGTTTTTTTGTTATTGTTTTCATGACTTGTTTCATATATACCGGTATACGTCAGCTGGTGGTTCGCCCGATTGAGCGGTTAATACTCGAAACTTTGCAAGCTGCGTGGTGCTTTTTTCTATTTTCGTTGTCCGTGCTCTCGTTTTGGATTTTTTGTTCACGTAGTAGGTACCAAGTAGTGTTTTCGTTTTTGCGTTTTGTGAACGCAGCAATTGTCCCCTCTATGGGGCCGGTATGCGCCAGGCAACCAGCACACCTGACAAGAACGATTTAGGAAATATATATATAGATATATGTATCTTCCAGCGGGTATACAGTACGTTTCCCGGGAGTTTATAATTCTCTACTATTTAATAGTGTAGGGAGAAAAAATGTGGTCCGCAGTTTCACGAATCGTGTCCCACCGCTCGGAAAAGCGACAAAAAAGCTCGAACGCGGCGCGCAGCAGCCGCGTTCGCTGCCCCGTTTTGGGGTCGGGTTGGGGTCAGGGGTTGGGGACAGGGGTTGGGTTGGGTCTACACACCCCGTGCGTTGATCCCACCATCGGAAGTTGTTCCTTGTCCCAAGAATCGTGAACGTGACAGTCGGCGACCCGACCCCAGGAAGATGTGTCCTGCGTCGTTGTGAGGAAGATGCAGGGAACAATACCGTAGCGGCAACCGGCACTAACTATTCCGTACCCTGCCACGCTAGTTACTTCGCTAATGCCATCTGCAGTGCCAAGCGATTCCACCGGGACTATAGAGGGACCACTGCTGCTGTAGTGCTTTCGTTTCGTAGTGCTATTTTTTTTTCGTAGGGGGGGGGGGGGGTGGGGGGGGTGGGGCTTGGCTGCTTCTTGGGGCTGCTTCTTGTTTTGTTGTCAGATTTGTCTTTTGCTGTTGTCAGAGGTTGGTTTGGGTCTTCATTCGGGGTCAATATTTTTTTTTCTTTTAGTGTATATGGTTTCGGCTTTTGTGTTTTTGTTCGAGATTTACGTTCTGTTCGGGATCGATTTTCGTTTGGGTTATGTTATGCTTGGGGTTGTTGCTGTTGTTGTCGCTTTTGTTATACCACACGCACGCTTGACCCGGTCCGCGACTTTCTCGGCGAAGCCCGTCGACTACACCGCCAGCTGTGGAAAGCTCGCGGCTAACGAAGCTGTTAGAGAAAAAAAAACGAAGAAGGCGAAACGCCCCACCGAATATGTATATATCATACGTATATCATCCAATCCCGTTCCATCCCGTTCCATCCCATCCCATTCCATCCCATTCCACCCCGTCTCATCCCATCTCATCTCATCCCATCCCATTCCTTCTAACCCTAGCCCATCCCATTGCCTCCCATCCCATCCCATCCCATCCCATTGCCTACACCTATTCCTTCCCATTCCCTCCCATCCCATCCCACCCTATCCCATCGCTTATCACCCGACCCCAGCCCACCCCATGCCTTCCCTAGCCTGGCCTTGCCTTGCCTTGCCCTGCCTTGCCCTGCCTTGCCCTGCCCTGCCTTGCCTTGCCTTGCCTTGCCTTGCCTTGCCTTGCCTTGCCTTGCCTTGCCTTGCCTCGCCTCGCCTCTTGCCTTGCCTTGCCTTGCCTTGCCTTGCATTGCCTTGCCTTGCCTTGCCTTGCCTTGCCTTGCCTTGCCTTGCCTTGCCTTGCCTTGCCTTGCCTTGCCTTGCCTTGCCTTGCCTTGCCTTGCCTTGCCTTGCCTTGCCTTGCCTTGCCTTGCCTTGCCTTGCCTTGCCTTGCCTTGCCTTGCCTTGCCTTGCCTTGCCTTGCCTTGCCTTGCCTTGCCTTGCCTTGCCTTGCCTTGCCTTGCGTTGCCTTGCTTGCCTTGCCTTGCCTTGCCTTGCCTTGCCTTGCCTACCCTACCCTACCCTACCCTACCCTACCCTACCCTACCCTACCCTACCCTACCCTACCCTACCCTACCCTACCCTACCCCACCCCCCCACCCTACCCTACCCTACCCTACCCTACCCCCTTCCCACCCCAACCTCCCCTCCCCACCTCAGTCTGACCTTCGCTGCACACTGTATTACTGTATGAATATTGTTTTTTTTCAGGAGGCGGAAGGTACCGCGTGGGGAAGGCTGACGAAGTGGGTCGGAAACGCTAAGCCGCCGGGAAAGTGGTTCCTGCCCGGATCAGGGGGCACGGGGGGTGGGGGGGGGGATTGAGGGACATCGCGGCATCTTTGTCTCCGCCAAGAGTACGCCGAGGAGGTCCGACACTACAGATATAATAATATACATATTCAGTCTTGTGTACCTAGTGTTATTGCCGAGGGCCAAAGGAATCAGAGCCCCGCGGTGGATGTGTCTACTCACGCACCATATTGGACCACAATTCATACGCCCCCCTGCAATAGTGTTTCGAGGTCGGCAGGGGTAAGGAGGAAAAAAAAGAAATGAAAAAAAAAAAAAAAAAAAACGGAACCGCATTTTTCACCACCGTGTCGAAATTGAAATACAATCTGTGATAAAGCGGGTTGGTTTTTTATTTCGTCAAGAAACTTAAATGAAAGATGGTTGCAGTTTGTGGTAATTTGTTTTCTTCAGATTAGTTTTTTTAATTAATTTTAGAAACCTCCCCGTCCCCCCCTGTCTGGCACTAGGAAAAAAAAAAATGGCGGTTCGTTTTTTTTTTTTTTTTCGTGTTCCATTAAGGTCCGACACCATATATATATTCAGTCGCGTTGTATCATTTTTGCCCGGGGTGGGCTAATGTAGTAATCAGAACCCGCTGTAGGCCCAAAAACCATGTATTTCCCTATGTGTACGTACCATTTTTAGTTGTAATTATTAGTACTATTGTCCCCCCGTATTGGAGTTGTTCTGTCGTTCGTATGGTGTTTTGAGGGTATACAGCTGCTGGCCTCGAAGTGTCTTTTGGACGTATTGTACCTGGTATGTATGCACAAGGCCGCGGTCCGCGGGCGGCTACGTGTTCACCGCCCGCTGCGCTCGCTGCAGGAAGCAGGAGATATTTTACAAATTTAAATTTATAAAATACGTCAGCTGTGAGTTCGACTGATTAAGTTTTTTTTTTTTTTTTTTTTGTCCTCCGGCCGATTGGTAAAAGTAAAGCTTAAGCTCACCACACTTCCACGTTCCAATTTCGTGTCGTGTGTCAATTTAGCCCATTTGGGTATATTCCATTTTTACCGAATTTTACAAGTGTTGTAATAAACCGAACGCGCGTATTCTATATAATATATTGTAGAACGAAGTTTGAAAGAAGACAAGAGGCCAGGGGACGACTTTGGTGCGATGGACGATTTTCCAAAATGCCGAGAGGTCAGCGGTGCAGGAAAAGGAATATGCCGGGCCAGTACGAAGCTTTCAGCGGCGCGGAACGAAACAAGAGGAGGAGGAAAGAGGGAAAAAATGAGATAAACCCTGCCGATCGATCCTGAAACACAGAATCTCTCCACGTAAAATCGGCATAGAATAACTCGAGGATCGAAAACCTAATTTCCACCGTCGGCAGGGTGGGGCTTGAGAGTGGCCGAGGGAGAACATACCGAACGAGACAGTTCACCCGCAGTAGGTACTAGTGGTACTTCCACCGCGCGTACTGCGGGTTTTATATGGTCTCACACAGGAACCACAGCAGTCCCATATGTGGGGAACGCAAACCTGAGGCTGCAGAATTCAAGGGGTTGGTGTGTCTATTTGTTTTTTGAAAATATATCAAAAATGATTTTTCGATGTTTCACGTAGCTTTGTCACGAGTGAGCGATTTTTGTCCGGTGTGTATTTCGTACCTGGTATGGTTATTACGGGAGACCATAGTAAATAGGACCAACTACTGTTGGTAAAAATAGGGAAATATATAGGTTTTTGTGTGCACCGTAGGTCCTATTTACTATGGTCCCCCGTAATACTACAGTTCTATACGTATATACTGGGATACCATTATCATCATCACTTCTGCTACTACTGAGCAGCGTTAGATGTCCGCCTTACTGGGGGAAGCCGCCTTTATTCTTTCCAGGGTATGAGGGCATTTCCCCAGTAGCGCCGGGCGATTTTGACCGCGATATAAGGCTGTTCACGGGTCGGGTCAAACCTCGCGGGTCGGGTCGGGTCGGGTCGGGTCGGGTCGGGTCGGGTCGGGTCAGGTCGGGTCGGTTTTCGGGTCATAAGCGTGACCCGACCCTATCCGTGAGACTTTTTTTGAAAATATCCTAACTCGACCTGACCTTACCCTAACTAAACCGACCCGACCCGTGAGAGTTCACAAGCTTCCTGACCCGACCCGCGGGTCGGGTCATGACGCGTGAAAAAACCTGTCTAAGTTATATCGGAATACCGCCTTCTCGGGTGGACCCCTACTGCTGTATTGATATTTAGTCGTGAGGACCCTTGTATTTATGCTATGGACAGTGGTATACGATATCGGCGCTCTTCGTAAGAACACACTTTCGGAAATCTTCGTACATGGCCTGATTTTTCTTCTTTTAAGACAACCATTCTTGGTGGTCGAAAACATATATTTTTTTTGTACATTGATATATAGACGAAGCGGTCTCTATATTTCCGCCCGGAGTGGTAAATAAATAAGGTACGAGTATGTATGTTCGCAGCCTGCTCGTATTGCTAGGCGCTCGCCGTCTGCGATAATAATTTGTAGTACAGGAATACCCCATTCTCGCCCCATTCGCCAGAATGAGGATAGGATGTTAGCCTAGCGTGTCATTTCAGGTTTCTTGCGCGTGCAGTGGTAAATAAGAAGGTACGAGTATGTTCGCAGCCTGCACGTATTGTTAGGCGCTCGCCGTCTACGATAATGATTTGTGGTACAGGAATACCCCATTCTCGCCCCTTCGCCAGAATGAGGATAGGATGTTAGCCTAGCATGTCATTTTTAGGCTTCTTGGGGCCGATAGTGTGTCTGTGTGTGGTGTGCGCGTTTTGTACCCCGTGTGGTGAGTGATGTGCCCCCCCCCTGGTAGGTGTGCGCGATTGTGGATTATGGTTTATCTTGTTTGTTCGTTTGTGTGTGCCCTTGTTGTTGTTGTTGTTTTTGAGTCAAGTTTGTTTGTTTTGTGTGTTTGTTTTGTCGTTTGTTGTTTTGTTTTTTGTTTGTTTGCTCGTTCGTTTGTTCGTTTTTAGTGTTTGTTCACTTGCTTGTTTGTTTGTTAGTTACAGTGGTTAGTTTGCTAGTTCTTTTCCTTCGTTTTGTTTTGTTTGTTTGCTTGTTCATTTGTCTGTCTGTCTGTTTGTCGATGTCTGCGTGTTTGTTTATGTATTTGGTTATTCATGTATGTGTTTGTTTGCTTTGCTTTGTTTGTTGGTTTGTTTTCCCCTTGTTATTCGAAAATGCAGGTAAGAGTCAACAATTGACCCTTATGGAGGAGCTCTACCAAGACTTGAGGGAGCTGCGACGGAGGCTCGAAGAGGTCCAGGGCGGCATCGACGACAAGTCAGAGATGTACGCCACGCTCTTCCACAGGTGAAAACAAAATAATGGAAACAACTCAAAAACCAATAATAGAACATAGAAAAACATTAACTACTAGTAAAACAAAAAATACGAAACAATATTTTGAAAAAAAAACAAGCATCTAAACATAAACTGGCCATTTTTTGTGTTGGCTTTTCATTTCTCTTCACAATCCGTGCGAAATTTAGCTTTTTTTTTTTGCACCGACGAAAACATGGGAGAAAAAAAACATCGCCCCTCCGATTAGCCGATTCTGATTCGGATTCAAATCGCTACGATTAATTCCATTGTTGTTTTTTTTTTCCGGCGAAAACATGGGTAAAAACATGCCCCCCCCCGATTAGACGATTTCCGATTGGGATTCAAATCGCTACGATTAATTCGACGAATCAGACCTCCGCTTCAGCGCCCTATATATACAGCACATTATTTTTCGTAGGCTCCTCGTTTGAGACGGCTTTAGCACTGCAGTCCCGTTTTGGAGGCAAACTACCTAGAATTTGAGTGCTTTGTCCCCAAAAACGGGACTGCAGTTCTAAAAAGGGTTAAGGAGCTCTTCACCTTGACCCAAAACTCTCCTCACCCAAAAACTGTTTTTTGAGATAAAATGTCAAGCATAACCCGGTGAAGAATCCAGAAGCTTAGGTATACAACGACAAGGCGTGCCTTGTTGGGTAGTTCTCGGCTGAGGAGGTTTTACCAAAAAAATGATCCCTCTATCGTAACACGCCTCCGTATATGACACCTGGCAGGTATCACGCCTCCGTATATCATAGGTATCACGCCTACGTATATCATAGGTAACACGCCTACGTATGTGATACCTGGCAGGTATCACGCCTCCGTATGTCATAAGCAATACGCCTCCGTATGTCATAGGTAGCACGCCTCCGTATATCATAGGCAACCCGCCTTCGTATATCATGCGCAACACGCCTCGGTATATCATAGGTAGCACGCCTCCGTATATCATAACGTAGCACGCTTCCGTATAAAATATACCAAGTAACATGCCTCCGTATAACATAGGTAACAAACACGCCTCCGTATATCATAGGCAACACGCCTCCGTGTATGATATAGGTGACACGTCCCCGTATATCATGGTAATACGCCTCCGTGTGTCATACCTGGTAGGTAACACGCTTCCGTATATCATAGGCAACACGCCTCCGTATGTCATAGGTAGCACGCCTCCGTATATCATAGGTAGCACGCTTTCGTATATAATACAAGGTTCCCCTTCGGGATGTGGGTGGCATGAAATCCGGGGGGTGTCGCAAGTTGAAAAAGGGAGACGCAGGAAAAACCCTTGCACCTCTGGTTTGAGTAAAAATGATCTCGGAGTAAAGTGAGTCATGGGTTACAGTAGTACTGTAATATTGCTAAAAGCGAAGAGTAGTAGTCTAGTCTTCGATGCTCTCGCATGTTTTAGCGTGTTGGAGGAATGGACTGCTGTATTGCTCAAAGGAAAGCGTAGCACTCTCAAGGAAACTGACGGGATTTGTATCATCCAAGTATTTATCGCCTGGGTGGGATCTGTATCATCGATATATGTGTGATCCTCGATGATCTGAACACCTCTACCGGGTGGAGTTTACACGATCTGCATGAACTACACATGTTAATCGAACATACATGTACCGTGATTAACTGATGAATAGCTTTGCGTGGGTGGGTCTGCATGATCTGAAGGATCTGCACGATCTGCAGAATTTGTACGATGTAGATGTATCACCCTTTTTTTGGCGGTGAGATCTGCTTGGTCTTTATGATTGCACTTGCGTGCCGAGTGGGATGATCTGAAGGACCTATTATCTACACACTCCAACTAGTTTGCCTCGGGAGACATGTACGTTCCGTATCATTTGCACTTGTGTGCCAGGTGGGATCTTGTTGATCTCAATGACATGCAGTTTAGCCTGAAGGGGATCTGTGTGGTCATAATTTTCATAGATGTGTACCCGAGTAGAATCTGTGTGATCTGTACAATCAGTACATTTCGACCGGGATGGGATCTGTCCGATCTGCCTGATCTGTACATCTTGAGCGAGATCGGGTATGTACGATCTGCATGATCTGCGCATGTTCATCGGTGGGTGTCATTGATGTGCAGGATCTGTATAATCTGCAGGATCCGAATGATCTACCTGAGTGGGATCTGTGTGATCTGTATGATTTGTACACCGGGATAGGGTATGTACGATCTGCATGATATGCACATTTTTATCGGTGGGTCTGCATGATCTGCAGGATCTATATGATCTGCGGTATTTCTGATGATCTGGAAGATCTGTAAAATCTGGATACTTTACACTTGTTTACAGCATGTTTAGCCGGGATGGGGTCTGTATGAGGTAGATATTTCACACGTTTGTACGTGAGTGGGAACTTGATCAGTGTGGTCTGTACCTATGTGTGATCTGCAGGATCTGTATGATGTGTACACATGTATGATCTGCAGGATCTGTATGATCTACCTGAGTGAAATCTGTGTGATCTGTATGATCTTTTCATCTTGACCGCGATGGGGTCTGTATGATCTGCGTAATCTGCAATGTTTATCGGTGGGTTTGCATGACCTGCAGGATCTGTAATATTTGGCAGGTGTGCTGCAGGAATTGTATGACCTGCAGGATCTGTAATATATGGCAGGTGTGTACCTGAGGGCGATGTTGATGTGTGTGATCTGTACATATTTACTGGGTGGTATCTGTATGATGAGGTAGATATTTCACACGTGTGTACCTGAGTGGGAACTCGATCTGTGTGATCTGTACATATGTGTGATCTGCAGGATCTGTATGATCTACCTGAGTGGAATACATGTGATTTATATTATATGTTCATCTTGACCGGGATGGGGTATGTACGATCTGCATGATCTGCACATGTTTGTCGGTGGGTTTGCATGATCTGCAGGATCTGTATATATCTGTATGATCTGCAGGATCTGTAATATTTGGCAGGTGTGTACCTGAGTGAGATCTTGGTCTGTGTGATCTGTGCATCTGCACCAGGTGGGATCTATATGATCTGCATGAACTGCACATGTTTCGTCGGGAAGGCCAAGGAGTCAATCAAAACAAATCAAGCTCGAAAATAAGTTGATGGGCAACCCTATAGACGCGCAACGCAATTAAAACCCGGTACAAAATCTACTGGTACACGAAATAGCCAGGGTGTGATAAAAACATGAGTCGCACGGACACAAAAAACTAAGAGTAGCAGCAAGGAAAGCAACCTGCGCCAGCAATAACAGCAGTAGCTATACCGTGACAGTGTGCAGCAGCAGCGTCATCAGCATGAGCACCAAGATAAGCCACCGTGTGGTATGGGCAAACAAATACTATGGCTAGCAGCAAGAAAAGGCGTCAGCAGCAACAGTAGTAGTAGCAGCTATACCGTGATTGTGCGCAGCAGTGTGCAGCAGCAGCGGCAGCAACAACAGGAGCAGCAAGATAAGCAACCGCGTGGCACCGGCACAAATAAATTAAGGGTAGCAGCAAGAGAAGCAACCTGTGCCAGCAACAGTAGGTAGCAGCTATACCTACCGTGATTGTGTGTATTACTAGCAGTAGCGACAGCAACAACAGGAGTAGAAGAATAATAAGCAAACCGTGTGGCACGGGCACATTGTACAAAGGGCACTGAACACTCAGCTATTACACGCAACGCAATGTGTGGTACTGTACAAAGATCCGATAAATGATGAATCGCACCGAGATACTAAAAAAATGCTACCAGGTATGTACGTGGTGGATACACAGCCTTGTCTCACGTCTTGTGGCCAAGCAGTCATGAGCACACGAGCACTCAGCAGCAGCAGCAGCAACACTAAGCAGCACTCGAGCAACACCCGATTCGAGCAGCACTCGTACGCCTGTTTTGCTGTTCTCGTACTGCTGCGTACTGCTCGAGCAGCACTCGAGCGCACGAGCATGGGTAGGTTTCCAAGCCTATTGCACCGCAATAAATGAAACGGGACCACGATCTCTCGATTGCTCAAGCGCAACGAGAATGAGACGAACACGAGCACGACGTGGCCACGGGCACACGAGCACTCAGCAGCAGAACGGTAACGCCCAGCGACACTCGAGCAACACTCAACTCGAGCAGCACTCGTACGCCTGTTGTTTCTGTTGTTTTACTGCTGCAGCTCGAGCAGGACAAGCTCGAGCAGTGCTGCTGTGTGCTGTTGTTGCAGTTGCAGCGAGAAGCGAGAAGAACAAAATCTCTGCAACTAAAAGTACGAAGATCCGGGTAGGTTTCCAAGCCCCTAGATAGCTTTTCGGAAGTGGGACCCCATCCCCTGAGTTGCTTGCTGGGTTGCGTGACTTTTACCACCTAGAGCATGTGCCACGGAGCCCGGCCGGAGCCAACGCTTGCACCGTAGTCCACGCCGCCCCCTGCGGGGCACGCGAGCACTCAGCAGCAGAGCAGCAGCACCCAGCGACACTCGAGCAACACTCAACTCGAGCAACACTCGTACGCCTGTCGTTTCTGTTGTTTCACTGCTGCAGCTCGAGCAGGACAAGCTCGAGCAGCGCTGCTGTGTGCTGTTGTTGCAGTTGCAGCGAGAAGCGAGAAGAACAAAATCTTTGCAACTAAAAATACGAAGATCCGGGTAGGGTTTCAAGCCCCTAGATAGTTTTTCGGAAGTGGGACCCCATCCCCTGAGTTGCTTGCTGGGTTACGTGACTTTTACCACCTAGAGCATGTGCCACGGAGCCCGGCCGGAGCCAACGCTTGCACTGTACTGTCCACGCCGCCCCCCTGCGGGCCCCGCAGCAGTATGCCCGAGAAAAGACCCGCGACCAAACGAGAAAAGTGAACTATTCCGGAAAAAAAACGACCATTTGGTACAAAGTAGTATAGGTAATTCGCCTCCGTACATCATAGGTAACAAGCACGCCTCCGAATATTATAGGCAACACGCCTCCCTACATCATATAGGAGATATATAATAGGCAACACGCCTCCGTATATCATGGGTAACACGCCCCCGTATATCGTAGATAACATGCCTCCGTACATCGTAGGCAACACGCCTCGGTATATCAGGCAACACGTCTCCGTATATCATAGGTAGCACGCCTCCGTATATCATAGGTAGCACGCCTCCGTATATCATAGGTAACACGCCTTCGTATATATCATAAGCAACACGCCTCCGTTTATCATAGGTAATAAGCACGTCTCCGTATTTCATGGGTAGCACGCCTCCATATATCATATAGGTGACAAGCCTCCGTATATAATGTAGGCAACACGCCTCCGCACATCATAAAGGTGACACGCCTCCTTATATCATGGGTAGCACGCATCGCCTGTGAACCCGCCGCGAAGACGTCGTCGTCTTCTTCGTCTTGAGGCAAGACGAACAGGATGACGTCGAAGTTGCGGGCCAAAACGGCGAAGGACCACCGGTTCCTGAAGAGGGACAAGTTGGAGGTGCACAACGCCGCCGTCCCCGGTCGCTCTCTCTTCTCCTTGCGGGTGCCTGTCTGGGAGGCCGAGGCAACGGCTGACCACGACCCGGCCGTCCCCCCTGCCCCCCTTCTGGTATTGTTTTTGACAGATACACGCGAGCGATGAACGAGGCAGAGGAAGCGCAGGAGCTGAAGCGAGCTTTGTCCTCGCAGATGCTTCAGCTTCTCTTCGAGCAGGAGCAGCGACTGGAGAGGTACCTTCGGGAGTGCATCACCTTCGATGGCAGTGACGATGGCGTTAATGACCGCGGCGGTAGCGGCGGTGGTGGTGGGGGCATGTCCTTCGTAGCCAGAGAAAGCGGTAGCGGTTCCAGCCAGTTCCCCCCCTCCCCACGTCCCCGTCGTGAGGGTGGTGGTGATGGGGGTGGGGGTGGTGGGGATGGCGTTGACGTTAGTGGTGTTGGGGGTGATCGGGGTAGCGGTAGTGTTGACGGTTATGGTGGTGGTGGTGGTGCTGGGAGTGTTGGTTGGGTAGGAGACGACCGAAAAGGGCATGAAGAGGAGGGAGAGGGACTGGGGGGGGGGGATAGAAATAGTCCTCCCCCCTCTTCCCACGGCGACGACGACGGTCGATCCAGCCCGCCCCTAGAATCATCCGTTGCTAGAGCCGGCGGCGGAGGCGCCGCCGTTTCAACGGATGTATTAGAAGGCGTCTTCGGGCGGGGGGCGGGAGCGGGGAGGGGGGCAGGAGTGAGAGAAGTCGGGAAAAACATTCCTGCATCTCTGGCAACACCGGCCGCACTCAGAAACAGACATGATGAGGATGGTGATAGTGATGATGGTAGTTGCGGCGGCGGGCTTGATGAGGTCGAAGAATGGGCCACCGAAAATTTGGAGGCTCGAGGCTTGGATGGGGCAGGCGGGGGGGGGAGGAGGGGGCGGGGATGGGGGTGGCAGACGGCGGAGCGAGAGAGAGGATTCTCTCCTGGTCCCCTTTCCCACCTCTGCTTGATTTTATTTTGTTGGTGTAGTTCCCTGGTTTCGACGTGTCCCTTTCAGTTGGTGTAGTTCCCTGATTTCGACGTGTCCTTTTTTTTAGTGTAGTTCCCTGGTTTCGATGTGTCCCTTCATGGTGTTGAAAAGTAGTTTTCGAAGCCGCTGGTACGTTGTGCACCATGTACTGAAATATAAGGATCGTTTGTATATTAATACCTAATCCCAAATTTTCTTAAATCTCCGGACGGAGTGGTATCATATTACATACTGTAGTACAAACTGGTAAATGCGTTGTATCATACAGTATGTATGTACGGCTGTATTTACATTTTTTTTTTCTCTTCTTCTTGGGAGAGAGGGGGGGAGCGTTGGCCCGCACCTAAGAGCCGTTTGGGCAAAATTAGTGACATAGTAGCGTGCGTGGCGTAATCGGCGCATAGTCGGTGTGCGGGACACGCGCCACCGCCTTGACTCCTGTAGAGCTACTTTCATTTTTTTTCCAGGCAAGATGCTTGGAATTAGTGTGGGATACTTTTTGCGGTAGGAAGAGGGATAGACGCTCGCCTGTTCGGGCCAGGCTGAAATTCTTGTGTGAAGCAGGGGGTGTCCCTATGAAGTTATTTCTAACTTGAGTCGAGCACATAAAAAAGAAGGGTTTTAGTGCCTGGTACAAAAATTCCGAGCAAAAATTGTGTCCCCGTTAGAACTACAGTAACTGCACCCACGTGTTTTCGGGGATATTTTTTTTATTTAGTATAGGATAGTTTTTTTTTCGCGGCCAAATTCTCCAATGCTGCCGTGTACTGTACTGTCTGTAAGTCGTTTTTTTTTTGGGTGCGATCCCGATAGAGTTTTTTTTTTGCAGCATTCAGTACAATATGGTTAAGAGGTCATGAGCGCTGCCGGAGAGGTATACCCGGTATATATGCCAGACCGCGATAGTTTGTTTTCGTTGTGCTCTTTCGTACCAGAGGGTACGAACTATATGGGATTTGGTACGTTAGGTGCTAACAGCAGCAGTAGTACCTCGTTTGGTGTGCGTTGCATTTATTTGTGATGCATTTGGCAATGAATGGTTTTTCAGTTGACGGCTCTCTTTCTCTCTTCTTGTTACGACGCCCCGGAGAAAAAATCCTTCAGTAGATGACAACACAGCGGTAGTGAGCGTCCCTCTATAGTGCCGTTTCAGTAGTGGCGGTTGTCCGCTATTATAGTGCCTGTGGAACCGCTTGGCACAGGTGAGATTCACCAGTGTAGTATAAAAGTGAGCGGAGTAGTGCCGGTTGCCGCTGTAGTGCCGGTATGGTTGGCTGGCACTATATAGCGGCACTATGGAGGGACCACTACTGTGCTGGTTTTAGGGCGTTTTGTGGAAACCCTGAATTTTTTATGGATCAGGTCTGGGTGGGTGCGTGTTGGTGGGCCCTGCCGGTGGCATATTCTACGCCCAGGGGACTCGTGCTATACACCACTCTGACCGAAAATGCAAAACCATTTTGGTCTTTGGAGTCAATATTAAACGGTCCTTATATTTCCGTTCAGCATGATATACGATTGTCGTTGCATATTTTGGCCCAAACATTTCTGACTGATGGGGGCTCAACTACTTTCTGAAGAACTTCGTACCTACTATGTTTTTTAGATACGTTGTGTATTGCATTCGTTGAATATCTTGGCCATGGGGATTCTGTATCGGGCTTATAAGTAGATCACCTTAGGCGGAAATATTATGAGCGTTCAAAAACAAACGTGAATACCCAACGGTCCTTACATTTATGTCCAGAGTGGTACGTACTTTTTTTCAAGTCTGTGATCGGGTGGGTAGGGGTGTAGAACCTTTCAAATGCGAAGCCTCAGAAAACTGAGGTGGTACGTACCCCTATACCGTTTGGAAGGCTCGGGCTTGGGCAGGGCCAGGGTGCCAAGCGGGAGCAGGGGGGGAGGGGGCTAAACCTGCAGAAGACAAGAGTGTTACTTTTGCAGGGGGGGGGGGGGTCGTCTTGCAATTAGATTTCGTCTGTTTTGTTGTGGCAGCGGGAGTTGGTGGAGATGGTTGACGGCATGATACGTACTCGCTGAGTGAGACAGTTGGCGGTACTTTTACTTAGATGTAGGGGCTACAGAGTGACAGATAATCTCAATGACAGTGAATGGCGGTTAATATATATATGCAAAGCGGCCCGGGCCGCTGAGTTGATCCAGGGATTTTACTTATTTTTTCATCACTTTTACTCTCCAGCTTAGCTCATACCTGGTAGGAGGTTTTGCCCTCAGCAATCTTCTGGACAAAAGCCGAGTTCAGTGGTGTCGTCCCTTCTCCCCCCCTGTACGTGCCTTCATTTTTATCCCGTATAGGGTTCAGCTTTCCCACTGCTCGTCGAGTTTTTCATCGAATGTTGCTATTAATAACTCACGCTCTCGCGCTTTCCGCGAATCAATTTCTATGCAGGGAAAAGTCCCTACGAGTATGCAGTCGTTGAGACTCGGACCCACGAAATTGATGTTGGTAGACACGCAGACCACCTATGATACCAAGGCACCGGGGACACCGATTATAATAATGCGATATTACTTTTTTTTGCATTACGCAGTTAATACTGGATACTATTAATAATACCAGGTATAATATACGAGTATATATAATAGTGTTAATAGTAGTGTCCGATTTAACACTATGTAGCGAAAAATAAAGACCGTTTGTATATTCATATTCAATCCGAACGGTTCTTATATTATGTTTGAGGATGTACAATGTTTTTATGTAGTGCCATGACATTTAATGCAAGTTGTACGACACGCGTGCAACATGATGATAGTAGCATTAGTTATACTTACTGTATTCCTGCTGCTGCTGTTTCTGCTCTCCTCCTGCTCTACTGCTCGCGCGCACGTTTTCCCTGCTACTATTAACAACTACTGTCATCACATTGCCTGCCAGTAAAAGTTTAACATGTTTTGGTCGCTGTGTACTCGGGTCCCCGATGTTTGACATTTTCCTTATCCATTTTCATCATTCGACACATCTGACAATGTGCAAGGTGTGAGTGTCAATTCCAGAGTTACTTCTACGGTAGTATTATTGCACGTACTCAATGACATATAATACGTACCAGCGCTTGAATGCTTGAACTTCACACACAACAATTATTTATTGTTGTTGTACCGCTTTGTTACTTCTTATGTACGTACGGAGTAAAACGTAATGTCTCTTCTGTCTTGTTCCGTTTTTTTTAGCGTGCGCCCCCCCTCCCCCTATCCCCTCTCGACAAATACGCCTGCTCGACACACGCACAAAAAAAAACGAAACGGCTGTAATATTGCTCCCTCAACATGATCCCAAATCCAACACGCACCACACACACGCTCACTTTTTTTTTTTTCCGAAGTCACCCGTGTGGGGTTGTGGCCGGAGGGTGCACACAGAGACTGCCGACAACCCAATAAGGCGGACGCCATCATGTCGTTCGCCTTTGCCGTCAAACCACCCGAGGGCAGCCGGCGGCTCTCGTCATGTTCCAGCGCCTGTCCGGTGAGAAGATCCCACGCCGACGAAGATACAGTTGGTACCCGCAATAATAATAGGATACCTGCGGTGCCCGGCACGATGTATCATACCAATAATCCTGAAATATAGGGAAATTTTACATATGATGTTTCAGTCGGAGAGGTTATTATATTTGGAGACATTGTGGTACCCGGTACATGATAAAAGTTCGGGAGGTATCTTTAGGGAGACCAGCACAGCAGCAGCACAGCAGCAACAGCGAGAAGACAAGGAAGGGGGTGGGGGCCTATCAACCGTGTAAGGACGTAACAAAACGAGTGGCGGCAAACATGTTGCCGCTGCGCGCGTGTCTTCCATACACATCTGCGACTGCTTGCAATTTCGGAAACTTTAAAATTTTACTTGCTTGACAGCTCGCGGGCGGCTTCGGTGCTTGCTGGAATAATACTGTAATCGCCATCGATGATTTACTGTATTTGTTTTTGTTTCGTTTTGATTTTTTTTCTCTCTTCGCATTCCCGAAAGCAAGTACCTGGTATGCATGTATCCGGCCAATATGGAAATATACTCGCAACATAGATACACGGCAGTTAGTTACAGCTACATATTGTTTCGTATCGTCGAAACACGGTGGGGGCGTGTCTATTAATATCAGAAATCACAACCACAACCCACGATGGCCCCAAAAAACGGGTATCACTCTGTCATAAATATAACGGCCTTTTGTATACTAATAATAGTTCAAAACAGCCCTTATTTTCAAGGACAGAGAGGTATCTCCCTACCTGGTATGTTCACACACCATATATGTCTGGTTCCGATTAATAATATCCCCACAGCAGGATCTATAATATGTTCCCCTCTGTTTGCTTTGTGCTCCGTTCCTAAAGCGAGAACGCAGTCAGTCATGCATGCACCGGATGCGCAGCAGGAGGTGTTTGCATGTTGAGGGAGAGACAATCCTGTCTGTATGTGGATTGTGGACATTATAATATGTTGAAGGTGGCTTGCGTCGAGAAGCGGCGGGGCAGGTCACAGGGGCAATTTTAGTACGACGAGTTGCTGTAGCAGTTGGGGACGACTTACGAATTTTAGGTTCTGTCTCCACCAACCAGTCGTGCTCGATCATGTTTTCTACCTGGTTGGTATGAAAAAGCGGAAGTAAATATTCGGAAAAAGCATAATATCTTTGGGTTTGCCGTCATATATCTATGGCTTGCTGGATACTCGTATCTTTGATTTGCTGGCAGCATACATCTTTGGGTTGCTGGCCAAGAGATCTCTAACAAATAGAACCGACGCGAGACATTGAGGGAAGAAAGGGCTGAAGTCTTCTCGCGATAAAAAAGGCAAGGCACGAACCGCGGTGGGGAGGGGGGAGTGGAGCCTGCTTTGTGACCCCGACTCTGAGTTACGACCGAAGAGGGAGAGAGAACAGAAGAAGGGCGAAGATAATGAATGAAGGGCATGTAAAACAAAAAAAAAACAAGGAAAAAAACTATTACTATAATAACTAGTGTAGCGTGCTGGCATGCTGGCATATCTTTCGTTTGTTCGTCAACAGATCTCTAATAAAGAGAATCATGTCTACAACAATCATGCTACGAGCACATCGTATCCTGAACGTGTGCGTATTTGGTTTGCTGGTCAACAGTTTATGGCACGTATGATATGTGGAGGAAATACGGCGCCCTTTTAGATCGTATATCGCAGCAAAAAAAAACCTCGTATGCCGAGGCGGCGGGCATCGTCGTCCGCGCAGAGACACATTATACTAAAATCATCGTACATACTACACTCGTTGTGTTATTAGCTGCAGGACAACACACAGCAGTCATCGGGTTTTACGAAACAAAAACGATACAGGTACGAGTACAACAGCAGTAGTATTAATAGTCCCTTTCCTTGTACGCACAGCAGTGGTCCCTCTATACAGTTTAGTACATATATTTACAGGGCACCCACAGCAGTAGTAGTAGGATCGAGAGCCAACCAGTTGAGCAACAAATGGTGCAGACGTCGAACTGTAGTACATAAGAGTAGTTCCAGTTGTTGAATCCGAAACTACTGGTCGGAAGTATGCACATGATCACATTCATTATCTTGCAACGCCACAATCAATCCAATACTTAGTATAAATGATCGATGAAGCAGTGGAGAAGAATACTACAGCAAGAAAACGAGCAATGAGTAGGCAGGCTGAGATTTACCGGGAAATAAGAAATTCGGGAGTCTATAGCTTGAATTTTGTGTAGAACGCACCCATTCTCGAATAATAAGAAATCCACCCTGGATTATTGTGTCCCGGGTACATGTGTCAGGAGACAGCGCTTAACTTTGAGTTCTTGACAGACGGCAACTTTGCCTTGACTTGCCTTGACTGAGATCAAACTACTACCCGGTAGCTGGTGGTAGGTTTTAGTCTGTAGTAGCACTTGGCCATGCACCGTTGACAGCGCACGCTTTGCCTTGCTTGACATGTCTCCTGGCAGCATCTATCTTTGGTCCCTGGGGAGTTATCAAGTTGCTTGCAATACTGCACACCACGGACAGATCAGCGATTCCCACCTCATAATCTTTCGGGGCAGATTTATTCCCGATCTTGTAGGTGGATTATCTATTAGATCTGTTGTAGCTGTCGATGTTTGGGGTCCCGTATAAAATGCACTGCTGTTTTCATGTACAAAGTACAGCTGCTGTAGGAAATGTTTCCTGGGTTTGATACACCTGTTACCATGGTATGAACTACCAGGTACTGATATGCAGATCCTACACCGAATGTCACAACGGCAGGTGAGGAACTATAAACATTAATAGATGTTCTCCTGTAGATCATGATCCGCCCGAGGTGTGCAATACGTGGTCTATTTTACCAGGACCTGGTGGTGTTTTTTTGGTTGCTGAGGGCGACCCATCCGGAAATTAACCCGGATCTCAGTACGTTGCGTCTGCGTCGACGGCTGAAGATGTCATGTTTTTTCAAAATAAAAAACCGGACAGTTTTTGCACCGTATCCTCTTCTTGTACCGGTGTCATACCTTGTGAGGTCTTATTGTCCTATTTTTTGTGTGTGGGTTCAAAACGCGACGTCCTCTACACGGCGAAACCTAGTATTAGTAGTAAGAACCAAGCACGATGTGTAACTAGAGGGGGATACATGGTTTTTGGCTCCATCGTGGGTTCTGATTACTACGTATTTGTCCGTATATTGTACGTACGTATGTATCATACGTGTGTTGTCTTCACGATCAATCGTTCTTTCTACCCAGCTTCATCAGTATACTGTATAATCTATTAATGGTCGTTGCTTGATAACACAGGGTTACCTGGTACAACGTGGCTTGTACTAACGTAGCAGGTAGTAGTACCCATGTAGGACTACTCGTAGTGATCTGTTCTGTAAGACGGTTTTCATGTGATACATTACCAGGACGCAACAGCAGGACTTGCGTTCTTGTGTGCACTCGGACACATAACGACTACTTTCTGGTAGCATAGCAAAGCTACAGCAGCACTCATATCGTAGGCAGAGAGCAACGTAGCACAGCATAGCCACTTGCAAGACTGGACAGCAAGTAAAGTACGCACAGATACACATACACACCAGACGTTGTGCGGTAGCCTAAGCCTTGTTATGAGTATCATGGCAGTATCTACGTACGTACATGTGTCGGATATTAAAACGGTACGGTTAGATTCGGTCGCATAGAATGCCCTGGAATACCAGTGGAATGTTCTGGGAAATAGCCTACGGCCGTCATGGATTTTTGGGGAGATATCCTTTGGATTTTATTTTGGGGTCATGCCTCATATTCTGAGCTGCGAGGAGCCCTGCTAGCTCACTCTCCTCTCCTCTCCTCCTTATATTTATCTCCTGCAACAACATGCTCTTCGAGAGCTCTGTCTGACGGACATAATAAACATTGTGGTTTGGGGTCACCACATATTCTCGTCGTCTTCTCTTCTATTGAAGCTCGTACAAGTTCACTAACCGCGAGTTGGCGCTTGCCTCAATTTACAGACCCGTGTATTGTCCGGTCATCGGCAATCTGGTCTAAGCGTATACACCAGCCTCGAGCTGGTACGCACGCTAATCGCCAACCCCTCATAGGTTATGAGCCTCGCGTCGCGTAAGAGCGACCAAAGCTACGGGCACGGCGTTCAAGACTGCCACCCCGAACTTCTACGGAAGTCAGCAGAAAAACTGGACTTTTTCAAGATCGCGAACCCTGCTGTGTGGAGCTTCAAATCTACAAGTACGACACCAACGTCAACGCAAATAAAGTGGGCGGTATCGGTGTTACCGCGTACATCCAGAAGGTCCTGCATAGATAGGCATCTACTAACAACTGAAGTGCTAACGTACTGGAGTTAGGACTACAGCAGTGTCATCCGTGCGAGATACCCAGTGAGCATCACTGCATTGTTGGAGATGTAACATCTCACTTCCTGACATGTTTCTCATACAAGGTGTGGGCCCAAAAATCTCGACCCCAATTTGAGTATTATACTGCTGTACGCCCTCAAAGCCAACTTCAACACTTCAACACAACCCTGCACGCCAAGGTTAGGAGCTCTCTTAGGTGTAGCTTATACCAGGTACATCGTGGATCGTGAGCCATGGAATCCCCGACCAATAGCGGTGTGGTTTCCAACTCCCGACAAGCGCAATAGCTGTCTGCTAAAGGAGTCTCTGACTTAACCATTTTCTGACATGACCATCCATCGAGGAGGAGCCTAAAACGTACAAAACCCTCGATAAAAAACTTTGAGTATCTGCTGTTCGCTGTCAAAAGCAACTCCACCACGATCCAGTATCGCTGAGATTAGGAGCTCTGCCTAGTGTAGTCCATATCGTGGATAGTTAGCCTCGGACAATCCGAGCTGCAGCTGAATAGAAGCAATTCTCGGCGTTACTACCGTCTGTTAAGGTAACCCTGACCTCGCAAATTTCCAACAGGGACCCCCCAATGTGATCATCGAGGAAAGGCCCTCGAAAATAACTCAAAATCTCGATAGTATCACGTTGAGTACTTTCGTAGTTAGTCGCTGTTTCAATGTCCACCCTAAAGACCATCACAGTACTGCTGTAGAAGAGAGCCACTGCTTCGCGCCATTCTCTTACGCGTATTTGTCAGCCTTGTGACTCACGAGCAGAAGCTATACCAAAACAAACCTCGGCTATCGCTGCCTGCCAACGGAGCTCTTCTTCTATCTTCGGAAAGGAACGCGTGTGCCTTTTTCGAAGCATCCTGAAAATTTTGCATATATCTGCATCTTCTCGGGGGAATTAAAATTGGCAGTTATTAATAGTCGTCATCAGTATTCTACGTCGATCTGACGACCCCAAATGACTGTTCATACTAATACCTATTTAAAAAAAAACGTTTCGGGTAGGGCACTGCTGTATCCCAGGCGTTTTTCGGGATTAGCACAGGAGACTGGCCGCAGTGCTTGGCGGCACACTTCGAGACATTGCAAGCCTGATCCAGGGAGAGCCCCGGCCAACTGAAGAAACGACCGGTACGGAATCTCAGGCGTTTCTCGACAAAGCTCAGGCTGCGTTCGACAGGGCGAACGAAGACCCGCACGCAACCCTTTATCTACTAACGAACAAGCCAGCAGCACTTTCGACGGCAAACACGAAGACTCGACTGGTACGAACGGGGGTGGTCTACAGGCTCTTCTAGGACTGGTCAACATGTGCAACAAGGACAGCAACAACAGCAAGTCTACTGGACCCCACGACAAGCAGAAGAACAAGGCATCTTCCAAGATTAAGGCAGGATCCAGGGGTGCAGCTGAGCAGAAGTGGTGTTCTGTACACAAGACCACCCCCCACGACGACTCGAAATGTTGCACGCAAGGAGCACCACGCCCGTCGCAGAACAACGGCGCTCACATCACCTCTGCTGTACTGAGCGCGATATCACCTCCCGTCAACGGCGACGAGAAGCCAAGCGTGGCAGGCAAGGGCGGAAGGGGTTTTCACCCAAACGCTGACAGGCTCGCGATGATTGTGGACAGCGGCGCGTCGGGCCACTTGCTGGACGACGAGCTATTTCCACGGCTGCAGGATATCATGAGAGATTTCAAGGAGCTTGAGGAGCCGAACACCATCGTCACCGCCGGTGACGAGAAAGCATTCGCGACGGCAATTGGGATTATCTGGGGATACGTCATCAAACAGGCTGGACAGCGTGTTCCGCTTCGAATATCCGCCATGATGGTACCTGGATTGGGATGCAACCCTTTATTTTTCGCCAAAGCAATGAACTCGGGAGTAAACACCATCCTGGGGGAACTCCCACCTACCGTTCAACAGCAACAATTCGCTTCCGCTGAACCAGCGCCGCGAGGACAAGGGTCTGTGCTCGTACGAAGCATTTCTTCGCGCCCAGGGAAGCAGGATAGAAACGACACCAACAACGCCCGAACATAACGGCGTATCTAAGCATGATAGACCAAGGCCTACGGCCAAGAACAGGTGCATGCTAAGGATCGGTAACGACACGCCTGAGGAGGCCACTGTCGCTGAGACAAAACGCCAACAAGCGCAGATCCAGGACAGCACACCTGAGGAGGATGCTGTTGCAGAGATGGAGAGCCAAAAGTGCACATCCTAGACAGACCGCAGCAATACGCAAGCAACCTTCTGAAATAGGACAAGTCGTCGACAACAACAGCCGGAGCGTCATCGACGGGAGTTGGAGTATCCTCACCAGGGGCCGGAAAATCATCACCAAGGACTAAATATTCCTCATCAGGGACCGGAACGCCATCGTCAGGGACTGGAACACTACCGCAAGAATCTGGAATGTCGACATCATCAGGAGCTACATCTTCTATTTCTCTCGGAGAGGCATCTACTGTTTCGCCCAGGGTCGAATCTTCCACTTCGACTGGAGTCACACCAGATGCACCGCATTGCGAGACCGCTAGTACGACACCCAATCCAAGCGTCGAGGAGACCCTCGACAGCGCGAACACCAAGAGGGCATCGAAGGTAGACCCCCCGGCCACGCGTGTGGGTTTCGCCTACACCGATAGAGACCCATTTCTGATCTCGAAGGAGGGAAACTGGGTGATCAGAATCCCCAACAGAGCACTAGGATGTCATCCATTCCCGGAGGAGCATCGCCAGGGATCCATCGGATCATCATCTGAGATCATCGGGACATCAGCATCTGGGATCACCGGAACATCAGCGTCTGAGATCATCGAAGCATCAACGTTTGGGATCACTGGATCAACATCATCTGGGATCACCGGATCACCAGCTGGATCATCATCATCTGGTAACACCAGAGCATCAGCTGAGACATCACCGCCTGCTTCACCAGGGGTTATGTCAGCTGATCGAGCGCTGTGGTTAACTCGCTCCTCCACACGAGCCATGTCCAAGACAGAGAACACAAAGACCAACCGTCAGCTGAAGGAGGTTCACACGCTCTGATAGCGGAAAGACAGCCACGGTCAAACCCCAGGACAAGATCTGCGGAATCAACACAAGACGACCCAAGAGCCACTGGCGACTTCGGCCTTCGTGTACACCCGTAAGCCAAATTCAGGCTTGCGCTTCTTGCACTTCTTGCTGGACGGAGAATCCATCGACATTGGGACCCAGAAGCAGACACTGCTTGCTTGATTAACAGTGGAGGCGGAGCTGAGATGACAATCAGTCTTGACGGAAAGGAAATTATCTACCTCTCCAACTTCAACACATGTTGAGCCTCATATCCTAAGCAAAGGATAACGGACCATGCATATCGGACGACCACCGGCGTCTGCACGAACAAGGTCATGCCACTGGATTGATGAGGTGCATTGTCTCCCTTACCGAAGCTGTAGAGTGTCGCAAGTTCAATTTGGACGGGGTGGATAGAGATTCAATTCCTTGGTCAACGAACTGATCACTGGAGTGTTGTTCTTACGTTGATTGGTAGCGTATCCCGTTCGTCTTCCTCACAGTGCAGTAATGCCGGTGTTATGCAAAATTGCGATATATCGCAATCAGTATCAAGTAAGGGTATATTGTAGCCAAGTTGAATTCGTATTTTCGATTGGGTAGTTGAATTGCAATTTCGGTTACGTCATCTCCAGAATACCAGGATGTATGGCAGGAGAGCCCTCCACCTGGATGAGTCCAAATAGGAGAATAGCATACACGAGGGGTAATGTCGCTTTGAAAACAGTATGTCTTGTTACAGCTTTCAGCTGGCAGCAGCAATATTATGTTCCTTTTGTTGGTTTTGTGTGCGGCAGGAACGTTGGTGCTTTGTTTGCTCCTATTCCTGTTGCGGAATGATGAACAAATTCACTGTTTTCAGACTACGACAGACATCTAATACTCGTTGGTCATGTTTCTGACTGGAACGCAGTTCACGTTTGATGCTTCTAGTATTGTGGACGTAAAGCTAAGCTTACAGAAGACATGCAGGACTGCGTATAGTAGCAGAGCAAGATATTTTACATTCGCTTGTTTTGTGTAACCTCCCGGGTACTGTAGCAGAATGTGTCAGTCCATCAGTAGTGTATGTTGAGTACTTTCTCCGAAACATGTATCATGTAGTTGTGTGCATTTTAAGAAGTATGGCATGTAACGCAGAAGTAACGAGTACATTGCCACAGAGCTGAATTTAGCATTTCAATTAAATTCGATGTGCTACCGCATCGAGGGGTCGTATTAGGGACGACAACTAATACAGCAGTAGTCAGTACCATCTAGTCACTGCTTGATAACACAGGGTTACCTGGTGCAACGTAGCTCGTACTACAGTACCCATCTAGGAGTAGTAATCTGTTCCGTAAGACGATTTTCATGTGAAACAGTACCAGGACGCAACAGCAGGTCTTACGCTCTCGTGTGCACTCGTACACATAACGAGTATTTTCTGGTACCATAGCAAAGCTACAGTGTCCATAATATCGTAAGCAGAGAGCAGCATAGCACAGCATAGCTACCCGTAAAACAGGACAGCAAGTAAAGTACGCACAACACCAGAGGTTGTGCGGTAGCTTACACTTTGTCATGAGTATCATAGCAGTATCTACGTACTACATGTGTCGGATATTCAAACGGGACTGTTAGATTCGGTCGAATAGAATATCTTGGAATACCAGATACCCAGGAATACCAGTGGAATGTTCCGGGAAATAGCCTACGGCCGTCATAGATTTTTGGGGAGATATCTTTCGGATCTTAGTTTGGGGCCATTCCTCATCTTCTGAGCTGCGAGCATACGAGCCCTGCTAGCTCACTCTCCTCTCCTCTCCTCCTTATATTTATCTCCTGCAACAACATCCTCTTCGAGAGCTCTGTCTGATCGACATAATGAACACTGTGGCTTGGGGTCACCACACCATCTCGTCGTCTTCTCTTCTACTGAAGCTTCTCGTACACGTTCACCTGACCGTGACTTAGCGCTTGCCTCAAGTCACAGACCCGTGCTTTGTCCTGCCATCGGCAATCGGGTCGAGGCGCACACACCAGCTTCGAGCTGGTACGCACGCTAATCGCCAACCCGGAATAGGCCCTACTCAACCAGCACTATACAGTAGGTTGCCGTGTAAAGTACAGGTAGAGCAAGTCGCTTCGCTCGAAAGGTAATCTATTGGATTCGGTAATTCCTTCATAGAAAATATATCACACCTCGGACAGATCATGACCTACCTATAGATTACCTACAGCAGACAATCTAGATCCCAACCCGCCGGTGTGAGGTGTTGCGCTGGATCTGCAGAGTACAGATTTAAACCCAGAAAATATGTCCTATAGATCATCAGGTTGCACGGGTCCCACCCGGCAACATGAGCTACTTGGAGATCACAGATCACACAGAACAGGAAGTTATCTGTCTGCTGCGCCGAAATATCTATTACGGGGGAGCATAGTAAATAGGACCTGTGGTACACACAAAAACCTTTATGTTTACCTATTTTTACTAACAATATTTGGTCCTATTTAGATCGCGACGTAGGAATCGACGATCTGTCCGAGGTGTGAAAAAAAAAAAAATCGACACAAAAAAAAGAACAACATGCAAGGGCGTTTTAGTCGTACAGAGATCAAAGTCGCCCTCTCGGAATATCGCAAGGTGCCTGCTTCCCGCTTCTTTTATATGACAATCAGGTGAAAAACCCGATTTGCAGTTCTGTTTTCATAGTTTTCATCTTTGCACGAAAAAAAACGCCTAAAAAAACAAAGTAGGTTGCAGTACAGTTGTAAAATTGTATTTTTTCTGAATTCGGGGAGACGAAATCGCAGGATGATAAGTGGTCAAAATCGTCCTCATAAATTGATGGCTACTCTACTGTATGTTACTGTTCTGTTTATTTTTTATTTTTTACTATATCAGTATACTGGGTATATGCATTCGTATGATACCACAGGAGGACACCAACGAAAGCTACGAAACGCCCGGTAAAAATGAGACACATGAACGAGTTTGATTAGCGATTGCTACCCTCCGTCTTACTGTTATGGTTCGCAATATTCTTATTGTATACTTTTTCCTTCGACAATGTATCGTACATCCTCCAGTCTGACATAACTCAAATGTCCTCTGGTATCTCCTATACAGCAGTATTGCACGCTACAGCACTTGGATTTTTTGGGCGGGTTAAGAGTTTGAGGCCCGGTGCTTTGTACGAAGATAATAATGTTACTATTTTTGCACTGAAATTCGAGTAAGAAACACACTTCTTTTTACCAAAGACTTCGAGCCTGGCCCAACAAAGTAAGAGATTCTTAAGTGACGTCACATGCTGCTGTATCACCCTGAATCAACTAAGATATCCCACTGCTTGTTGTATTTTACGTTGTTTTCCATTTTCCTCGTTCATCATCCCCTAAAAATAAGCAATGAAAGGCTTCACACTAACTCAAGCCAACAATAGGTAATTTTCATCCACCACCCCCCCCCCCAAATCCGTTTTTCATGAATATACTTCATCTTATGTATTTGATAAAATACCACAGGAAACGATAGACGAGATCTACGAGAAGCTCGAGGACGACGAGCCGGCGCTGGCTAGGCGAGTCAACAAGAAGATCAGAATGTTCGGGTTCGCTCCGAATTCCGCCGACCTGAACAAGTTCCTTGATCTCCACGCAGAGGAGTTTTTTCGTTCGCACCGTCGCCAAAGGTCTGACGGAGCGGCTGGCGGCGCTCTACCTGGACGACAACCCCGGCAGATGGGTTACCGGGGCCTCGTTGTTCGTGAGTCCATTTTGCAATGTTATGTACAGCAGTATAGGTGTTGTGAACCTTTTTGAACTGCCGTCCCGTTTGGGGGACTAACTTACTTAGAATTTGAGTGGTTGTCCCCAAAACGTTTTTTTTTTTTTTATCATCACTTCCACTTTCCAGCTTAACTCGTAGGAGGTTTTACCCTCAGTGGTCTTCTTCTGGACAAGCCGTGGTCACAGGTGCCCCCCCGGTACGTGTCTTCATTTTTTTGTCGCGTATAGTAGGGTTCAGCATTCCCACTGCTCGTCGATTTTCATCGAATGTAGCAAACTCACGCTTTCGCGCTTTCCGCTAATCATTTCGTTATGCAAGAAAAAATCCTTACGAATTCGTATGCACTCGGTGAGACTTAAACCCACGAAATTGATGTTAGTAGGCACGCAGACCACCTACTAAGCCACTGGGGACGCCGGCTACTGCGGTTCCAAAAGGGTTAAGGCCGTAATAGGAAAGATAATGCCAGAAGAATCGGCTTTCGTCACGAAAAAAATATAAATACTCGGAATTTAGTGTGGGATTTGTTTCTTCAGCAGTAAAGAATATGGTATTACTACTGATTTCTCGTTTCGGGGGGAATGCTTATGAGTGTTCAACGTTGAAGCTCATGCTAATAATAACACATTGGGCGAATGGCGAACGAAAGAACAGGAGTGTATCCGTGGACTACATACATGTTCCAGTCCGACATGAACCGAGTATCCTCCGAAACCGCACGCAGTATGTACGAGCTTTTCTTGTGTTATTTTAATCCCTCGTGTTCGGGCATAAATAATGTTTCGGTCAACACTTATTAGCAGCTACGGGTGGGCGGGACCCCCCCCCCCCCCCCCATGCACAATGTCGGGGTAAACAAATCCTTGCGGAGATATTGAACAAGTTCTATAAGCAAACGCCAGAAGGTGCCGACAGCCTCTCAATTCGGTGTATACGCCTTCTGGTGTGCAACACTGTCCAATGTCTCCACACGGAATTTTTTTACGCCCACATTGCGCGTTGGGGAGGTCTCTCCCGGCGGCCTGTGTGGCAGGTGGTAGCGTGGGCTTACTCACTGATATAACGGTTACATGTAAACTACCCTTTAGGTTGGTTGTTCGGAGGGTGGAGAAGAGGTTTTTTATGCTAAACAAGATGCCGCTCTTGAGCCATCCCACGGTAGGGATGCACCCGACGTTCCTGAGTCCCTCACATTAGGAACTCAATATCTCACCCGATACAATACTTGGAAGAATTTCGTTCGGGCCATCCGACCGGCACTTGTATGCGCTAATTCTAAAACGAATATGCGAGTAATTTTTTCTTCCGAACTGGTAGTTCCTCACTTAAGGAACTCAATTGGTCAGAAACCTTTTGCCCAAAAAGCGCAATCCCTACCGTGGGGTGATTACATGGCTGCGCACTTGTCTGCGGCGGACGCGTGCTCGCGGTACGTAGAGTAGCACCTATACTTTTTTATCTGGGCCTCCTCACTTGAGAAGCTCCCTGTACCTAACCCAAACCTTTTATTTTAGAGAATACGTGGCATAGGCTTAGTCGATTTAGGACTGCAGTCGCGTTTTGGGGACAAACCACTCAAAATTCAAGTAGTTTTTCCCCAAAACAGGACTGATTGCAGTCCTGAAACAGTTAACCCGACGAAAAATCGACCATGGCTTATTGTAGGTGTGTAGCGAAAAACTAAATATTGCGTTAAGATCAAGGTCGGGACACTTTGTATCCGTAGACAGGTTTGCCTATTAGGCCGGTACTCGTTGATACTCACGCGTGTTGTTTGCTTAGAGATAGAAGAAGAGCAGCGTTATTCCTTTCGTGCACGGGGAGATTGAGAGTAAAGCTCGTGCCTCGCTGGGAAAACCCCTGGTTTTCCATCTAAGATACGCCTCCCAAGTTCTACAAATACGATCCCAATACCTGAGCCCAGGTAATTGCCGGGCTTTCCGCCGCATTCAAAGCAGTATCGTAACAAGTGTCTCCAATGCCCTTAAGGAGCCCCAGTCGGTCGGAAATAAATCGACCGAAAAATGTTTCTACTCTGGGCGTAAATGTAAGGACCGATTGGTCTTAATATTACTGTATGAACAATCCTTGTAGCTCCGCCCATAGTGTTGTGAGGCACATGCCTTGTTACACGTAACACGCGTCGCCGAGCCTCATGCCGAGAATGTGCAGCACGATGAGCCTTCTTCAAACGTCTGTCACTCGTAAAACACCCCTTGATACTTTTTTTGTTTGTCGTGTTGCGGGCTTTGTGTTTTTTTCGGTACAGTACGTGTTTACAAGGTCTTCCTTTCTGGAGGATTTTAGGCGTAGTGGGGTGACGGGGCGACAAGCGCAAGGTAACTAACCCGATGACGTTTGTTTTGTGTATCTACTGGAAGGAAACAAAAACGAAAGGCTTACCACCAGCCGTTGACATCTCGAAATTTCTCTACGGCCCAAAAAAACTAAGGGCACGAATAACGACCAGTGGAAAGATTATCGGTAAATGAACACATATTGTTTTGACAGTTTCACGTTGCCCGGCCTGTACCGCGGGGCAACGTAGTAGACAGGACTAAACAATAAGCTCGGTAAATGTACTGGACTGTATATAGGTTTTCGTGTGTAGGTGGGTCCTGACTGTTGGTCCCCCGTTATAAGAATAAACCGGGATACTACTGGCCCAGGCTCGATTTTTGCTTTTTTCGTAAGGGATTGTGCTCCACACCATCATTCTGACCGGTATTACAACAACCGTTTTATGTTCACACCAGCGTCCAGACGTTTGCTATATTTCCGGCCAGAGCGGTACCGTCTACTCTATCAATCGCTTCTATATTTATTATTTTCCCCACGGAAACCAAAAGCGTTACTTCTCTTGTGGAGTTATTTCTCACGAGAGGGGGACCGGTGGCGGTAGGCGGCACCACTTTTGATTTTTATGATCCTTTTAGTACTGCAGTGTCCAGAAGCCTAAATCTTACTCTCATTCTTATTAATGATGTTTTTTTTCCTCCACTAATAAAGTTTTAGCCCTAAACGGGCTAACATCCTCTTTTTAGAGCTGTTCCAACAGTGAACGTTGCGGCGAGCGGCAGAGCGGCAACGCTCACCCTTGGATCCCCCCCTCCCCGATCTGACGAAACTGTAAAAGTCATCACAAGAAGTAATACATACACCCGCCCCCGCCCCACATGTTGGAGGTGTCTTTACTAGGAGTAGAAACGGTGCTCCGTCTCGAAAGGGGTGCGTGGTTATTTCTAGGAATGAAGACGTAACGAGGAGTTAGTTTGGACGACAACAAACCATCTTTGTCTAGATCTTGAGAAGTTCCTCGGGGAACGGAAGAATAAACGACAACCTATCGTACGTGTCGCGTACGTACCAACCATTTTTCGAAGCGGTCCAAGGACAAGCCGTAAAAAACAGTGCTTGGTGCGCGCCCTCCCCCTTCCCGCTTGACTATACCGGCCATTTAGGTCAAAGCCGGGCCAAGTCGTGTGCCCCCCCCCGACCCTCTTCCCGCTTCGAGCTTTGATGCGACTGTGAATTGCACAAGCCCGCATCCTTCCCCTATGACCCTAGCAATAACATCGGTCGCCTGGGAAAGTTCTCGACATGGGAAATTTCTCGGAATGATCGTCTGGGAAAGTTCTCGACATGAGAAATTTCTCGGGATGATCGCCTGAGAAATTTCTCGGCGAGGAAAATTTCTCGGGATAAAGTTTATTGTAGTGTGGAATATCAACCATTTTTGTCGATGCTGCCCCCAAGTCGCAAACACTATCTCGTTCGTACACGCCTCCCCTTCGTTTCAAGATTTGACGCGATCCGCGACCGTTAAAGTCTCGAGCGCACATCCTCCTCCCCGGTCACCTGGGAAGTTTCTCGGACTGAAGATTTATGTAGGAGCTTGATGCGACTGTGAATTGCACAAGCCCGCATCCTTCCCCTATGACCCTAGCAATAACCTCGGCCGCCTGGGAAAGTTTTCGACATGGGAAATTTCTCGGAATGATCGTCTGGGAGTGTTCTCGACATGGGAAATTTCTCGGGATGATCGCCTGAGAAATTTCTCGGCGAGGAAAATTTCTCGGGATAAAGGTTATTATAGTGTGGAATATCAACCATTTTTGTCGACGCTGCCCCCAAGTCGCAAACACTACCTCGTTCGTACACGCCTCCCCTTCGCTTCAAGATTTGACGCGATCCGCGACCGTTAAAGTCTCGAGCGCACATCCTCTTCCCCGATCACCTGGGAAATTTCTCGGACTGAAGATTTATGTAGGAGCTATTACGGGGGACCATAGTAAATAGGACCAAATATTGTTAGTAAAAATAGGGAAATATATAGGTTTTTGTCTCCAACGTAGGTCCTGCTTACTATGTTCCCCCGTAATACCAGAAAATCGACGAGCAGTGGGAATGTTGAATGAAATCTTTCTGCGCGATAAATACTGAGGCAAGTACCGGGGCGCGGGGGGGGGGGTTGTACTCGATATCATGCATGGCCGTAGTCGCACGACCATAGACCCTCGCATCCCTACATGTCGGGACGGAGCACGTCCGGTTTTCACCGACCAGACAGACATTGCGTGCACCACGTGAGGTGTTCGGCGAGTCGCATGAAGGGTGAGCTGCATACTACTAACAACCGCTTGTGAGGCGGACTTGCACATGGAAGACAGCATCAATGAATTGAGTTATTTTCCGGTGTGGCCACTTCCAGAGACAGCAATAGGGCACGGGGGGGATGCTCGATATCATGCATGTCCGTAGTCGTATGACCATAAACCCTGGCGTCCCTGCATGGCCGGGACGGAGCACGTCGAGTTTTCAACCACCAGGCAGACCTTGCTTGTTGCACCAAGCGCGAAGCGCCGTGAGGTGTTCGGCGAGTCGCATGAAGGGTGAGCCGCGTCCTACTGGGAACCGCCGGTGTGGCCACTTCCTGGGGGGGGAAGGGAAGACATCTGTGAACACGGCTTGTCCAGAAGGCTGGAAAATATAAGCGGTGCTTAAAAACGAATATGATGAACAAATTGTTGTGTGAACTGTCAACCATTTTATCGAACCTGGATCAAGTCACGAACACTACTTGGTGCCCCCCCCCCCCCCCCTCCCCCCATATATTATATATGGGTTGGGTTGGCGTCGGTTGGCAACGACACAGTAAAACATGCCGCTCACTACGTGAGCTAGACATCCAGGGTACCGTTATTTATTTATTTTTTTGGCGGTTGCCCACAGCTGGTCGTCTAGTTAGATCATTTGTGCGAAGTAAAGAACCTTTACTCTGCACAAGGGAATTGATCGTATCACGTAGTGTTCAAGGTAAGGCACCCAAGAGGCAGTTGCATAGTACTCCCATTGCTGTCTCTGGAAGTGGCCACACCAGAAATTAAACTAACTAATTGAAGCTGTCATCCATATACAAGTCCGCCTCACAAGCGGTTCTTAGTATTAATAGGATGCAGCTCACCCTTCATGCGATTCGCCGGACACCTCACGGTTCTTCGCGCTTGGTGCAAGCAATGTCTGCCTGGTCGGTGCAAACCCGACATGCTCCGTCCCGGCATTGTAGGGATGCGAGGGTCTATGGTCATACGACTACGGCCATGCATGAGATCGAGTACATCTCTCCTATCGAGTACACTCCCCCCCCCCCTCCCTCCCCCCCCCTCAAGCTTTTCGGTGCGATTTTAGGAAAACACAGAAACGTCACGGGTGTCAACCACATACTCCCACCGCCCTCCCGTGCTTTTTATTTTTTTGACGGAACGAGCAGTCGGACAAGATGATGGCGGACAGCGAAATGGACAAGTGGAACAACCGTTGCGAGTTGAAAGAGGCGAGGTTCGAGGATGCGTATGACGACTACGACGACGTGCGCGACGACATCTACGTCTTGAAAGAAAAGGAGAAGAGGAAAAGCCAGAAGGAGGCATCGAAGATTCGGGTGAGTGGGTGGGTGAGTGGGTGGGTAGGTGGGTAGGTGAGTGTACCCGTCATGTCGTTCGGGTGTACCCGTAAGATCGTGTGGGTACCTGCTGCATCCCTCCAGAGTTGTCGTTGTTACGGGTGGCGGTGACGTTGCTATTGTACTTGTTTTCGGTGGTGGCGCGTTTCTTGTTTTTTTTTTCAACATGAAGCGCGGCTAAACGGTACTCTAAGATGGTTTTTGAGTCGCGGTGAATTAGATATATGAACTAGTGCCCACCACCACTCGCATGAGAGCAAAAGTGGACGAAAATGCTTTCTGGGAACACTGTCGCACCCGCCGCCCTGTCCTGGTGAAGCTACGTGTAACCTCTGATGCCTAACAGACGTATTTATCACTTCTAAATGTATGCACACAAACTGCCTGAGTTTTGCAGCTTTCACGTTTTGTTCCCCTCTACAAGGGAAGGGGACACGTGCAAGTACATATATATCCTGCGTGAGGTTATCAAAAACTCATACAGTAGTACGCGCGCGATGGAAGTATCACGCACAGCTTGCAAATATGAGTTTCGATGAAATCCTCGATCTCACAGCTCATGCTTTTTTTTCTCCAAAAAAAAGGAAGCGTGCGTGTTGCAGAGCTGGTTTCGCACCCCAGAAAAAACAAAAGCTGTTGGGCAATCCTCGTTCGTTCGAGGTGCCCAGCGCGGTGAATACACTGCACCCTCTATTATGGGGGACTATAGTAAATAGGACCAAATATTGTTCGTAAAAATGAGTAAATAAATGTTTTTGTGTATACCATAGGTCCTATTAACTATGGTCCTATTTACTATGAACCCGTGTAATAGTCTGCCCGATTCCGTTTTTGCATCGTTATTTCGTTTTACGTGCTCGTGGTGTCGTATGATACCTGAGTGATTTTCAGATACATCGTTGGTTCACATTTTGGTTTTCTTCTTTTTTTTTAGGGAAATGGTTTTTGAGTGATCAACGTCGAATCTCGTGCCGTGCACATTGTCGGATGACAAACGAAAGAATCAAAAATAGTTTCATGAGCTCGTGGTATCATAAGATGTAACCTTACTGGCTTTCGCCGCTTAGATATATTGACTGGAATTTCGCGACGATCTAGAGCGAGTTATCGCTGAATGCTCGCTTCGGCGTCTCACGACTCGACATCGTCTTCGACCACGGCATCTCTGCGTTCTGCCGCTGTCAATTTCCGTCGACAGGAGAGGGTGCGCCTCACGAAGACCAATATGGATGAAGCGAGTGTGAATCGCGCCTATGAGATTGCGGACATGTACGATGCCGAAGACGACACCAAGATATTTGTGAGAAACGTCGTCGACCTGTTTTCACTCTACCCTCTATGCGTCGCGAAGGCGTTGGTACACAAAGCGTGGCACCTTGTTTCGACTGTTGGCCTTGCTTTGACGTGGGTGATATATGCGGCAGTTTTGTATATCTTCCTTGACTTTGACAATCATTCACACGTATATATATATATTCTTTGATAATCGTTCACGCGTCGGACATATAGATCCTCTGCAGATAGGTCATGATCTAGGTCATCTATAATCTAACCTGCCGTTGTGGTACCTTGTGCAAGATCTGTATAGTACAGATCCAACCATGCAAACCTGTGCTAGAATATCGTGCGCCTCGTACGGCTCCTATGCCCGGCAACAACATGAGCTAGATCGTACAGATCACGGATCCGTCTACTCAGAAAGATCTAGATCATGATCTATCTGCAGATGATCTGTTCGAGGGGTGTGCAATCAGTCCACCGAGCGCGATTCGTGTCATTTTGGTTAATGTCAGATACGATGAATCCTTTAGGTACTGCAATCCCGTTTTGGGGACAAACTACTCATAAATTTGAGTGATTTGTCCCCATGACGGGACTGCAGTTCTAAAAGCAGCCGTACCGATTTTGTTTCGAAGTTTACGATCAGGGAGGAGGCAAAAAGCAGCCCCTCGTCTGACCGCACATGGTAGACGGGTTCATCACAAAAGAACGAAACGATCGAAAAGAGGCACTCGGGGGCTTGAACGAAGAATACATCCTATTTGATTCTAAAACCTCTGGAGGATTGGTAGAAAAATAAAGCTTAAGCTCACACACTTCCACGTTCAAATTTCGTGTCGTGTGTCAATGTAACCCATAGTTCCCGTTGCAACATTCTAACGGTATACAGGGTTGCACCCTATTTTCTCTGAGGGTGCTTCATCTCAACCTCACCCAGAAACCGATTTTGAGAAATAAACAATGCACACTTGACCCCTTCGGGATCCCCTCGATAGCAACCAAGGCAGTGGTTGGTAACTTCGGTGGTACGAACAGTGTGAGCGGCCCGCAGGACGGGTGAGATCATGTTGCCCCCGTGTGCCGTACGTAAGACTCCTTGCATCAATTCATTGTAGCTCGGACACCAGTTTTTTTTGTATCATACCCCCGATCACGCTGCGGCCGTTGCTATAATCGTCGCTTTTTAGCGTCGATTTTTTCCCGTCTGGAGTTTTCCAAGAGGGTTCATCAAGGTGTATCCCGAGAGATACCGTAAAACCCTAATGATATTCCGACGATAAGGCAGGCCCTAATCGGTACCTGATACCAGGTAGTTCTTGGGCTGAGGAGCCTTGTCGGGCATATGCATTTTGGCGAAGGGATATTTATCGACACCTTTGTCGTTGCCCACGCCTTCTGGTGCGGAGAGTATAGGCATATGGAGCGCGGAGGGGGTGGATCGGTCTACTACGCTAGGCGTAACCTATCACATCAACAAATTAGGCCATTTCTTTCCAGGATTAGGTTTCTGTTGAGTGATATATCCGCAAAAACGAAAAAGCGAAGTACGGCACCATAAGCCAAACAAGTACCAGGTATGCATTAGATGCTGAGGAAAACATCAGATTGTACCTATGGAACCCTTGACCTAGGTGCCTGATGCTGCAACAAACATTGTCTTGGTCCATCTCTGACGCAGAAGAATAACGGAAAGGGCGATTTTCGGTTTGGGGATGTGTATCGCGACAACCGCTTACTCGCCTCCCACTCTAGCTCAATGTTCACTAAGGCCGGGTTGGTCCTCAGAGTCTCGACTTACTCGTATTAAGATCAGCGGGGCCAGTCGTCAGCGACACCCTTGATAAATCAGAACCCCTCTTGTGTCTTGGTAACGGCATCTCATAGTTCTAGTCTACAGTAGAGGAGTACTCTTCATGGCTACCGCCAGCATCTGCGCGTTAGTTGCGCCAACGCTGATCTCTTGCAACTGGAGTTTGCGTTGGGTTTGCTTCACAGCCCCTCCGCTTTTACAGCGTTCCCTCGAGTTTTGTTTAGCTCGCGCTCATGGCTTCATTCACACGCGAAATATGGCTACTGACGCGAGTGTCGCGGACGCACTTCCAACATACGCACACCCCGCCATAAAAAAATAAGTCGCCAACACCGGACTCTATGATACCATAGGGATGCGTGCTAAGTTAGGGATAGAAAACACCTAATATTTGCCTTCTGAGGCTCCCCACTTAAAAATGAGCTCCATCTATCACGCAAAAAGGACTTTAAGAGAAGTGTACGCTTGTCTTGATGAGCAATCCCACGGCCTATTATGAGATCTGTATAAAAAATTAGTGCAAAAAACAAACGATAAGGCATGCCATATGGGGTAGTTCTTCGGTACCCTTAAGGAAGCCCCATCGGTCAGAAATATTGCCTCATGAGGCAAAAAAAAGTTATCAAAACAGAGGTTACCTCCGCGCCATCGACACGAAGGCTGATGCATTTTTATCGGATGGTCGAACAGACGTTTACCGTGAAACACTCAAGATAACTCCCCCCCCCCCCCCCCTCGAAATAATTAATTGAAAACCCTGATTTTCTCGACGACGCGAACGGGGAAAGTGCAAGAGCGCCGAGCAATAAAGCCTATGGAAATATCTCGTAAAAACGATATATCTTGAAAACATCTCGTGAAAATACCTCGACGAAAATCTTTCCAAAAAAGCCACACACCGTTTTCGGGTGTGTAGGTAGGACCCTCCCTAGGCTTCAGAGAAAATCGGCACAGAAAATAATCCTAAGGGGTGAGTTGTCCTGCGTGTGTTGTACGGTATGTATACAGCTCACACCATCGAAGCAAGTGCTACGAATACTGTGTTTCACAGATTGTCGAACCTATACGTTTGATATAGAGATATATTTCGCCTTATTTGTCTGAACCTCCCAACACAAAGGAGCTCCATAATATCAGTAAGTCAACCCCAAAAAATGGCTTGAGAAAAAAGTAGGGGCTTACTGGAGTTAATCCAATGACCAACCCAATCCATGGCCTAGGTAGGCGCTAACGAAACACATTGTGCCCACAGATGGGACAAGGCATGCCTAATTGAGTAGTTGCGGAGTACCCTCTAGGAGCTCCGTCAGTCAGAAATATTGCCTCGGAAGGCGAACAAGTGTTATATATCCCTATCGCCTCGCGTCTATTCAGCTCACGTTAACCGTGATCTCCGCTCCTCCTCCAACCAAAACGGCCAGGAGAGCCACTGGAAAGGGTTTCACCGTCGAGCCGAGGAGCTAGGTGCTATACTCGGCGATACTACCGAAGGGACAGGACCGGGCTCCGGGCAGGTACGTACGATTTAATAACTTGGCACACGGCGGTACATTAATGGTTTTGTTACGTGGAAGTTTGGAAAGCTTTAACCACGACTTTTACCAGTCTGATCAGAAATATAATGTGAATTTCGACATTCTACTACCATCTAGACATCCCTTACACTGGTCCTAATCCGCCAGAGGATGACAAAATAGAAAAAAAAACAGCTGGCAAATTGTGGCGACTTCAACAATTTGAAGGACGAGATAAAAGGAGACGAAGACTAGCATTTATTTCGCACAGACGAAGATTCGGAGGAGCTACTGTAGGTCGACTAATAAAGGTGAAAGTCAGAGTTTTTAATAGTTGCCACACACGAATATTCTGGCGGCGTGAAAAAAAATGAAACACGGAACCCCTCAAGTGAAAAAATGAAAAGTGGATAACACGCGATTGCTGCCGTGCGGCGAGCTGACGTGGAATTGAGCGAGATCCGAAAACCGTTGATTGATTGCACAGAAGACTCAGTTTTTCTTTGCTTGCGGTCTTGACGACGCCCATGCTTGTCAGCCGGAATGTTGGTCAGAAGGGGGAGGTGGAAAATTTGGTCTGGGTCAGTATGGTATTTGGTTGGGCACATAGAAAAAACGACAACGGCAACGCGTAGTATTGAAAATAAAACGAAAAACGAACAGAAAACAGGTGCCTGGTGATGAACCAATATTTCCTGGGTCGCTTGATGTGAGCTACAGGCCGTCGTTGCCTTGTTGTTTCGAATCGGATAAAAATAAACAAAACAATTAAAAGCGACAAAAAAACAAAACAAACGCGTACGACAATCTGCCTTCGAGTTGTGCGTGAGCGCTCTCCCCGACGTCGAGGGGCCCTAAAGCCACAACACGTGGAAGTAAGCACCGAATGGCTTGGAGTTTGGGCCCGCACATCTCGGCCAAGAAGTTGCGCGGCCACTCTTGTACACTTATCAAGCTTTGGTCGCGCTGGCAGCCAGCCTGTAGAGTTTTCGCACCGCGATGATAGCGCTGATTAGCGGTGCACCTCGACGCGTGCTAGGATAGGGTTTTGCCTTGTAGCATTTTTTGGCCAAACCCTTCTGATTGACGGGGCTCCTTACGAGCACTGAGGAACTACAGAAATACCCAATATTGTTAGAGCCGCGTTCACATTTACTACGAGGTATGCTTTTCATTGTAAACTTACCTACGTAGGTTATTTCACTCTGATTTTATAGTTCGTCAGGTTTTTGGATGCAGCCGATAGAGCTCCTCAAGTTCGGGCCCTAAGAGGTAATAGGAGCTATTCCCACAAGAACACCCACACGTCCCTTGTCGTGGTCTACCTAACCCACTAGGCTACAATGCCTCCCAGACTTCGCCTAACTTAGCGAAGCCTGCTTTCAGTGCATGTGATGCATAGAACCATCTACACTCACAAACTGTGCTTTTTTTCTTCAGGCACACGCCCTCCCTCGCGCAAATATGCGTACCGAAAACTATTATTTTGACCAACCGCAGGAAGAGTCGAAGGTGAACAACCGACCAGTTTCTACGGGGTCCTTGGCATCAACCACCAACGCGGGTTACGCCGCATCCGTCGAAGGCACGGCCGGCCCAGCGCTGGCACCGCCCTCTTCTCGACCCCCTGGGGCACCCGCCAGCCTCGGTTCGGCCAGATCGAGTTTATCAGAGGGGAGCGATTCTGCTGCGCGAGTGGAGCGACTCCGACGTGCGTCTTTGATGGATTTCAAGATAACAAAAATGCACCCACTAGCGGCTACCGGCCCCCCTTCCGTCGACACAGGCTACGCGGCATCTACCGGAGGTGTGGCTGACGGCGCTTTGTCGGCGGGTAATAACCCACGCAGCAGCGGGACCTTGCAGTCGAACTCCGACGTGGCACGTTCGAGTGATCTAACACCGACTGCACCCGGTACAACACCGAACGCGGGGGGTGTGACTCCGAATACTGGCGGCGTGACACCGAACGCGGGCGGTGTGATACCGAATACTGGCGGCGTAACACCGAATACTGGCGGTCTAACACCGAATACTGGCGGTTTAACACCGAATAGTGGCAGAGTATCACCAAATACTAACGACCACTGTCCAGACGAATTGTGGGCGCTGGTCGATCTAGCTTTTGCGACTTCACCAGAATCATCTGCATCTTCATGGATACCGCCGTCGTTTGAGGAGCCTTCTTCACTAGGAAACCGTTCCCGCAGTGGAAATAAGCCTTCCGTCAGAAGGGTGGCTTACCCAATCGAGTCGATATCCGACGCCGCTTCAAGACACTCGGGTGCATCCTGCAGCCGGCGCTTGACTAGAAATTGTTCCTCCGCGTCTGATGAAAAGGGTCCTGCTCTTACAGTGGCGCGGCTTCCAGCGTGGCTCGCAGATTCAACGGAATCTTCAAGGCGTCCTTCGACGCCGTCCGACGGTTCTCCCGCTTCAGCCGAAAACGGCTTGCTGTTACGGACAACTTCATGCTCATCATCACCTTCGAACCGACTAGAGTGGGACCCTGGCAACAATTCTTGCTTGGAGCCGAAGAGAGGGAATCACAGAGTAGACTCGGCTGTCTCTGTCTCGCCCCTGCCAAGGTCAGCAGGGGACTCAATGTCATTGGGTGCTTGGCGCACCCCACGCCTTACGCAGCTCGACGACCGGGCTATGGAAAGGCAAGCGTCTCCTTATTGTGGAAGCGGGTCCTCCGGGAGACGGAACTCGCTTCTGCTGGCGTCACTTGCCACTTCATCGGCTTACCAGCAGAATCGACACACAGACAAAGGCCGCGAATTTACATCGAAGAAGTCAATTTCTGATGATGTATCGCTGGACGAACGATCTCCCTTTTCGGATTCGTCGATAGCAGGACCATCGCTAGCTACTGGGCGTCTCGACCAGATCAGACGCAGCTTCCGCTTGCCAGAAACAGCTTCCTTACTCGTGGAGGAGTTCGACAGCGGACGGGTCTCTTCCCAAATAAAGCCACCGCGATTAACGCCGCTGACTCTATCGATTTTGGGGGGTTCCACTTATCGCCCATTTCTCGCGCGGGAGTAGGTTCTACGGGCAGTCCGGACAGTGTAGAAACTGATAGGTTTTCCGAAGCCTTGCTTTCGGTCACATCTTCGACCTTTTCACGCTACGCGCGAAGCGAGTCAGACGAAAGTTCTGCGTCCGTAGGATTACGTTCGCCTGGTGGCGGGTGTTATAGTACCAGTCGGCGCACATCGTGCTGTTTGTCCGTTTCCGCCACCCCTTGGCGCAGCCTTGTTGAACACGACGAGAGCCCGTCTGCGGCGGGAAGCTTTTCGCCCTCTGGTTCCAGGATTATTTACGCATCCCACGGCAAGGCAACGGATAAGCCATCGTGTCTAGTGAAGGAAACCTCTGATCCTGACGACGGACCAGCTATACCAACCATCGGACTGGCTAGGTCAACTACCGGGAACGAAGAGGACAACCCCCCCTGCGCAGACGCAATGCATTCGCCGATTTTAGGGAAGGATACCATTGACGTGGTGTCGACGTTGCGGGAAGATTTGCCATCGCCTGTGACCACCGACGACGGACCAACTGAATCAATCATTAGAAGCGACGAGGGCAAAGACCCCCGTGTGGATGCAGTGCGTCCGCCGGTTTTGGAGAAGGATATCACCGACATGGTGTCGGCGCTGCGGGAAGATTTGCCATCGCCTGTTACCGCCGGCGACGGACCAGCTGAGCCAACCATTGGAAGCAATGACAGCAAGGGCCGCTGTCTGGATGCAGTGCGTTCGCCGGTTTTAGGGAAGGATATCACTGACGTGGTGTCGACGTTGCGGGAAGATTTGCCATCGCCTGTTACCACCGACGACGGACCAACTGAGTCAATCATGAGAAGCGACGAGGGCAAAGACCCCCCTGTGGATGCAGTGCGTCCGCCAGTTTTGGAGAAGGATATCACCGACATGATGTCGGCGCTGTGGGAAGATTTGCCATCGCCTGTTACCACCGACAACGGACCAACTGAATCAATCATGAGAAGCGACGAGAGCAAAGACCCCCGTGTGGATGCAGTGCGTCCGCCGGTTTTGGAGAAGGATATCACCGACATGGTGTCGGCGCTGCGGGAAGATTTGCCATCGCCTGTTACCACCGACGACGCACCAGCTGAGTCAATCATTAGAAGCGACGAGGGCAAAGACCAATGTGTGGATGCAGTGCGTCCACCGGTTGTGGAAACGGATATCACCAACACGGTGTCGGCGCTGCGGGAAGATCTGTCATCGCCTGTTACCACCGACGACGGACCAACTGAATCAATCATTAGAAGCGACGAGAGCAAAGACCCCCGTGTGGATGCAGTGCGTCCGCCGGTTGTGGAGAAGGATATCACCGACACGGTGTCGGCGCTGCGGGAAGATTTGCCATCGCCTGTTACCGCCGGGGACGGACCAGCTGAGTCAACCATTGGAAGCAACGACGGCAAGGGCCGCTGTCTGCATGCAGTGCGTCCGCCGGTTGTGGAAAAGGATATCACTGACGTGGTGTCGACGTTGCGGGAAGATTTGCCATCGCCTGTTACCACCGACGACGGACCAACTGAATCAATCATTAGAAGCGACGAGAGCAAAGACCCCCCTGTGGATGCAGTGCGTCCGCCTGTTTTGGAGAAGGATATCACCGACATGGTGTCGGCGCTGCGGGAAGATTTGCCATCGCCTGTTACCGCCGACGACGGACCAGCTGAATCAATCATGAGAAGCGACGAGGGCAAAGACCCCCGTGTGGATGCAGTGCGTCCGCCGGTTGTGGAAAAGGATATCACCGATGCGGTGTCGGCGCTGCGGGAAGATCTGCCATCGCCTGCTACCGCCGACGACGGACCAGCTGAGTCAATCATTGGAAGCAACGACTGCAAGGGCCGCTGTCTGGATGCAGTGCGTTCGCCGGTTTTAGGGAAGGGTATAACCGACATGGTGTTGACGTTGCGGGGAAATTTGCCATCGCCTGTTACCACCGATGACGGACCAGCTGAATCAATCATGAGAAGCGACGAGGGCAAAGATCCACGTGTGGATGCAGTGCGTTCGCCGGTTGTGGATAAGGATATCACCGATACTGTGTCGGCGCTGCGGGAAGATCTGCCATCACCTGTTACCGCCGACGACGGACCAGCTGAGTCAATCATTGGAAGCAATGACGGCAAGGGCCGCTGTCTGGATGCAGTGCGTTCGCCGGTTTTAGAGAAAGAGATCATGTCGACGTTGCGGGACGATTTTCCATCGCCCGCTACTACCGACGACGAACTAGCTAGGCCAACCATTGCAAGTGACGAGGACAAGGACCTCTATCCTGACCCAGTCCTTTCGTCGGTTTTGGAGCAGGATGCCACTGACATGGTGTCAGCGTTGCGGGAAGATTTACCATCGCCTGCTACCGCCGACGACGGACCAGCTGAGTCAATCATTGGAAGCAACGACGGCAAGGGTCGCTGTCTGGATGCAGTGCGTTCGCCGGTTTTGGAGCAGAAGATCACCGGCATGGTGTCGGCGTTGCGGGAAGATTTGCCGTATCCTGTTACTGCCGAAGACAAACTAGCTGGGTTAACCATTGGAAATGACGAGGGCAAGGGCCGCCGTCCGGACCCGCTCCTTTCGCCGGTTTTAGAGCAGAATGTAACTGCCATGGTGTCATTGTTGCGGCAAGAGGTGCCATCGCCTTCTACTGCAGACGGCGGACCAGCCGAGTCAACCGTTGGAAGCAACGACGGCAAGGGCCGTTGTCTGGGTGCTATGCGTCTGCCGGTTTTGGAGCAAGAGATCACCGACATTGTGTCAACGTTGCGGGAAGATTTGCCATCGCCTGCTACTGCCGACGACGAACTAGCTAGGCCAACCATTGGAAGCGACGAAGTCAAGGGACCCTGTCCGGACTCAGTCTTTTCGCCGGCTTTGGCGCAGGATATCACCGACACGGCGTCGGGGTCGCGAAAATATTTCAACTTGGTTTCAGCGCAGAGGAAGATTGACACGGTGCCTAAATCAAAGGAAGATTTACCGTCGCCTGCTGCTGAACACCGACAAATCGAACGAGAGGGCGGTATTTTATACTTGGCGGCCCCGTCTCTATCTTTAGAGTTGCATGCAACTGACGATGGCGCGTTAACATCGAGGTCGTACGAGTCACCACCAGAAGATCCGTTGGCCGACGATTTCTCGAGCGTCGTGACCGCCGGTAAGAACAACAGCGGAATCGAGAACGCCGGTGTCCCATCTGTACTTTCTTTTCCAGCGGCTGAGGTGGCCGACGATGCAGTATCGACATCGTCGCGGGCGCGCTCGCGAGAAGAAGGCGACCGAGGTCTCCGATTTGGCGACTCCCCATCAGTGTCGCAGCGTGGGTCTTCTGATTCTAGCTGGTCGCTGACGAGGTATGTAGCTTCAGGAAGGGCGGGCGATTTGCACGATGGCTCCGATTCAAGCTGGTCACTCACAAAGGGTATCGCGTCCGGGGAGATCGATGTATCTGCCAGAAAAACCCGGAACCTGGGGTCACCGATATCCGAACTGTCGTTCAGGATGACACTGGAGCACGGGCCACAGCCGTCCACCGAGAGTAGCGTCGAGCCATCAGGAGATTCGAACACGAACTCTGCGCCAACTCCTGCCGCGCATATCGCTGACTCTGCGGCCGCAGGAAGAGACAACCGGATAATTCCGGTATCCCCAGTACTGTCTGCTTTGAATTCTGGATCTTCTGACGGTAGGGGTTCGGCACACGGTCATGACGCGGACGACAGCAGGCATACCGGAAGGGTTGCGAGAACATCATCGAGTCTCGGGTCGACCGTGTCAGAACCGGTTAGAGGAGTTCTTCATTTCACCACTCGCGCTAACCCCAACATCTCTAGGAAAACATCCAGCTGCGCGCGACTGCACTCCGGTTGCCCTTCTTCGGAAAGTGGATGGGGTGATACTCCTCACCAAGAGCGCTCTAGCAGCATCCCGCGCTCACCGGCGCAATCAGCTTGTAGCGATGTTTCCATGCAACAGCGAAGTAGTCCTAATCCTGTCACGAGGCGGATGCCTTCATCTTCATCTGGAGGAGACGGGTGTGGGAGCACACAACCAAGCGACATACTACCGATCACGGTTGTATCTCAGCAGAAAATCGCCACCAGCGTATCAAGGGCACCTCGCGGCCGGATAGAAAGCAAATCTCACTCTTCTCTGCGGTCTTCGCCAACGCCCAGCGCTCGGACGAGCGCAAGAGATACAGGACCGAACCATGGTAAACACAGGGGCGAAGGACCGCGAGCCGTTTGTTCATCCGGCATTGAACGATCGTCATCCACGACTGGATCCAAATCTTCATCAACTCTACAGAACCGTACGCCCCCTATGGCGGCCGCGGCTGTGCGGCCCAGATCCAATTCGTCGTCGATTTTACAGAGCAATGCGCCCATTTTGGCGCCCATGATCGTACGGTCTAGTCAGTCTCACGTGTCTTCGGCTATATCTTCATCGACATCATCGGGTCGCCTCAGGGTTAGCGGGCAGCACGGCGACGAATCTACGAAATCCACACCTACTTTTACGCCCTCTACGTTCGATGTCGTCAGCAGTACTCACCTTTCGACCCATCGGAGAAACTACGTATCTGCTGAGAATGGTACTGCAGCAAGGCCCAACGAGTCACGAAGATCTCCACGAACATCGCGTTCGACATCCCTCTCTGCTTCGAAAGTCGAAACACGAACTGGAGAGATCACGAAGTCTACATCCATACCCAGACGGTCCTACATCGAGGTCAAGACGACAAAGACCTCTCGCTCTCGGTCATTGGCTATCCAAAGCCGACTTTCCACATCTGGCACGCCTCGGGTTCCTCGGGCGCACTCCCGCGTACGAGACCACCACTCTTCGTGTCGCTCGCCTTCCTCCGCTGCAGTAAAGAAGCTTAGCGGGGAGAAGAACCGCCCGCGGAAGTCTACTAACCAGAGTCGAACCGTGGCACCGTCTCAGCGGCGCCTTTGGAGTTCATCGTGGACCCCTGTGTTTCTGTCAAGTGTATGCGCATCTAGCGCGGGATCTGCGGCTGCGGTATCTCCAGAGGCAGCAAGGACGAGTTACAGCGGTTGCAATGGCGAAGTCAACGGTGGTAGTCGGGGAAAAGAGGACACATCCCATTTTAGCGCCGGTGATGGTTCGGCAACTGCGTCGGAGAGCCGCGGCGTCTGTCGTGCCGATATCACATGTATTGCCTCCAATCCCGCCCGTCAGCTCACCAGAACATCAGATGAGTGGGCGCACCAGGAAGGAAGCTTCTACGGCGGCAGCGAGTGCGGTAGCGGCGAGAACATCAGTGGTGGCGAAGAATGCGTGGGAAAACGTGGGCTTGCGGACATTGGCAACAGCCATGACGCGTCAGGAGATTTATCGTCTATCTCTTCGGACCACCTCGCTTCCAGCATAGAGCCAGTCGGTGATCTCGTCAAGTCCTTTTCTGGAGGGGCATCGTCGGGCCAAATACTCTGGGTAAGTTGTGCTCTGAAGTGCCTCAAGGTTCGGTGATCGTTTCAATTTCAGTAGACGTGGTGAGGTGCTACCATTTGCATCACGAAACTAATCAGCCAGGTGGTATGGACACTCTGGCAGAGAGCTCTGGCCGCGGGCACGAACCGAGGCCTGATTCCTGACTAGCGGTTCTACCAGCAGAAACCGCCTTGAGTCGTTCTCCACCAGCTGCACACGTGACTTTACAGGCAAAGGCGAATACCAACTATCGCGACAACGCTACAAGTCACCGACCAGTCCTGTCTGCTCTGATCACTCGTCTTCCATTCTCGCGCAGGAGCAACCCGATGCCGGTGTAGACTCTGCCGCGGCTTCAGTTCCATCTGTGCCACTCTCACGACACAGTTTTTCAGCCAGGTAAGATACAAGTTGGTCTTTAGAATTACCACGCGTCCATCTCTAGATTTTCCCGCAGCAAGCAGACTGATGCTACGGTATGGGGATCGTATTTACACCCAATATTTTCAGTGGATAAGAGACACTCGGTCGAGTGACCACCTTATTTCTTGATAGGCTTGCAAACGTCTTGAAGTTGTTTCGTTGCTCTAGCGATATGCACCGCCATGGGGTTATTTGCTGCTTGCTCTGCAGGGACAAAATGTGTGTGCGTTAAATTGTGAGTGAGGTGCAGACCCACTCACCCGAGTGGCGTTGGCGCGGTAGTGAAATGGGGGTACCCTCCCAACCGTAGAATCAGTCAGCAGTGTGTAGTGGAACCAATAGCATAATTGGGCGTAAATGTTTTTTTCCTATCACGCTATTGCCATGTCGTTACCTGCGGCGTGGATTTCCGTTGCCGGTGGTAATCTCAGCTTTGCCCTGAACGCCGCGAATGGAATACGCCGAAATCAAACGCTGACACACCCACAAATCACCGCCACTCCTTTCGCAGCGACCGGGCGCCAGACAGAGAAGTGGTCGAGTCCGATGCTCCGTATGCCAAGCTCGCGCGCTTGCGCGCGGAGAACGAGCGCAATGGTTATTCCCGTGAAAAGATGAAGTTGGAACTACTCCCGCGTTTAAAGCGAATGATGAAGGAGTGGAAGGTAAGCCCGTTGACCCCACAAAGAAAACGAATATGATGTTTATTGATTTCCTTGCGCGACCACTTTTCGACGAAATGAGACTCTGATTGCAGAAGTACGGGGAGTGTGTCTCGGGCCATGACTTTGCCTACGCCCACCCTAGCTCATATGTGACCTCGGATGCAAGGTAAAGCCAGTTGATATGGAGTTGAAACAAATAGCGCTGCCTGTGGCCGTCGAAAACCACCCCACACAAATTGAACGTGACACAAACAGAGTCCGATATATTTCCATTCTTGCATCGTGCCCCATTTTATTTTTCAGGGCTTTTGACGGGTCATGATCCAACCCGTGGGTTGAGTTAGAAATTTTTTCGAAATCTGATGGGTCGGGTCGGGTCGGATCTGGAGGGTTTCAAAGTCACGGATCAGGTCCGGCCACCTCTACTCGACCCGACCCGACCCGAACCGACCCGATCCTACCCGTGAACAGTCCTGCTATTTTTGAAGTGTAATCCGCATTAGGCGCAGTTGTTTGGCGCAACTATCCCAGGAGTATTCTGCGCGTGGTGTACAACAGTTAGTGTATCAGGTCGCTATGTATTCGTTACACCCGGTGCATCGGCGGATCAAACATGCTCAGAACTATTCGACACTTGTATGGCACACAATTAATAAATCAGTATACACCGTGTGTGAATTGACCACAACACGCTTGGCGCTACGATCACGGCCAAGTCCGGCACTAGGCCATTGCCGAAGTCGCAAGACCGCACAACCCGCGCCACCATGTCGTAATATCAAAACTGCCCAATTAACAAGCATCGCCATTTTCTCTTGTCCTATAAAGGCTTAGAAAGAACTCCTTTCGTCCTTTCGCGCCACTCGTAAACGCCAACTTTTTGTTTTAGCCGGGCTCATACGCCAACCCTCGCCTCAACACCAACACCAGCCCCGGAGGCCAACAACCTTGTTCTGGTGTGGTAGAGTCAAAATTCGATGCTCACTATATGCAGAGCGGTGCAAATGACGCTTTTCAGGAGGAAACCGCGCTTGCACTGGCTGTCGATCGCGCATCGGCAGCAGAGATGGAGACCGCTGACCTTAAGGAATGCCTCCGGCGTAGGGAGTAAACTCGAGCGGCGGACTCAGCCGGATTCGCCAGTTGCATGGCGGAGGTTAACATGGAACTCGCATCTAGTGAAGATGCACGAGCGGAGGAGCAGAAGGTTAGTGCCCAACGCTTTTCTCATTCGATCGAGAAGGCGGACCACGCTGTCAGCAAACTGGTTGTAGCCAAGAAGTCGTGGGCCGACGAGCGGCAGGGATTGGCCACGATCATGACGGATCTAAGGGAAGACGCAGCGGTAAGTGAGAAACGCCTAGTATGCGCGGAGCAGGCAATGATGGCGCAGCGGGAACGCTTCCGGCAGAGTGAGGAAGCCCGAGAGACGGACTCAGCCAAGTTCAATACGTGCATGGCAGAGGTTAACGCCCAACTCGCGTCCAGTAAAGCTGCTCGGGCAGACGAGAAGAATACCAGTGCCGAACGCATTGTTTCGTCAGACGCAAAGGCTAACCGCGCAATCAGCGAGCTGGTCGCAGCGAAGAAGTCTTGGGCCGACGAGCGGCAGAAATTGGACACGATCATGACGGATATAACGGAAGGTGCAACGGGGTACAAGGAGCTCCTGGTATCCGCGCAACAGGCGATGGTGGCGCAGCGGGAACGCCTTCGGCAGAGTGAGGAAGCCCGAGCGGCGGACTCGACCAGATATGACACCCACATGGCCGAGGTTACTGCTCAGCTCGCGTCTAGTGAAGCTGCTCGGGCGGAAGAGAAGAATATTAGTGCCGAACGCATTTCTTCGTCAGATGCAAAGGCTAACCGCGCAATCAGCGAACTGGTCGCAGCGAAGAAGTCTTGGGCCGACGAGCAGAATGAAATGGCCACAACCATGACGGGTCTACGGGAAGACGCGGCGGAGTGTATGGAGCACCTGGAATCCGCAGCAGAAGCGATGGGGATGCAGCGAGAACTCCTCCGGAAAAGTGAGGAATCCCGAACAGTGGACTCAACGAGATTCGACACCCGCATGACCGAGGTTACCGCTCAACTCGCGTCTAGTGAAGCTGCTCGGATGGAAGAGCAGGAACGCAATGCCCAACGCATTTCTTCATCGAACAGGAGGGCTGAACGCGCAATCAGCGAGCTGGTCGGAGTCAAGAAATCTTGGGCCAACGAGCGGCAGGAAGTGGCCAAGACCTTGACTGATCTAAGGACAGACACGGCGAAGTGTAAGGATCGCCTGGTATCCACGGAACACGCGATGGCGACGCAGCAGGTGGCGGCGAATGAGCGTGTGTCAACAGCGGAAACGAAGGCTGCCGGCTTGGAAGCAAACGTCGCCTGCCTGGAGAAAGACCTGGCGGAGTGCAAGCGCGCCGAGCGCACATCACTTACTCGCGAGTCCATCCTCCAGAAAGAAGTGGCGAAGCTCCACGCCCGTGTCGCAGAACAAAGAGCGCTGGAGATTGACAGGGAGGCCGCGTTTACTCGCGAACGTGGGCTCCAGGCAGCGGCGAACGACGCAATCGCGGCAGAGAGAGCTGCATGGGATGCAGAACGGGAAACGTCACACCAATGCCACGTTAAGCTCAAGCAGGAAGCATCAGTGCTCGAAACCCGCGAGCTGTCCGCAAGAAAGGAAACGAGGGCTATGCAGGCAGAGGCCGAAAAGAACGCGCAGGCAAGAAAAACCACAGAGGCCGAGCTCGAGAACTCCTTCGTCAAGAGCAAGTGCGCTCTATTGGCCGAGCAAGCGGCTGCTTCAGCGCGTTACTCGACAGCCAAAAACACACACGCTTCTCAGCTTCGCGACGTACACAAACGTCTTACACTCTGCGAGGCTGCTCGGAAGAAGGAGCGGGAGGAATCAGCCCTGGCCCTATCGATTTCGGAAGAGAAAGTGTCGCGAACAATCGAGCAGTGGGTTGAAGCCGAAGACGCTCGATGCGTTGAACGCAATGAAATGACTGCAAGGTTTGCGACGCTCCAAGGAGAATCAGCGGACAACCTGAAGAAACACGAGACGTCGACGGAACAGACGATTAGGGCTCTGAAGGCGGTGATACATCAGCGCGAAGCTAGTTTGCAAGCAGAAGTGGCCAGCATGAGGGAGCGCCTGGAGGCTGCGGAAGGAAGGTTCGACACTGAGCACGCGAAAAAACACGCGTTATTCTAGCCGACTCCAAACGCTTGCGCTTGAGGCGGATGCGCTGAGGCAGCGCCTAGTGGAGGCCGAAGAGGCCCAGGTAGCTCAGACAACGAAGGCGGCAGAAGATCTGCGCGTCGTACAGCAGGAGCTCGGCAAGCTGAAGACAAGGAGTGAGCGGGAGACTAAGAAGAACAGCAATCTAGTGGCGCGCCTTACGGAAGTTGAGCGCATTCAATGCGACAAGCAGGAAGGATTGAGGCTAGAGGTGGCGACGTTGGTGACGGAGCGTAACACAGCCAACGATCTGCTCAGAGACCAGGAGTTTGCTCGTACGGAAGAGAGGAGGACGACCGCCAGGGAAATGTCGGCTATGAAAAATGTCCTTAACAGCCTTTGGAGGATTGAACTGGCCGAACAGCGCTCCCTGCAAGTTGACAAGCCTACCACCCTTGGGTGCGATTTGACCGAGGCCATCGACGGAGACCATGAAAGACAAAGCACAGTAGCGGTGGGGGGGGGGGGGGAATAGCGCAGTTTGCAGGGAATAACACAGCTCCGGGCTCTAGTACAGTCGAGAGCCGCGGGATGGCGCCCCAGCGGTCGTCTGCGTCGCGCCGCCATGCGATGAAGCTCGAGCAGGGCCTCCCACCAGACAAGTTTGTCCGCAGCACTAAGCAGGCCTCGGCTATCGAGGAGATATCCGGTCTCACATCGCGTGCAGAGTACGAGTCTTGGCAAGGAAGAATATCGATGTATACGAGACGTGAATCTACACCCGCAAGAGTCTCATCTGCGAGGAGCTCAGATGCAGGTACAAGCTCTATCGAGAACCACGCGATGGCGAATGAGCGGCCATCTGCGTCGCGCCACGAAAATAACCACTTGTATCAAAACCTTCCGCCAGATAAGTGTGCCCCTAGTACTGAGCAAGAACCGACGATCAAAGAGAAATTTTATGCCGCAACAGACGGAGCAGACAAGTCTGTCCAAGGAACGAGGTTAGCGTGCACGGGAGGCGAATCGTCGCCCCCAAGCGAGTCGTCAGCCAAGAGCCCAGACCCAGGCACAAGGTCTGTCGGGGACCACGCGATGGCGCCACAGCGGTCGTCTGCGTTGCACCGAGAATCTATCCACTTCGACCAGGGCCTTATGTCGAACAAGTGTTCCCGTAGCACTCAGCGGGTACCGCCGATCAACGAGGAATTTAGTCTCGCATCGATAGCAGAACACGAGGGTTTTAAGGGAACAAGATCGGTGTGCACTAGAGGCAAAGCATCTTCCGGAACTGTCTCGTCAGTGAGGAGCTCAGACACGAGCACAAGGCTTGTCGAGGACCACAACATGGCGCCCCAGCGGTCATATGCATCGCCTTGCGAAGCGATCCACCTCGAGCAGGGTTTTCCGCTAGGAAAGTGTGTCCGCAACACAAAGCAGAACCCGGTAATCAACGAAGCATCCTGTCTCACAACAAGTGCAGAGTACGACTCTTTGCAAGCACAAAGGTCGGAGTATACGAGAGGTGAATCACCATCCGCAGGCAATTCACCAGCGAAGAGCTCAGACCCGGGCGCAAGACCTGTTGTAGACCACGTGATGGCGCCCCAGCGGTCGTGCACGTCGCGCCGCGAACTAATGCACCTCGAGAGGGGCATTCTGCCAGGCACGCTTACCCGTAACAAGCAGGGAACCGCGATCACGGAGAAATCTGATCTTGCAACAGGCGAAGAATGTGAGTATTTGGACGGCACACGGTCGGCGTGTAAGAGACGTGATTCATCATCCTCGAGCGTCTCGCCAAGTTTGGTGCCAGGCACGGGACTACTACACGCAATGCCAGTCACGACCGAGGTCTTGCGTGCAACAGTACACTTAGAGGAGGTGCGTCTTGAGCGGAACCGTGGTCGGTCCCACGTAACTGCAAGAACATCGACTACAGGAAACGAGACATTTTTTCCCCTGAGCAACAACAGCTGGCTCGGCCAGGAGCCCGGGGAAACACCCGAGTCGGCCGGAGCTGAAAACAAGGTATGCCGTGAGCGTTACACGGGAAACAGGAGAACGGTCTGTACCGGGTTTTGTGCTTCAGACGGGCATGGGCATGCATCCCCTACGCGTCAGGAAAAAGACGTGGTCAACATCGACAGGTTTCAAGACATGGAAAAGAGTAGGGGGGTAGGCTCCCGAACGCCAGCCCCGCGAAATTCGAATCAGCACAATCGAAGTGGACGAGGGAAGCTGTCGATTAAACCCACGATGCTGGAGGTCAGCGGTGGACTGGAGGGTATCGATAAATTGCCAGGATCAGAACGAGAACAGAGAGCGGAACGTCTCGACGCACGAGGGCTCAGGCCGCGGTCGCAGCGAGAGGCGTCCTTGCTGGCTACGCAGGTTCTGAATAACCATACAGGGCGCGACAGGAAGACTACCGGGAACGCTTTACCAGTAAACGATATGACACTGCGGCGTGAACACAGGGCGAGCGCACTCGACTCCTACATTCCACGACACTCTACCCGTCATGAATCAAGGGGTGGAACATCAACCCCTCGGTGAGTCTAACTCTATGTACGTATTTTGCGCTGATCGAGAGCATTTGCTCTTTCATTTTGAAAAAAAAACGTCCCGAAAGGAGCGGACGCAGAAACCGTACAAGAACGACGCACCTTTCCGAAGACGACTACTGTCTGATTTTTTTATGGCCACACTCCAGCCTGATCTCAAGAGTATATGTGTAGTTCGTCGACACCTATCCAGCATTGATGGAAACTGTTTGCAGCAGGCAATTACTCCATGCCCCACGGCGACGATGTGGCAACTCGAGGAACGAATAGGCCTCCGTGTATAGATAACAATCGAGTGATGGCCGTTTTCCCCGAACTTTCCGTTCTCGTAGTTCTGAAGTTTCAAGAGATCTTATTACGGGGGACTATAGTAAATAGGACATACGGTACACACAAAAAAAAAACTATATAGATACAACTATAATTACGATTTTTGAGGTCGTTGTCACTTGCTAGCTCTTCGCAGACAGACCGACTGATAGACAGCTCTTCGCAAACAGCCCTTCTTCTTTGAAACAGCCAAACAGCCAAACAACCTTTCTTCTTTCTTCTTCGCCAAACAGCCAAACAACCTTTTCTTCTTTCTTCTTCCGCAAACTGCCAACCAATAGACAGCTCTTCGCACGGCGCCTAAAAGAGGCGTCTCGCCTTCGACGAACGGTATAGATAGGTGCAGCTGCTGTGGGCGGCCAAGCTGCTGCTGTCGGTGGCGAACCTGCTGGTGCTGCAACCCCCGCCTCTCCCTTCTCCACGCCCCCCCCTAAGCTCACCTCCCCCTCGTCGAGAGGCGCGTGGTCCTCGCCCTCTGGCAAGAGAGCGGCAACGACAAAGACCGACCTGGTGCCGGCTGTTGTTTGCGACCAGTGCACGGACCAGCACTTGGTCAAGAACTCCGCGCCTGGTGGCAAAAACGTGACCTTCGCCACCTGCAAGGATCTCACGTGCGTGGTGGCGGGATCATCCTGACAGGGCAACCGACTGCGAGTTCTGTGCTCGCCCGATCAAGGAAGGGACTGTCTCGTACTCCCTCGAGACTGCTGACAGTGGTGAGTGTCTTACGTCTATTGTGCATGCTGTATGTTGCCAGTACGTTTTTTGGGGGTTTTCAATTGCCTTTTTGCATACAATCCTACGTCAACGCGTTTTTTTTTTTACTCATCCATGCTCGTTCTTTCCCCTTCGTGCGTTGCGTCGGCTCCTCTTACACACAGTGCACGCGAACGCGCACATGCACAACTGTTTGAGGGACGTAAACGAAGGAACAGAGGATTCAGCTGTCGCCGTCACCGCTGCACCGAATGACGTGAGTGCTGCTGCTACTGTGGTGCATTTTCGGTGCATGCACACGATTTCTGTGTGTACATGTTTTGGTGACCCCACGTACTCATTTTTTGCTCGTTTTCGGCTGCCGCTGCTGCTGCTGCTGCTGTCAGCGCCACGCCATGAGTGCTGCTGCTGCTGTGCACCTGCTTCTCCTGTGCACTCGCTGCTGCTGTAGTGCTACTGCGTTGTTGCCGTGCTGTGCACCTGCTGCTCCTGTGCAATTGCTGCTGCTGTATGCAGTGCTGCTGCGTTGTTGCCGTGCATCATGCTGGAAGCGTACATATTTTCGGATCGTCAATTCCGTAGGTTTTGCGATGGCGGCATACCAGGGTACATGCTTTTTTTCTTCCTTATTTTCATATCGTTGCTATGCTGCTGCTGCTGCCAACGCTGCTGCCAACGCTGCCAACGCTGCGGCGATTCGTTGCAGCTTCTGCTGCTGCTAATGCTGTGGCTGCTTCTGCTGCTGCTGCTGCTAATGCTGCCGCAATATCCACTGAATGTTCGTATGTACTCGGATTACTGTTTTTCTTGGTCGTTTTTGTACTCAAATGGTTCCTTTTGGTACGTGAAAAAAATATTTTTGTCGTTTTGCTCCTGCATTTTGCGTACGTACTGCAATTTCTCGTTTTTGGCTTTGTTATTTTCATATATATCGTTGCTATGCTGCTGCTGTGGTGCTGCTGCGTTGTTGCCGTACATCATGCTGCACTTGTGTGTGTACTTATTTCGGTATCGTCAATGAAATTCCGTAGGTTTTGTGATTGCGGCATACCAGGGTACATTTTTTTTTTCTTCCTTATTTTCATATCGTTGCTATGCTGCTGCTGCCAACGCGGATTATTGTTTTTTTTGGCCATTTTTGAACCCAAATGGTTTTTTTGACACGTAAAAAAAATATTTTGGTCGTTTTGCTCCTGCATTTTGCGTACGTACTACTTTTTCTCGTATTTCGTATTGTTGCTAATATGCTGCTGCTGCGTTGTTGCCGTACAGCATGCGGAGGTGGGTCTATAGTGAGGTACCAAAAATACTTTTCGGACGGCCTCGGGGTACATACTTTTTTTCTCCCTTCTTTTCATATCGTTGCTATGCTGCTGCTGCCAACGCTGTGGTCATCCGTTGCTGCTTCTGCTGCTGCTTCTGCTGCTGCTGCTTCTGCTGCTGCTGCTCTGCTTTTGGTGCTGCCGCGATATTCACTGAATGTTTGTATGTACTCGGATAATTGTGTTTCCTGGTCGTTTTGTGGCGCTGCTGCGTTGTTGCCGTACATCATGCTGGACATGATTTGTGTGTATATTACACTTAAACTTGTGCGTGTGTACATATTTCTGTATCGTCAATGATTTTTTTTGTGGTGCTGCTGCGTTGTTGCCGTACATCATGCTGGACGTGATTTGTGTGTGTACTGTACTACACTTGTGTGTCTACATATTTCTGTATCGTCAATGAAATTACGTACTTGCTGCTGCTGCTGCTGCTGCCGTTGTATAGCAAGCGATTACGTGCTGCTGTTGTGCCGCTGTAGAGTAGTACAAATAATGAACTCTGCTCCCCCCCCCCCCCCTTCCCCCCCCCCTCCCCCGCCATTCCCTGCACGCCACTCCCGCCCCGCGCACCCTATATGTTTACTTCGACCAGGTCCGTGGCAAGTGCTACAACTGCCGCCTGACGGACTCCACCATCAAAGACGGAGACATCATCATCAAGCGCAAAAAGACTCCCTTCCATTTCGCCTGCTCCAAGGCTTCGCGGCATGCCGAAGCAGTACGCCAAGCAGATTGTCGCCATCCAGGACGAACGAAAGGAAACAAATTGTTTCCCACATTTCCAAAATCACGATTATTTCTTCCTACACATATCCAACGGGTTCAACAGGGAACAGATCCACATTCTGGGCCTCCCGCCTCGTTACTACAGCATCCTGGAATACTATTTACATATAATGTCTCATCCAAACTCCCATGCTGGCTACATCGAAATCGCGGCCGCCCAGCAACTATACAACATTTCCATAACCGTTGTCGTTGCCGGCACTGCTGCTTTCTCTCCTGTCCCAAACCTTCCTTTAAACAACAGCCTGTATATTGTATATCATCCACATGCCAAGCACTACTCCACTCTCTCCCCACACTGATGAAATATGTTATTCTTATTATTAGACGAATGTCATTCTTACTCTTGCGTCACCCGGTCTTACGTTTCACATTATATTCATAAATAAACGCGATTATTACATCCTTCACCGTTTCTTACACAAATACATTTAGTTTGGTTGGCTTTGGGCTATGTCGCCAATTAATTGCAGTTATATGTACACGAAACGACGGAATACCCACTCCGAAGGAAAGCCTTGTATTTACCTATTTTTACGAACAATATTTGGTCCTATTTATTATGGTCCCCCGAAATAGTATAATGTTTTTTTTTTTTTTTCCGGAAAACTTGGCATACGACCGCGATGATAACGTGGTCCTGTTCAATAAGCGCATACTACTGTAACAGGTATTTTCTGCAAGCTAGATCAAGCAGTATTTCATGATCACCCTAAAAGAGACTTCCTAGAAAAATCCTGGCGATATTGATTAAAGAAATGACAAGTCTCCAGCTCTAGCGCGATAACTCGGTGGGCCAACCGCGAATCTCGACGGACGAATATCGGACACCGCAATTTGAGCCGATCCTGGAGCTGTGATTTCCGCCATGTGCTTCACACCACCATCCATGCCTGGGTTGACGGGTAAATATGTTGTTTTAGAAATTTGACGCGTACGAAACAGAGAAAAAAAACGTATTCTTCAAGGCACATAGCCTCAGACGCCGACGTAATGTCAACTATCCAAAGCGTGTATTTTCAGCCGGTCGTCCACACAAAGCGCCGCCAGATAGACACGGACTATAAGCACCAAATCCGTGGTGTAGCGGTGTGGTATAATACGATAACTGGGTAAACGCGGGTTTTGACACCCGATCGAAAAGTCTACCGCCACGCTCCAACCTCGCCACCCTCCGCACTGCCAACGCTACCGACCTCTTTAGGGACACCAACTTAGTAGCAACACAACTTCGGGGATACACCTGTGTTGTGTAGGTCGTGACGATAACTGGAAGAGCTCAGATTATTTCTAACTACAACCCTCCCGGACGTTAACCTTGTTGAAACCTTGCAGAGACGGCAACGAGCACGACCTCCCCCCCGTGGCACGAACAGTCGCTCCATCCAGCGCAGATACCCCCACCACAAGCCTGCAGGCCGGTCTCCCTGCTCCTCTCTCTCGAGTCGCGTACCTTCGTCCCGAACCAGGTCGACCACGAGCACCATGCGAAGTTCAGAACGATTGGGGCAACTGGAGGCTTCACGATCGTCATCCTCAATCAGTCTGACACTTTCTTCAAGCCAGACCGACGGACGGGAAAGTGGAGTGCGATCGCCACAGGTTCCTCGCCCTCGGGTGCGGTCGGGAGCGTACATGCGGGAAGTTCGAGGGTTTATGTCGGGCATGCACGCAAGCACCACAGCGGCCAAAGACTTCGTCGAAAACCTGGAAGCGTCTACGTCCTCTAGGTTTCGGCGAGGGGCCAAGATAAATACACGACAATGAGGCAACGCTTCATTGTTTAGCTCGAACCATCACCGGAACACGAGCTTTTACTATTTGATTTTCATCGGGCAAAGCCGAGCGCTCGTCATTGTGTCGGCCGACTTTCAGGGCAACAGGCAGCCGGATCAGGGCGGCAAACATTTTAAAACAAACAAACAAACAAACAGGGGTGTCATTAAATCCGAGCTCAGGGAAGGCGGTGACGGCGGCAGGTGGCCAACCCAATCGGAACGGCGACTACAGCCACGTGGTGTTATATATGGACGGCAGGATGGGAGTGGCGAAAAATATATAGTTGTAGAAGGGGAGGTAAGCCGCGATCGAGAAACGGCATGCAAGAGCACGTGCTCGTGCATCGCTAGCTAAGAGAGTGGTGCCGGGAACACTCACGTAAAACATCCTGATGACGGTGCTCATCGGGACGGTAAGGATTTTCAAGGCTGATCGGAGGGAGCGCGGTTATGGTGTTGCGGGAGCGAACAGGCGAAGCCCGGCAGCGCCGCAGGACGCTTGACGCAAAGTGGGAAAACATTGATCTTTGTGGCCGCCAGGGGACATCTTGGAGACATCCCCGGGTTTCCTGTGTGGCTATAGATATGTGTTCATCCAGCTGGACCATAGCTTGAGGTTGCAGCCCGATTAGGTTTCTTTTCTTCTGTTATTGTATGGTGCTGTCGCCCAGCACAATGCCTTGCCGAGGGCAAACGATGGTGGAAGGAGGTCAAGATCAACGGGACAGCGACCACATGAGTGCTTTTTTCGGGTTACATAGGGAGGCATATCATGGGCAGGATAGGAGGATCAGGACATACGGTATGATGGCAGAAACTCAATATCAGCGGGACGACGACCCAGGTTTTGTTTAGTAAGTTATTTGAACGGCACAGTATGGGTGGGACATTAGGGCCCGGATACCGAAAACAAAAGAGGGCAGATTAAGGAGGAGGTATGTGAGGATGGGCGCTCGTGCATCGCTGCCGGAAGAGTCGTGCAGGCAACATAAACATCCCTTCTTCCGCTAGCGGCGATCATTGAGGCGACATGATCTACCAACCCAAGGGGGAGGAAACGTCACGGATGGTATTGCGGGAGCATACAGGTGGCATCGAGACGCTTTGCGCGGGCGATACAGGAATTCCCTTGAGGTGGCAGCCTGATTGGGTTGATTCCACTGCAGATTGGATTAGTTCTGTGTTTCAGAAGCGTGCCTTATTGAGGGAAGGCCATGAAGGCAGGAGCTGAAGGTCAACGGCATGGCGAGAGATTTTTATGTCTCAGGGCTAAGAAACGACTGTGGTCGTCAGGGTGCATCCGAGGTACATCCCGGGTTACCTAGGTGGATATGCTGACCCTGAACTGAGTGTGGTCATCCGGCTAGACCATACGACACAGTATGGGATGGATTAAACGTCCCGACACGCCAGAAAAATGGAGAGTAGGTCAAGGAGAAGATATGTCAAGATGGACGCTCGTGCATTACCATCTACCTGACGAGTCATGCAGGCAACCCTAGCATTGTTTCCTCCGGTGACGGCGATCATTGAGGAGACATGGGATTCAATGGCCAGCCGGGGGAAAATATGAGGTGGAAATACGGGAGCAGACAAGTGAAGCGTGCGAGCGCTGCGGGACGCTCTGGCGGGGCAGAAAAAAAACGCTTTCCGATTGGGTTGCTTGCACTCTATCGTGGATCGGTTCTGTCGTTCGGGAACGGGTTAGGCTGAGGACAAGCCGTGAACGCACAAACTAACGATCAACGGAATGGCAACCAAGTGTTTTAGATTATGGTTAAAACAGGACGGCCACTGTCGTCGGCAGGCGTTGGGATACTTCCTCGTGTTTCCTAGATGGATATACTGGCCCTGGGTTGAGTGTGGTCATCCAGCTAGACCACACGGGACAAAATGGGTAGAATATGAGGGTCCAGATACCCCGGGAAATTGAAGAGCAGGCCCACTCGGTAAGATGCGACTACGGGCGTTCGTGCATGGATACATGAAGAGTCGTGACGGCAACACAAGCATACGTTCTTCCGGCGACGGCGACTATTGCAGTGACATGGTCTTCAATGGCCATCGAGAGAAAACGACAGGTATCATATTCCGAGAGCGGAGAGATGAAATATGGGAAGGGCGCTGCTGAACGCTTGGCGCGGTTGGGGCGGGCCGCTTGAAGGTTCACTCTGATTGGCTGGTTCTGTCGTCCAGGACCGTTGCTAGCTAAGAGCAAGTTGCAATGACTGGAACTCAAGACCAGCGGCACGGCTACCGCCTAGGTGGTTTTGTTTAGGGTTATACAGAACGACTACTGCGGTCGCTAGAGTGATCTGGGGTGCGTCCCCGAGTTCACTAGGTGGGTATACTCACCCTGCGCTGAGTGCGGCTATCCATATATACCATACGAGGTACGTCACAATATGGGTGAGATATAAGGGTTCTGATGCCCCGGAAAATAGGAGATGGGGCCAAGGTGGAGAGATGTGAGGATGAGTGTTCGTTCGGCGCTATCTGAAGCATCGTACGAGCAATCCAAGCACTCTTTCGTCCGGTGACGGCGATCATTCAAGCGACATGGTCCGTAATGGTCGATCGTGGGAAAAGCCAGGTACGGCATGGCGGGCGTGGGCGGGTGAAGTGCGCGAGCTGCGAGACGCTTCGCGCGGACGGGGTGGGGTGGGATTGCGCTTGAGGTTGCTATTCGATTAGGCTGCTTCCATACCATGGCGGAACAGTTCTGTCGTTCGGGAACTTGTAATGCTGAGGACAAGCCATGACGGCACGAACTGGATCAACGGACTGGCGACCAACTAGTTGTTGGTTTAGGGCTCTAAAGGACGGCTATCGTCGTCAGCGGGCATCTGGGATACTTTCTCGTGTTTCCTAGGTGGGTATACTGGCCCTGGGTTGAGTGTGGTCATCCAGTTAGACCACACGGGACAAAATGGGTGGGATGTAAGGGTCCAGATACCCCGGTAAATAGGAGAGCAGGTCCACTTGGAGAGATGCGACGACGGGCGTTCGTGCATAGATACGTGAAGAGTCGTGACGACAACACAAGCATGCGTTCTTTTGGCGACGGCGATTGTTGAGGTGACATGATCTTCAATTGCTACCAGGGGAAATCCACAGGTATCATATTCCGAGGGCGGATATATGAACTGTGTGAAGAGCGCTGCTGAACGCTTGGCGCGGTTGGGGCGGGTCAGAATTGCGCTTGACGTTTCAGCCTTCCCACTCCATCGTGGATGGTTCTGTCGTCCAGGATCGTGCTTTGGTACGCGCAAGCCATGGTGACTGGAACTCAACTCCAACGGTTGCGACGACCACTTAAATGCTTTGGTTTAGGGTTTTGAAGGACGACTTCTGTGGTCGCCAGAGGGACCCGGGGTACCTCCCCGGGTTTACTAGGTCGGTATACTCACTCTGAGCTGAGTGCGGCCATCAAGATACACCATACGTCGCAGTATGGATAATATATGAGGGTAGTGATGCCCTGGAAAATAGGAGAGAAGGTGAAGGTGGAGAGATGCGAAAATGGGTTTCCATTCGGCGCTATCTGAAGCATCGTACAAGCAACCCAAGCACTCTTTCTTCCAGTGACGGTGATCATTCAAGCGGCATGGTCCGTAATGGTCGATCGTGGGAAAAACCAGGTACGGTATGGTGGGGGCGGACAGGTGAAGTGCGCGATCGCTGCCAGACGCTTCGCGTGAGCGGGGTCGAGCGGGATATACGTGAGGCTGCTATCCGATTAGGCTGCTTCCATTTCATCGTGCATCAGTTCTGTCGTTCGGAAACTTGTAATGCTGAAGACAAGCCATGAAAGCACAAACTGAATCAACGGACTGGCAACCAAATAAGTGGGTTTTGGTTTGGGGCTCTACAGGACGGCTATCGTCGTCAACGGGCATCTGTGATACGTTCTCGTGTTTCCTAGGTGGGTATACTGGCCCTGGGTTGAGTGTGGTCATCCAGCTAGACCACACGGGACGTAATGGGTGGGATATAATGATCCATATACCCCGTATATAGGAGAGAAGGTCCACTTTGAGAGATGCGACGACGGGCGTTCGTGCATAGATACGTGAAGAGTTGTGACGGCAACACAAGCATGCGTTCTTCTGGCGACGGTGACTATGGAGGTGACATGGTCTTCGATGGCCACCGAGAGAAAACGGCAGATATCAAATTCCGAGAGCGGACAAATGAACTGTGTGAAGAGCGCTGCTGAACGCTTGGCGCGGTTGGGGCGGGTCAGAACTGCGCTTGACCTTTCAGCCCGATTGGGTTGCTTCCACTCCATCGTGGATGGTTCTGTCGTCCAGGACCGTGCTTTGGCACGAGCAAGCCATGATGACAGGAACTCAACTCCAACGGTTACGACGACCACTTAAATGCTTTGGTTTTTGGTTATGAAGGACGACTTCTGTGGTCGCCAGAGGGATCCGGGGTACGTCTCTAGGTTTCCAAGGTCGGTATTCTCACTCTGTAATATACGGCACAGTATGTGTGGGATATGAGGGTCCTGATGCTCCGGATAATAGGAGAGGGGACCAAGATGGAGAGATGCGAGGATGGGTGTCCGCTCGGCGCTATCTGAGGCGTCGTACAGGCAACCCCAAGCTATCTTTCTCTCAGCGACGGCGATTATTCAGGCGACACGGTTTGCAGCGGTCAATCGTGGGAAACGCCAGGTATGGTATGGCGGGCGTGGACAGGTGAAGCGCGCGAGCGCTGCGAGAGGCTTCGCGTGGATGGGCCGGGGTAGGGTGCGCTTGAGGTGTTAGCCAGATGAGGCTGCTTCCGTTCCATCGTGGATCAGTTCTGTCGTTCGGGAACTTGTAATGCCGAGGACAAGCCATGACGGCACGAACTGAAGATCAACGGATTGGCGACCGAATATGTGTTTTGGTTTAGGCTTCTACAGGGCGGCCATCTTCGTCAGCGGGCATCTGGGATACTTTCTCGTGTTTCCTAGGTGGGTGCACTGGCCCTGGGCTGAGTGTGGTTATGCTGATAGACCACACGGGACATAATTGGTGGGATATGAGGGTCCAGATACCCCGGTAAATAGGAGAGCAGTTCTACGTCGAAATATTCGACGACGGGCGTTCGTGCATAGATGCGTGAAGAGTCGTGGCGGTAACACAAGCATGCGTTCTTCCGGCGACGACGATTGTTGAAGTGACATGGTCTTCAATGACCCCCGGATGAAAAAAACAAGTATCGTGTTGCGAGAGCAAACGGATGAAGCGTGGGAAGAGCACCTCGAGATGGTTAGCTCGATTGGGGCGGGTCTGAACTGCGCGTAACGTTTCAGCCCGATTGGGTTGCTTCAACTCCATCGTTGGATGGTTCTGTCGTCCAGGACCGTGTCTTGCCAAGAGCAAGCCATTATGACTGGAACTCAAGACCAACGGCACGGCTACCACCTGAATGGTTTGGTTTAGAGTTATGCAGGACGACCGCTGTGGTCGCCAGAGGAATCCAGAGTACATTCTCGGGTTTCGCAGGTGGGCATATTCACCCTGAGCTGAGTGCGGCCATCCAGATATACCATATGGCACAGCATTGGTGAGGGTTAGGATTCCTCGGGAGATAGGACAGGACGTGAAGGTGGACCCTTTCTTCCAGTGACAGTGATTGTTGAGGCGACATGGTCTGTAGTGGTCAACCGGGGGGTATGGGGTCTGATAGGTGAAGTATGGATATGCCGGACGACTATCGTCGCCTGGAAGCATCCGGGGTACATCATCGTATTTCCTAGGTGGGTATGCTCGCCCTGGGCTGAGTGTGGTCACTCATCTAGGTCATACGGGCCAGAATAAATGAGGTGTCCGGATGCCCTGGAAAATAGGAGAGCAAGTCCACTTGGAGAGATACCAGGATGGGCATTCGTGCGTCAATACGTGAAGAGGCGTGAGGGCAACACAGGCAGTCGTTCTTCCGGCGACAGCGGTTGTTGAGGAGACATGTCTTCTATGGTCACCCGAGGAAGCCGCCAGGAATCGTAATGCGAGAGCAGATAGTTCATAGATGAGGCGCGGGAGCGCTGCGAGACACTTCGCGCGGGTGGGGCGAGGCACGATTGCGCTTGGGGTTGAAACCCGATAGGTTTTCTTACGCTCTATCGTTGATGGTTCTCCCGCCGAGGACTGTGCCTTGCTAAAAGGGCAAGCCGTCATGACAGGACGTCAAGATTAACGGCACGGCGGCCACAGAAGTTGTTTGGTATAGGGTTATACAGAACGACCACTGTGGTTGTCAGGGGGGTCCGGAGTACATACCCGGATTTCCTAGGTGGGTATGCTGACCCTGAGCTGAGTGAGGCCATTCAGCTAGACCACACGGGACATTATGGGTGAGATACAAAGGTCCATATACCCCGGAAAATAGGAAAGCAGGTTAATATATGGATTTGAGAGTTCGTGCATCGTTACCTGAAGAGTGGGGCAGGAAGCACAAGCACTCGTTCTTCCGGGAGCGGTGAGCGACAATATTTATAATGGCCAACCGGGGGAAATGTGAGGTGATAGTGCGACAAGTGAAGGGTGGGAGCACCGTGGGACGCTTCGCACGGGCGTGGCGAGGCAGGAATACACTCGAGGTTGAAGCTTGATTAGACTGCTTCGACTCCATCGTGGATTGGTTTTGTCCTCCTCCAGGGTGGCGCCTTGCTGAGAGCCAGTGATGATGACAGGAACTCCAGATCGACCGTACTGCGACCACAAAAGTAGCTTTCCACATGCACTTGTGCTTCTGGCGACGGCGATCATTGAGGCTGCATGGTCTATAATGGTCAACCGGGGCAAAGCCGGATATGGTATGACGGGGGCGGACAGGTGAAGTGTGCGAGAGCTGCGGGACGCTTCGCGCGATCAGGTCGCGACTATTTTTTTCGATTGGGTTGCTTCCATTCCATCGTGGATTGGTTCTGTCGGTCAGAAACGTGTCTTGCTGAAGGCAAATCATGACGGCAGGAACTCAAAATCAACGGAACGGCGGCCACAGAAGTGGTTTGGCTTAGGGCTATACAGGACAACTACCGTGGTCGTCAGGGGGACCCGAGAGACATTCCCGGATTTCATAGGCGTGTATGCTGACCCTGAACTGAGTGCGGCCATCCAACTAGACCATACGGTACAGTATGGGTGGGATATGAGGGTCCTGATACCCTGGAAAATAGAAGAGCAGGTCCAGGTCGAGAGATACGACTATGGTCGTTCGTGCATAGCTACCTGAAGAGTCGTGCAGACAGCCTAAGCCGGCGACCGCGATCATTGAGGTGCCATGGGTTTCAATGGCCACCCGGGGAGAAGCCAGTTATCGTAATGCGAGAGCGGACAGATGATGCGCGGAAGCGCTGCGAGAGGCTTCGCACAGACGGGGCGGACACGGAATACGCTTGACGTATCAGCCCGGTGGGGCTGCTTCCACGGATGGTTCTGTTGTCCAGGACCGTGCCTTGCCGAGGGCAAGCCATGATGACAGGAACCCAAGATCAACGATGCGGTGACCGCATAAGAGGGTAGGGGTAGCATTGTACAGGACGACCGTGTTTGCCAGGGTGATCAAGAGTATTTCCCTGGATTTCCTAGATGGATATGCTGACCCTGTGTTGAGCGTGATCATCTAACAAGACCATACGGCACAAGCATGGGTGATATACTAGAATATCAGGGTCCAGATACCTCGGAAAATGGGAGTCCGTGCATAGCTGCCTGAAGGGTCGTACAGAACATACAAGCACTCCTTCTTCAGGTGACGGTAATCATTGAGTCGACATGGTGTGCAATGGTCAAGTGGAGGAAAAGCCAGGTATGGTATGACGAGGGCGGACTGAAGTGCGCGAGCGCTGCGGAACGCTTCGCGCGATCGGGGCAGGATCGCGCTTGAGGCTTTAGCCCGACTGGGTTGCTTCCGCTCCATCGGGGATTGGTGCTGTCGTTCAGGAACTTGTATTGCTGAGTCCAAGCCATGATGGCAGGAGCTGAAGATAACGGAACGGCGACCAAATAAATGTTTGGTTTTAGTAGTATACAGGACAACTACTGTAGTCGTCAGGGGGATCCGGGGTGCATCCCCGGTTTTTCTAGGTAGGTATGCTGAGCCTGCGCTGAGTGTGATGATTCAGCTGGACCAAACGGCACAGCATAATTGGTATATCAGGGTTCACATATCTCGGAAAATAGGAGAGAAGGTCAAGGTGGAGAGATTTGAGGGGCGGGCGTTCGTCCATCGATGCGTGAAGAATCGTGCAGGCAACACAAGCTTACCTCCTTCCGAGGACGTCGATCTTTGAAGCGACCTGGTCTTTGATGGCCAAACGGGGGGAAATATGAAATGTGGTATTGCGGGAGAGGACAACCGAAGCGTGCGAGCGCTGTAAGACGCTTCTTACGGGAGGGGCAGGAATATGCTTTCCCATTAGGATGCTTCCACGCCATCGTGGATTGGTTATGTGGTCCAGGATCGTGCATTGCTGAGGGCAAACCATGATGGCAGGAGTGTAAGATCAACGGGACGGCGACCACATATATTGTGATTTGGGGATATACAGGACGACTGGGGTCGTCAGAGGGTGGCTGGAGTACATCCCCGGGTTTCCTACGGGATTATGCTATGCTGACCCTGAGCTAAGTGTGGCTATGCAGCTAGAACATGCTTCACAGTTTGAGTGGGATGTGAGTATCAGGAAAACCCGTCGATTAGAATAACAGGGCCAAGTGGAACCATGCGAGGATGCGCGCACGTGCATCATCACTCGAAGAGTCGTAAAGGCAACACAAGCACTCCTTCTTCCGGTCCCGTCAATGCTTGAGGTGGCATGGTCTCCAGCGACGGACCGGGAGAAGCCTCGACGTACGGAGGCGCGAGAGCGTGCCGGCGAAACCTACGGGCGCAAATCAACGCTTTACGCGAGTACGCTAGATATGCTCTTGACTTTGCAGTCCGTTTGGGTTCTATTACTTTCATCATGTCGGGACGCTGTCGTCCAGCATGGTCCCTTGATGAAGGCAGGCCGTGATGGGCGAAAGTCAACATCAACAGGACCAAACCGACCGGGGTGTTCAACGTTATACATCGTCAGCACGGTACAGTGTATGGCACGAGTGGCGAGGAACGATAGCCAGGATATTCGCAAAGGGATACTAGTTGTCGTCGGAGTACGAATATGCCCCGACGATTTTTTGTGTGTCGCTACCAGGAGAATAGTGCGGGTACTCTCACTCATTCTCCAAGCGGCGACGATCATCGAGGTGACAACAACAGACAGGGAGAAAACGCGAGGAAGCGTGGTTTCAGAGCGGACAGGTGAAGCCTGCGGTCGAGAATGTACATTTTAGACGAACGCACCATTGTGCGAGTGGATCAGGAAGAGGTATGCGCTTGCGCTTGCATCTCAAACAGGTCCCTTTCGTCATTGTAGGACTCGGTGCAGACCTTACGAAGAGGAGGGGTGGAGGGGAAGGAAGATAAGGAGGTGGTTCAGCACGGGAACGCGAGCACAGATGCATCACTGCCATTGTGGACCATGAGCCAGTTCCGAATCAGAGGTGAAAGCATGTATGCGCCACCAACCAGCGGACCAGGCAGGGCGCCACTGGTCGGTGGGCTTCTTACGCATGCGGAGGCGGTTGCTGGTGAAACACACCACCCCCCAGATGCTGTCACATAGACCAGACTGGCTGTGGTCGCGTAGTTCGTCTCTTGAGCTATACGCTACATCTGTGAATATCCCAACTAAGCGCACGGCTGACAATCAGGGGAGGAGGCGGACAAGGAAGGTTAGGAGGCCGCTTGAAGGGGATACGCGAGCATCGGTGCATCGTTGCTCACCTTAAACATGAGCCGGATACTGGTTTGACGCGGATGTAAGCATGGGACACAGTTCGGCAGATCATATAGGCATGCACCACCGGTCGCTGGGCACAGGTCATGATGAGTACATGTTGACATCAACAGGACCGAATCCACGGGTGTGATCAACTGAGTATGTCGACAGCACGGAACGGTATAAGGTAGGAGTGGCGAGGAACGAGACCAGCATATCCCGAAGGAGATTACCAGTCGTGACGTGCTCCAGATATCCGCTAGCGGCTAAAGCCCGAGTACGTTGATTTGCTTTCATCACGACATGAAGATGTCGTCCAGCATCGACGCTTGCTCAGCACAGATGATAATGGTGATAAGACAGCCTAGAAAGGATGTTTATATAACGAGGAAGGATGTGTCAAGGCTGGCACACCCCTATCGGGGGCAACAGGTCGCACGCCCAGACGATGGTTCGTGTGTCGCTAGCAGGAGAGTAGGCAGGGTGATACTCCAACTCGTTTTCCTAGCGACGTCCATCATCAAGGTGGCACAATCTCCAACGGACGACTCGAGAGATTAAGACGTATGAAGTGGCGGGAGCGTGCGGGTGCAGCCCGTGGGGTCTAATCAACGCTTTGGGTTAGTGGGCCTGTGGTTGAAGCCCGAGCGGCTAGCTTAGCTCCCATCGTGGTATAATGTTGTCTTCTATCATCGTTGTGTGAACCCGGCAGGCCATGATGCGGTAGATTTCGACATGAACAGGGCTGAATCCACGGGGGTGTTCCACTGTGTGTATCGACAGCGCGGAACAGTGTAAACTACTAGTGGCGGGGAACGAGACCCAGCAAGCCCCCAAAGGGATCACCAGTCGTGACGTGCGCCAGGTATTCGCTTGAGGCTGGAGCCCAACTGTGTCGCTGTGCTTCCATCGCGATATGACCGGCATCGTCGCTTGGTCAGCACAGACCAGAATGGTGAGAAGACAGCCTAAACAGAACTGCAACTATAGCACGGAGATACTTATATCGAGGAGGGATATGTCAAGGCCGGTACACCCCTAAAGGGAGCGAGAGATCGCACGCCCAGACGGTAGTTCGTGTGTCGATTGAAGGAGAGTAGGGTGGGTGATACTCCAGCTCTTTCTCCCAGCGACGCCCATCATCAAGCTGACATAGTCTCCAACAGAGGACAGTGAGAAACGACACATATGGAGTAAGGGCGGTACATCCAAAGAGGGTAAGCAGTCGCACGCCAAGACGATGGTTCGTCGTTCGCTAGCAGGGGAGTAGTGTCGGTAGCACGCGGGCTCGTTCTCCAAGCGACGTCCACCGTCGAGGCGACACAGTTTCCAACAGACGAGTGGGGGAAACAAGACGTATCTAGTGGCGAGAGCGGGCAAGTGAAGTCGGCGAACCCTAATCAACGATTTGCTTGAGTGGGCTTGTGGTCGCAGGCCGAGTGGGTGGCTTAGGTTCCGTAGTGGCATGATGCTGTCGACCAGAATCGTCCATTGATCAGGACAGGCCATGATGGTGTGGAAGTCAACATCAACAGGACCAAAACGATCGGGGTGTTTCACTGTGTATATCTACAGCATGGTACAGTGTACGGCACGAGTGCGAGGAAAGAAAGCCATCCCGAAATATATAGCCAGTTGTCATCGAGGTATGAACATGCCATGACCATTGTTTGTGTGTCGCTATCAGAAGGGTAGTGAGGGCGACACCCTCACTCATTCTCCACGCGACGACGATCATCGAGGTGACAACAACAGACCGGGAGAAAAAACGCGAGGAAGAGTGGTTTGGAAGCGTGGACAGGTGAAGCCTGCGGTTGACAATAGACATTTCAGACAAGCGCACCATTTTATGAGTGGATCAGGCTTGTATGCGCTTGCGCTTGCATCTCAAACAGGTCTATTTCATCGTGGTTCGACTTGGCGCAGAACTCACGAAGAGGGGCAGTGGAAGAGAAGGAGGAGAAGGAGGTGGTTTAGCACGGGAACGCGAGCACAGGTGCATCGCGTCCATATGGACTATGAACCAGTTCCGAATCAGAGGTGAAAGCATGCATGCGCCACCGACGGGCGGACCACTCAGACGTGGCGCCATTGGTCGGTGTGCTTCTTATGCATGTGGAAGCGGTTGCTGGTGAAACATACCGCCCCCCAGATGCTGTCACGTAGGACAGACTCGCTGCGGTCGCGTAGTTCGCCTTTTCTTGGGCTATACGCCACACCTGAAAATATTCCAACTCGGCGCACGGCTGACAATCAGGGCAGGAGGCAGATAAAGAAGGTTAGGAAGCCGCTTGGAGAGGATACGCGAGCACCGGTGCATCGCTGCTGACCTTAACCATGAGCCGGATACTGGTTAGACGTGGAAGTATGCATGGGACACGGGTCGGCGGATTCATTAGGCATGCACCACCGGTCGCCGGGCACAGGTCTTGATGGGTGCATGCCAGTATCAACAGGATTGAATCCACGGGGGTGATCTCCTGAGTATATCGACAGCACGGAACGGTGTATCATACGAGTGGCCAGATATGAGAGCCGGGACGTCCTCAAAGGGGCAAGCAATCGTGACGTACGCCAGATATTCGCTTGAGGCTGCATCCTAATTGTGTTGCTTTGCTTCCATCGCGGTATCGTGATGTCGTCGAGTATCGTCCCCTGCTCAAGACTGACCATGACGGTAGGAATGCATCCTAACGAGGAGTGCAACTACAGAACGGAGGCCAATATGTCGAGGGGGGAGTGTCAAGGTCACTATACCCCCAAAGGGAGCAAGACGCTGCACGCCAAGGTGGTGGTTGGGGTGTCGCAGGCAGGAGAGTTGTGTGGGTAACACAGCGACTCGTTCTTCTACCGATCTCCATCATCAAGGAGACATAGTCTCCAAAGGGCAACTGGGAGGAACAAACGTTTGGAGTGGCGAGATCGGACAGGTAAAGCCCGTGGGGCCTCGCCAACGCTTTGCGGTTTTGGTCCACTGAAACCCGAAAAGGTACAGTAGCGTTCATATTGGTATGACACTGTCGTCCAGTATCATCCCTTGATATGGGCAGGCAATTGTGGATGGAAGTCAATATCAACGGGATCGTATCCACGGGGGTGTTCAACTGTGTTGATCAGCAGCATGAAACGGTGTAAGGTACGAGTGGCGAGGAACGAGAATCGGAACATCCACAAAGGATGACCGGTTATGACGTGCGCCAGTATTCGTTTGAGGTTGCAACCCAAGTGCCTTGCTTTGCTCCCATCGGGGTATAATACTGTCTTCTAGCATCGTTCCCTGCTGAAGACAGGCTGTGGTGATGAGAATTCAGTCTAAGCAGGAGGGAAGCTAGAGTACGGAGGTACATATCTCGAGGGGGGGAAGGTGCCAAGGGTGGTACATCACCGGACAGGCCAAGAAGTTGAACGCCAAGACGATGGTTCGTGCGCCGCTATTAATAGCAGGAGAGTAGTGTCGGTAACACCCCGACTTGTTCTTCTGGTGACTTCCATCGTCAAGTCGACACAGTCTCCAACGGACGACTGGAGGGATTAAGACGTCTGACGTGGCGGGAGCGGGCAGGTGAAGCCCGTGGGGCCTAATCAACGACCTAATCAACGCTTTGGGTTAGTGGGTTTGTGGTTGCAACCCGAGTGAGTAGCTCGGCTTCCATCGTGACGAGTAGTTGCCGTCTGTCATCGTTGCGTGATCAGCATAGGCCATGATGTGGTGGAAGTCAATATCAACAAGCTTGAATCCACGAGGGTGTCCAACTGTGTATATCGACAGCGCGGAACGGTGTAAGGTAGGAGTGGAGAGGAACAAAACCCAGCAAATCCTCATGGGGATCAGCAGCCGTAACGTGCGCCAGATATTCGCTTGAGACTGCAGCTCGATTGTGTTGCTTTGCTTCCATCGCGATATGATGCTGTCGTCCAGCATCGTCGCTTGCTCAGCGCAGACCATATAGGTGAGAAGACAGCCTATACCGGACTGCCACTACAGTACGGAGGTACATATAACGAGGAGACATGTGTCAAGGCCGGTACACCCCTAAAGGGGGTAACAGGTCGCACACCTAGCCGATGGTTCGTTTGTCGCTAGCAGGAGAGTAGGGTGGGTACTACCCTGACTCGTTCTGCTAGCGACGTCGATCATGAAGCCGACATAGTCCCCAACGGACAACTGCCGGAAACGATGCGTACGGAGTAAGGGCGGTATATCCAAAGAGGGTAAGCAGTCGCACACCAAGACGATGGTTCGTCGTTCGCTATCAGGGGAGTAGTGTCGGTAACACGCCGGCTCGCTCTCCAAGCGACGTCTATCATCAAGGCGACACAGTCTCTAACGGACATCTGGGAAAACAAGACGTACGTAGTGGCGAGAGCGGACAATTGAAGTCCGCGGGCCCTATTTGACGATTTGCTTTAGTGGGCTTGTGGTTGCAGCCCGAGTGTGTAGCTTAGGTTCCGTAGTGGCATGACGCTGTCGTCCAGCATCGTCCATTGATAAAGACAGGCCATGATGGTGTGGCAGTCAACATCATCAACAGGACCGAAACGATCGGAATGTTTCACTGTGTATATCGGCAGCACGGTACAGAGTACGGCACGAGTGGCGAGGAAAGAGAGCCGAAACATCCCGAAATGGATAACCAGTTGTCATCGAGGTATGAACATGCCATGACGATTGTTTGTGTGTCGCTATCAGGAGAGTAGTGTAGGTAACGCCCTCACTCATTCTCCAAGCGACGGCGATCATCGAGGTGACAACAACAGACCGGGAAACACGTGAGGAAGAGTGGTTTCAGAACAGACAGGTAGAGCCTGCGGTCGACAATGAATATTTCCGACGAGCGCACTATTGTATGAGTGGATCAGGTATGTATGCGCTTGCGCTTGCATCTCAAACAGGTCCATTTCATCGTGTGTGACTTGGCGCAGAACTCTGGAAAAGGGGAAGTGGAGGGGAAGGAGGAAAAGGAGGTGGGTTAGTACGGGAACGCGAGCACAGGGGCATCGCTTCCAATATGGACCGTGAGCCAGTTCCGAATCAGAGGTGAAAACATGCATGCGCCACCGACGGGCGGACCACTCAGGCATGGCGCCTGGTTGGTGGGCTTCTTACGCATGCTGAGATGGTTGCTGGTGAAACACACCGCCCCCCAGATGCTGTCACATAGGACACACTCGCCGTCGTCGCGTAGGCCGTCTCTTCTTGGGCTATGCGCCACATCTGAAAATCGTTCGACTCGGCGCACGGCTCTCGAACATGGGGGGGGGGCGGATAAGGAAGACTAGGAGGCCGCTTGGAGAGGGCACGCGACCATCGGTGAATCGCTGCTGACCATAAACATGAGCCAGATACTGGTTAGACGTAGACGTATGCAGGAGTCAACGGTGCGCGGATCATTCAAGCATATGCACCACCGGTCGCTGGGCACAGGCCATGATGGGTACATGTCAACATCAACAAGATTGAATCCACGGGGGTGATCAGCTGAGTATATCGACGGCATGGAACGGTGTATCATACGAGTGGCTAGGAACGAGAGTCGGGACGTCCTCAAAGGGGCAACCGGTCTTGACGTGCGCCAGATATTCGCTTGAGGCTGCAACCCGATAGCGTTGCTTTGCTTCCGTCGCGGTATGGTGATGTCGTCAAGCATCGACCCCTGCTCAAGACTGGCCATGATGGCAGGAATTCAGCCTAGAGAGGAGTGCAACTACAGTATGGAGGTATAATGTATCGAGGGGGGGGTGTCAAGGGCACTATACCCTCAATAGAGGCAAGAGACCGCACGCCAAGATGATAGTTCGTGTGTCGCAAGCAGGAGAGTAGTGTGGGTAACACAGCGACTCCTTCTCCCAGCGACGTCTATCGTCAAGGCAACACAGTCTCCAACGGACAACTGGATGAAATAAGAAGTTTGGAGCGGCGGGAGCGGGCAGGCAAAGTCCCTCGGGCCTCGCCAACGCGCTCCGTTATTGGTCCATGGAAGCCCAAGTGGTAGTTAAGCTTTCATATTGGCACGATACTGTCGTTCACTATCGTCCCTTGATATGGGCAGGCAATGGTGAGTGAAAGTCAACATCAACAGGGACGAATCCACGGGGATGTTCGATTGTGTCGATCTGCAGCACGGAAGGGTGTAAGGTACGAGCGGCGAGGAACGAGAGTCGGAACATCCACAAGGGATGACCGATCCTGACGTGCGCCAGATATTCGTTTGAGACTGCAGCCCAATTTCGTTTATTTGCTCCATCGCGGTGTAATACAGTCGTCTAGCATCGTCCCCTGCTGAAGACCGGCCATGATAGTAGGAATACAGTCTAAACAGGAGAGCAGCTAGAGTACGGAGGTACATATCCCGAGGGGGGGAGAGAGCGAAGGGTGGTACATCAACGAAAAGGGAAAGACGTTGGACGCCAAGACGATGGTTCGTGCGCCGCTAGCAGGAGAGTAGTGTCGGTAACACCCCGACTTGTTCTCCTGGCGACTTCTATCGTCAAGGCGACACAGTTTCCAACGGACGACTGGAGGAACTAAGACGTCTAACGTGGCGGGAGCGGGCAGGTAAGGCCCGTGGGCCCTAATCAACGCTTTGGGTTGGTGGGCTTGTGGTTGCAAGCCGAGCGAGTAGCTTAGCTTCCATCGTGGCATGACGCTGTCGTCTGTCATCGTTGCGTGATCATGGTAGGCCATGATGCGGTGGAAGTCAACATCAACAGGACTGAATCCAGGGGGGTGTCCAACTGTGTATATCGACAGCACAGAGCGGTACACGGTAGGAGTGGCGTAGAACGAGACCCAGGATATCCCCAAAGGGATCACCAGTCGTGGCGTTCGCCAGATATTCGCTTGAGGCTGAAGCCCGAGTACGTTGCTTTGCTTCCATCGCGGCAAGATGATATCGTCCAGGATCGTCGCTCGCCCAGCGCAGATCATAATAGTGAGAAGACAGCCTATACAGGACTGCAACTACGGTACGGAATAACGTACAACGAGGAGAGATGTGTCAAAGCCGGTGCACCCCTATAGGGGGCAAGAGGTTGCATGCTCAGACGATGATTCGTGTGTCGCTAGCAGGAGAGAAAGGTGGGTAACACTCCAACTCGTTCTCCTAGCACCGTCCATCACCAAAGAAACACAGTCTCCAACGGATGACTGCGAGAAACAAGGCTCATGGAGTGACGACAGCGGGCAAGTGAAGTCCGCGAGCCCTAATCAATGGGTTTCTTGGGTGGGGTTGTGGTTGAAGCCCGGGTGGGTGGCTTAGTTTCCATACTGGCATGATGCTGTCGTCCAGCATCGTCCATTGATCAGGACAGGCCATGATGTGGTGGAAGTCATCATCAGCAGGACCGAAACAATCGTGGTGTTCTACTGCGCATATCGACGGTATGTTTGCAGTGTACGGCACGAGTGACGAGGAAAGAGAGCCGAGACATCCCGAAATGGATAACCAGTTGTCATGACGATTGTTTGTGTGTCGATGTCGGGAGAGTAGTGTGGGCAACACCCTCACTCATTCTCCAAGCGACGACAATCATCGACGTGACAACAACCGACGGGGAGAAAACAACAACGGGCCGGGAGAAAACGCAAAGAAGCGTGGTGTGAGAGCGGACGGGTGAAGCCTGCGGTCGACAACGGACATGTTAAACGAGCGCACCATTGTACGAATGGATCAGGTATGTATGCGCCTGCGCTTGCATCTCGGACAAGTCCATTTCATCGTAGTACGACTCGGCGCAGGAGTCACGCAGAGAGGGGGTGGAGGGAAAGGAGAAGAAGTAGGTGGTTGAGCACGGGAACGCGAGCACACGTGCATCGATGCCAATATGAACTATGAGCCAATTCCGAATCAGAGGTGAAAACATGCATGCGCCACCGACCGGCAAACCACTCAGACATGGCGCCACTGGTCGGTGGACTTCTTGCGCATGCGGAGGCGGTTGCTGGTGAAACACACCGCCCCCCAGATGCTGTCACATAGGACAGATTCGTTGTCGTCGCGTAGTTCATCTCTTCTTGGGCTATACGCCATATTTGAACATCTTTCAACTCGGCGCACGGCTCACGAACAGGGGGGGGGGGGGGGGACAAGGAAGATTAGGAGGACGCTTGGAGGGAGCACGGCAGCACCGGTGCACTGTTGCTGGCCTTAGGAATGAGCCAGATACTGGTTATCCATGGAAGTAAGCATGATCCACCGGTCGCCGGTTCTTTTTGGGCACGCACCACCGGTCGCCGGGCACAGGTCATCATAGGTGTATGTCAACATCAACAAGACCGAATCCACGGGGGTGATCAACTGTGTATATCGACAGGACGGAACGGTTTGAGATACTATTGTAGTGGCCAGAAACGATAGCCGGGGCGTCCTCAAAGGGACGACCATTCGTGACATGTGCTCGATATCCGCTTGAGGCTGCTGCGCGGTTGTGTTGCTTTGCTCCCATCGCGGTATGATGATGTCGTCGAGCATCGTCCCCTGCTCAAGACTGGCCATGATAGTAGCAATGCATCCTAAAGAGGAGTGCAACTACAGTACGGAGGTAAATATATCAAGGGGGGGGTTGTCAAGGGCGGTACACCCCCAAAGGGAGCAGTAAGTCACACGTCAAGCCGGTGGTTCGTGTGCCGCAAGCAGAAGAGTAGTGTGGGTAACGCGCCGACTTGTTCTCCCAGCGATGTCCATGATCAAGGCTTAATACGTCCTGCGGACAACTGGGAGGAAAAATATGTTTGGAGTGGCGGGAGCGGGCAGGTGAGGCCAGTGGGGTCTAAGCAACGTTTTTTTTTTAGTGGGATTATGGTTGAAGCGTGAGTGGGTAGCTTAGTCCGTAGTGGCGTGATGCTGTCGTCCAGCATTGTCCAAATCTCTGGACAGGCCATGATGTAGTGGAACTCAACATCAACAAGACCGAAACGACCGGGGTATCCAATTGTGTATATCGACAACACGGAACGGTGTAAGGCGCAAGTGGTTTGAGACGGGAGCCGAGACATCCTCAATGGGTTAAACAGTTGTCGTCGAGGTATGAACATGCCACGACGGGTTGCTTGCGAGCCAATATCGGGAGAGTGGTGTGGGCGACACCCTCACTCATTCTCCAACAGACGACGATCATCGAGGTGATACGGCCTCTAACAGCAGACGAGGGGAACGCGAGGAAGGGTGGTTTAAGAGCGGACAGGTGCAGCCTGCGGTCGACAATGGACGTTTTGGAGGATCAAACCATTGTACGAGTGGATCAGGTATGTATGCTCTTGCGCTTTTTCTTGAATGAGTCCCTCCATTTCATTTTGGTACGACTCGGTGGGAAAAGGGGAGTAGAGGGGATTGAGTGGGAGGGGGCGGCTTAGCAGGGGAACACGAGCACAGGTGCATCGTTGCCAAGAGCCATGTCCTGACCAGAAGAAAAAAAAAATGCATGCGCCACCAAACGGCTCGCCGCTCAAGCTTGAGCCATTGGTCGACAGGCTGCTCAGGTTTGCGGAGGAGGTTGCTGGTGAAATACACCGCCCCCCCTCAGATGCCGCCCCATCGGACAGACTCATCATCATCGCGTAGATAGTATCTCGTCGGGGTATACGCCGGGAACAAATTGGCAGTACATACGGCTTAGCCTGTTGAGTCAATTAGTTGTAAGTTGTGAGTCAACTCATAACACTGCATTGCGAGTACGGGACATTCATAAGAGCCTTCAGCAGTTCTTGCAGTCTACAAGTTCCAGCGACATGTTGTTTAAGAGACGTTGCGGCAACAGGACATCAAGATTGGTGGCTGGAATGTTTGCACACCCACTCGTTTGCTCTTGTCTTCCGTATATGACTTTTATCACAGCTCGCCGTCCAATGCTTTTCTCGCCCTACAAGCGACCAATTTCTAGCGTCATCAACTATTCACACCCTCGACACAGCGTGTCTACTCGGTCAGTCTAACGACTACCAGCGCCAACCTTGACACCCTAGTACGGGAGTATCCTCGAGTATTCTCAACATACGGCACGCCTGACTCTATTCCAACTCGGGCGCACGACTTGCGACCAGGGAGGGTGGCAGAGAACGAAGGTTCGCGTGACGCTTGGAGGGGCGACGCGGGCATCGGCGAATCGCTGTTGACGTTGAATATGAGCCAAGTACTGCTAGGACGTGAAAGCACGTATGCGCCACCGATAGGCGGGCCATTTAGGCATGCGCCATCGGTCGGCGGGCCGTTCAAGTGTGCGCCACCGGACAGCGGGTCATTCAGGCGACACCGGTCGGTGGGCCATTTAAGCATGCGCCACCAGTCGGCGGGCCTTTCAGGCATGCGCCACTGGTCGGCGAGTTATTCAGGCATGCGCTACCGGTAGGCGGGCCATTTAGGCATGCGCCACCGGTCGGCGGGCCATTCAAGCATGCGCCACTGGCCGGCAGACTGCTTGACCGCGGAGGTGATTGTTGGTGATGAAAATCACCGCCGCTGATTGCTATCGACATGGAATAGACTCAAAATCATCATCGCACTACTTGCTTCCTCTTGGGTTACACGCCGGACCTGGTCCTATTCGGACCCGATGCACGGGTCACATGGAATGGAAGCAGGTAAGAGGGAGAAGGACGGGATGGGTGGAGGGTGGGCATAAGTGCCGATACATCGGTGTCGAAGTGGGTTGTATGATAAGGTGTAAAAACCACTGGTCGGAGATTTATGAAGTTCAGGCAGATGGCCGAGAGAGTGATCAAATGTTCAGCCTGAAGTTTCGGGCGAACCCCGTCTCACAATATCAACAGTGAATAGAAGATACCATAACGGGCATATCGGCATCGACGTGGAATACCAACTGGCTGTGAGAAGAGCCAGCCACGCCCTTTAGTCTGGAGTTTCTCGGGTGTACAGATACCGTGCGCTCAAAGCGAGCCGTCGCAAACCGTTTTGGAGACGGGGGCCGACTCAAAGCCTTAGGCTAGATATTTTGGCCACTCTCTCGGTCGCCCCCTGGGCGCACTTGCCCTAACGACTTGCGCGCTCGTCATGTTGTAGCAAAGGGCGATGTTCACTGCGAGATACTGCCTGGATTTACTGGCAGTATCTTACAGCTGCTAGAGGACATTTGTATCATAAACGCGAGCGTACAAGATCCTTTCAGTCTGCGAACTGCGCAGTCAACTCATGGTGGATTTTTTAGAAAAACTTGTTTCGACAGGGAACCATGAGGGTGTGGTTACCTGTGTTTATTTTTCTGAACATTTCACACACTGGATAGATTAGATAGATCAGTCTCACCTCATGATATAAACATTTCATGGAGGCCAGATACCGGATCTGTATATTCTAGCTGATGTTTCCGGGTAGGAGCCGCAGAATCTTCATGCTCTTTGATGGGGCATGTTTTCTGGGTTGGATCTGTGCTGTGCCAGATCCTGCACAACACGTCATAACGACGGCAAGTTTGGATCTAGTTGATCCATCTGTAGATGATCTGTCCGACGGGTGGAACATTGCATACACACGGTCATAATTCTCTGCCGACCCACCTGCCCACGCAGGTGTTGGGAACCGACGAGGCAGCCTCAGGGGGGAACTACGATGGTGGAGTCTACGCCAGGCGGGCGTCAAAAGGTTTCGCCTCGCGATCAATAAAATCGACGAAACAAGAAAGGTAGGCGGGGAAAGGACCTTGCTTCGGTAGGGATTGTACTTTTGATGACAAACATTTGTCTCTGAGGGGGCTCCCCAACGATGGAAACAACTCGCAAATATTGTTATAGGGCTCCAACACGAAACGAATCTCTGGTTCACTTGCGCAAAGCGTTGATTTGGTCTTGTGAGTCGCACCTGCCCGCTGCCACCACTCCGTAAGTCATGGTTTCCCCGGCGGGCCGTTGGAGGCCATGTCGTCTCGATGACCATCGTCGCGACGAGAATGGTGTTCGTTGGTTACTCATAATTATCTCCTGCGACACACGAACAACCGTCTGGACATGTCATGCCTCGATGACGATTTTGTTTCCCCTTTTGGCATGCCAGGACCCTTGTATCCCACTCCTCGTACCTTTCCCCGTACCTTGCTATCGATATATAGTCGACGGTAGGGTACGGGGAAATTTACGAGGGGTGGGGTACGAGGGCCCGTGCATCCCGAAAGGGAACAAGAAGTCGCCATTGGGGCATGGCACAACCAGAACGATTGTTCGTGTGTCGCTAGCAGGTGGGTGAGTGAGTGAATGGGTGGATGGATAGATAGAAGGATTGATAAACATGTTTTGTCGCCGGGTTGTGCTTTCAACAAGGGTACTGTATTAGAAGCCGGGAGAGAGAGAGAAGAGGGGGGAAGGAGGCGCAAGGGGCGGGAGGGGGGGACAAACAATGGTTCTGGCATGCCATGCCCCGATGGCAACTTGGTACCCTTTTTTCAGGAACCTTTCTCAGGAGACAATGCGGCAACTAAAGCCCCCTACTCCTCCACGCCCCCGTTCACGCTCGCAGGGAGTCTTGTCCGGCCTCTTCACCACAACTTGTCTTCCCCTGGATACCACGCCATGCGTGACAACTTCGTCTGAGCGGTTGAGAAGAGTGGAATTAACCTACCTGGTGGGTGCTAACATCAATGTTTCGTGGCAACATTTAGACGCTCGATGATGTCTTCCCGCAAGTTCCGCGATGATTGGCTCCGTTTGTCTCGAATAGGGAGAGCACGAAAGAGGGCACCACTTCCTTTCCCACAGAACAGAAATTGTGCTATTCAACCTTGATTTCTCTGCCTCGTAAAACCGCAACGGGCACAAGACGATAGCCCCCACAACATATCAATTTGTACGCCCCCAGCGGGATACTGGTTCATACAGTACGACCGTGTTGCCCATACGCTTGCGTCGCATTGCAGATGTAACGAATCGGCAGACTTAGCTCACTTGCCCCTCCCGTCTCTCCCTGCCGCCTCCATCTCCCACCCCGATGGCTCGCCGTCCCATCCTTTCTTTATTCCTGGTTCTACTTCTGGCTCTACGAAGATAGGGGCGACGGGCGGTGTTCGCTCCAGTTCTCGTCCGTACGAGACCTGCCGACAAAAATACGCAGGCGCTACCTGCTACAACATAAACACATTCGTTTTTTTATTTCGCGATAAACACCGGGGGGGCAGCGCATTCAACCTCGAACGCTATGGTAGGGAATCGACTTCGATCGTTTGGTAGGGATTCACCCTCGAACCCTTCGGGAGGAAAATTGTGGGCGATCGTAAACCTGCATTCGCCAAAAACAACCGGGGGCATTTGCCCGCCGGGTTATACCAGGAAGTTTGAAAATACAGAACACGACCACGATATGCGTTGCCGTGCTGTTCCCTAGGTGTCTCCTTATCACGTGTGTGATGATCGGAGTGGTAGTGGTCTGTGTTGGGGTCAAGGTTAGAGTTCAGGGTAGAACTTCCGATCGGAATAGACAGCCAAGCTGATAATGGTTTCAGTATGACCTTCCCTGTCTACGTCTCGGAATTGGGTGCGCGGAGTCTTTTTTTTTGGGGTACTCCTGGGACCCCCGGGGCACGTGCGGATAACATGATAACGAGAATGCTAGGGAACTAACATACTGCTGCTGCTGCTGACGAGAGAGCACTGGGTGTGTGGGGTGTGTGTGTGGGTGTGGGTGGGTGTGTGGGTGGGTGGGTGGGGGTAGCATACATACTGTTGTACTGCTGTACATCGTGGGTGGGTGGGAGGGTGGAAGTATTGTCTGGTGGGTGGATGGGTGAGTGGGTGGGTGGGTCGGCTATGGGCGTGAAAGGGCGTGGGTGGGTTGATATGATACCGGACCCACTGGCATAGCAGCGGGCGTACCACTAATCATAAAAGGTGGGGTGCGTGGAGTGGGTGGGTGGGTGGGTAACATACGTACTGATGCACTGCTGCTGAATATTGCTGTATGTACTGCTGTACATTGTGGGAGGGCGGGAGGGTGGGTGGGTTGGTATACAGGTCGCATACACTTCTTGAGTATAAGCACCAGTACGTGGGTGGGGGTGGGTGGGTGGGTGGGTAACATACGTACTTTACTGCCTGCTGCACTGTTGTACATCGTGGGTGGGTGGGAGGGTGGGTGGGTTGGTAGGTGCGCGGGCGGGAGGGTGGGTGGGTTGGTAGGTGGGTGGGTGGGTGGGGGTGTGTGGTTGAATGGGTGTTGGTGGGTACGTATAATACCGGCCCCTCTGCTGTACATCGTGGGTGGGTGGGAGGGTGGGTGGGATAGGATGTGGGCGGGTGGGTGGATGGGTGGATGGGGGTGGGTGGGTGGGTGGCTGGGTGGGTGGGTGGGCGGTGGGTGTGGATGGATAGATGGGTGTTGGTGGGTACGTAAAATACCGGCCCCTCTGCTGTACATCGTGGGTGGGTGGGAGGGTGGGTGGGATAGGATGTGGGCGGGTGGGTGGATGGGTGGATGGGTGGGTGGGTGGGGGTGGGTGGCTGGGTGGGTGGGTGGGTGGGTGGGTGGGTGGGGGTGGGTGGGTGTGGATGGATAGATGGGTGTTGGTGGGTACGTAAAATACCGGCCCCGCTGGCATAGCAGCGGTCGCACCACTATATAAATTTACGCCTATTTTGTACCTGCAAACCTCGTTTTTTTTGCGTGTACCTGATATACGAAAAGATCGATTTTTTAAGAATAATATTGTCTGTCCGTCCGCCACAGGCTGCGTGTCCCCTACGGCCCTCTCGGTGTCGGTACTCACCGGATTCGAGCACGGCCGGCCGCCCGACCTCCAAGTCTGAAGGAGTTCCGTCGCTCACGGACACCCGGGATGCCCGCGCGATTTCAGCCAGTTTGGTGTCGTTGACATAGGGTAGCATACTGAACAAAAAAGTAACTGGTGCTAGAATGTTGTGCCACACTCGACGGAAATATAGGGTTCGTTGGGGTATCAAGATGGGTATATACAGTATTGGTCCTTACTGTTCTGTCCAAAATGGTACGCACACGAACATGTTATGGCTTAGAAGTTGGATCTCTCGTACTCACGTCGAGGCTCCATGATCAGGCCACACCCAGACCCGACCGCGGCCACTCCCTTCCTTTTGCCCTTCACTCTACAGACTGGTGCCTGGCAAACCCCACGACGGCCTCGCGCTCGCCCTCGCCGCCGTTGGTTGTTATTATGGTGATTCTTACTCTGCTTCTTGCGGTTGTGGACTGGCATAAAACTCACCGACAGACCGCTTTATGGCATATTTTACCTGGTATGTTTTTGGACTGTCGTTTGCCGCATAGCGGTACATCAGAGACAGGTATCGGTATTTTGAATATTTGTTCCTGGGCTTACTCTACCGAAACGTGGACTTAATGCCGTAATCTGGCGTCAAACGCAAAATGCACCGCTTCATGGCATCTTTGACGGGGCTGAGATTTTATCTATTTTTCATTTGCCATAGAACGGTATACCGGGAATACTCAACGACGTTTCGATCGCTGTTCGTGGACTTATCCTGCCGATGAGTGGTGGGATTAGTACCGCGAACTGGCGTACAAGGCACCGGTACCGCTTTATGTCCTTATTTACGAAATTTTAACGGAGATCATTTGACTTTTGGTTTCAGACAACTCTAGGTGAACCTAGGGAAGACGTCTAGTCGCAGTATTTTAGGGGTGTGACGAACGACATTTTTTTCGGGCGGGAGGAGGGGAGGTGGGGGGGTGTACTCAGTATCGTGCATGGCCGTAGTCATATGACCATAGACCCTCGCATCCCAACAATGCCGGGACGGAGCATGTCGGGTTTTCACAGACCAGACAGACATTGCTTGCACCAAACGCGAAGCGCCGTGAGGTGTTGGGCGAGTCGCATGAAGGGTGAGCTGCATCCTACTAAGAACCGCTTGTGAGGCGGACTTGCATATGGATGACAGCTTCAATGAGTTTGTTCAATTTCCGGTATGGCCACTTCCAGAGACAGCAATGGGGAGTACCATGTAACTGCCTCTTGGGTGCCTTACCTTGAACACTACGTGATACGATCAATTCCCTTGTGCAGAGTAAAGGTTCTTTACTTCGCACAAATGATCTAACTAGACAACCAGCTGTGGGCGACCGCCAAAAAAAAAAAAAAATTCGGTACCCTGGATGTCTAGCTCACGTAGTGAGCGGCATGTTTTACTGTGTCGTTGCCAACCGACGCCAACCCAACCCATATATAATATATATATATAATAGGGCCAGGGGGGGGGGGGGGGGGGGTACACATTATCATGCATGGCCGTAGTCGTATGACCATAGACCCTCGCATCCCTACAATGTCAGGACGGAGCACGCCGGGTTGTCACTCACCAGGCAGATATTGCTTGCACCAAGCACGAAGCGCCGTGAGGTGTTGGGTGAGTCGCGTGAAGGGTGGGCTAAATCCTACTAAGAACCGCTTTTGAAGCGGATTTTCGTGCGTATGAATGACAGCGTCAATGGATTGATTTAATTTCTGGTGTGGCCACTTCCAGAGACAGCAATGGGTGTACTATGTAGCTGCCTCGTGGGCGCCTTGCCATATACACACTACGTGAAACGGTCATCCCCCTTGTGCGGAGGGAAGGTTCTCCCCGCACAAAAACGATCTAACTCGACCGCCAGCCAATGTAACCGCCATAAAAAATAAAAACGGTACCCTGGCTGTCTATTTTACGTAGTGAGAGGTGTGTTTTACAGCGTTGGCGCCAATCGACGCCAACCCAACCTATATATACCAGATTTATAATATAGGGGGGGGGACAAGGCCTTTGGCGGACGCTTTTGCTAGTGTCGTAATTATTCATACAAGGTTTTGGCGCAGATTAGGTCGGTCGTACACCCGTAGCCAGTGCTACCGTGGCAGTTTCTTGGTGACGGGTCTTCACTAGAAAAAAATGACAAGAACAGCTTGCTAGCCTCGGTTTGGGCCTTGTGGTGACCAGCTGACCGCGGGAAATACCGTCTGCTAACCCCAGACACCGTCGTTTAAAACGCGCGCCGAAACGCTGCGGTCATTAGTCGCCGCTGTCGCTAGCATGCAGGTTCACCTTGGCAGATATAAAACTCCTGGTGTACGAAAAACAAGGGCATTGGGCAGCCAAGTTACAACAAGGGCAATCACGGCCTGCTGACTTCAGTTATCGCCGTCTGACCGCCAACTTACTACTGCAGCTAGTTCCAGTGACCCCTGATCTGAGTTGCGAAAGGGAGGGAGCTGGAGAACGTCACGAAAAGATAATCAATTGGATGGGGGAGAAGAAAGTTACCGCCGACCTTTCAACCGCGCCGATAAGGATGTAACCATTTGGTCGCCGTTGTGGCTGCCATACCGGTTCGTCTTGGGAAATAGAAAGTTTTCGTGCATATTGTTCACCACGGTAACCCCTTACCTGGTACTCGTAGTAGGTAGACCTCTCAAGACGCCGAGATATCTACCAAGAGGGTGGCAAATTAAAGCGGGGTACCGTCAACCCTCCACGAGCAGTGGGAGCGCGCAGCACAGTACACGACGAGTAGTATCGTGCTGCGACGGCTCCTCGCATTGCAAGTGGGACTTCAAATAAACGTAGCACCCCCAACCAACCAATGATGGCCGATGATGTAATTCCCAATTCTTGGTATGTACCTGTGAGTGAGAATCACATACAAGACTAAGCTTATCTTTTTTCTGTGTATCTGTGGCTACGTACATCCTGCAAGATGGGAGGGATGAACCGGCAACTTACTGCCGCAAAATAAATGCGACCAGAGCAAACGATAAAAACTGCAACATTGATGGCGACAAAACCCGGCAAACCTCGCCCGCTGACATTGAGCACAGTCGTGCTTTACATACCATGCACAATGCGACCGTACACACCGAGACCCATTGATCAAACTCCGATTTATTCTGCCAACACTCCCCTTCATTCAGGAGAGAGGAGGTTATTCAAATATCTATGAGACATGCATCGAAATCTCTCGTGTGGGCTATATAATGCGCGATCTATAGCGCGCAATCGATGCGCCGAGGTCGCCAACGAGAATGTTTGAGCCTGCGGCGGGGGAACCCATCGCAGTCATCACTACGCTCGGTGGCAGCCTAGCATAAAACGCTGTAGGATGGTGGGCGAGGTCGTTTCGCGAAACATCTATACACACACAAGCACGTCATGGCAGCGCCAGGCAGACCACGAAACGCATACATCATCGACCAAACAAACGACACAAAAATCAGCGCAGTCGCCACGTGCACTCAGTGGTTACGGTTTATACCTAACCGAAGCACATTCCGCGGCCCGTCTGGCAGTCCAAGCCCAGAACTCAGAGGTACTCAAGGGTTGCAATCCTTCTAGTCGGCACTCCTTAGCACACCGTTCACGCAGGATTATGGCACCTCTTTTTGCCGGAGGCCTGTCACCAACATGCAGTGAATACTAAATCAACAACAGCTACAGCTACATGCATAGCAAGAGCAGCCGGTCACGTGCGTGCGCACCGTAGTATCAGCTCCTCTCAGAACGCACCGGCACGCACTAGCGCGTACCGTACTGGTGCTATTAATAGCGCGACATTCCGAGAGCAACCGCGAGTCGTATGTAGACTACGGGGAATTGCGGTGCGAACAAATCAGAGTTCCAAGCACAGAGCCTTCTCCGTCTCTTCGCAATCCGAGTACAGCGTCTGCTCCGCTCGGTGCTTCGAGCGCAGAGTCTCGGCCGCTTGCCACAAGGCAGAATCTGCGCTTTCTGACGCCCGAGTACTCGCCAAGCGCATGTGCGTTCGCCTCGCCTTCCTGTCAAGCCAAAACTTCCCTGTCTCGCCCTTAGCAGCTTCCGAACACGCCTGTTGACCGAGGGGAACTACGATCATTGGTAGGGCTGTGAGTCGGCTGGGTGTAGGGCTATATTAGTTGGGGGTGATTACCTTAAGCAGGAAAAATCAGCGCGTTTGGGTTAAGCTTAATATTTAGCCGGCGCACGAATGGGGGCGGGGGGGAGGGGAGGTACTCATGTTATGCAGGGCTGTAGTCGCATGGCCATAGGCCCTCGCACCCCTATAATGCCGGGACGGAGCACGTCGGGTTTCCGCCGATCAGGCAGACACTACTTGCACCAAGCGCGGGGGGGGTGAGGTGGTACTACGGAAGAAAATATAGCTTCCTTTGACTAATACCAAAGGCTCCTGCTGGCACAAGGGGTATCTCTCGGGCGTTAAGGCTAGCGGCCATCAAACATGAATCTCTGTGCGGCGACAGCGCCAGCATCAGGGCGAATGCGGTTTACAGGTAGCAGCAAAAAACAAGATGAATCAATACCATCTTTGATTGCAGGTAGCACGAGGGTGACGTGATGCCGCTCAGCGATGTCGCCGCTAACGGGGCATGGCTCGCACGCGTGGAGCACGCGAGCGTGGATGGTGCACCCACACGGGTAGGGGGGGAAGCGAAGGGGGTTTGTATATATGTATGTGGAGCCCTCTCTCCCTCCCTCTCAACTCGATCCAGTGTTGGATGACGGCCGACAGCACACCACAAGGCACACAAAAACACGACGAAGAAACATGGTTATACTTACGTACGCACGCGTAGGCCATTCCTCCTTTTCTTACTGCCCCATACTCATCGCGCGATTCGGGACCCTAAACCAGGACATCTGACGCGTACCACAATAGGGGTAGTCTCTATTTTTCCCTTCTGAGGCTCCTCGCTTGAAGAGCTCTATACTACTAGTAAGTCTAAACTGATTTTGAGATATAGCTACAGGTGCAACCCCGATGAACAATGCTTAAGCCTGTAATAGGTATCACGAATAATATCGTAGAACCACTGATGCTATATATGCATGAGACTACTTCCTTACTTGAGGAGCTCCATGCTATTAAAAAGTTACCCAAAACCTGACCTCGAGAAAAAGATACAAAACCGACGACTAAAGCCATGGCTTTTAGGCATAATGTTCATCGAAAAGCAGTGAAAAAGGCAGGCGGATGATGTTCGAGCGAAATTGGGCAAGTGTCCCTCGGTCGGGCAGAGACCCATCAACTGGAAACATTGTTTGGGCAACACGTGCTACCGTTGTCGAAGCACGCGTCTTTGACCAATCGTAAGCTGTGAAGCGCGGTACACAATCCCATGGACTACCAATAGATATTCAACGAAAACTAAACTGGTACACTTAGTATACATAGTCGGATCCAAGCGCCTTGAAGAGCGCTGAGTTCGCACAGGGATGGGGAGGGGGTGCGATCGTTGTTCAGCGCTCGATTTTTTTATTTTTTTTTTCCAAGAACGGGATAAAGGTTGCGCCAAAAAAATACCAAACAAGGCGTCGTCGGAAAACTCTAGTCGAGAGAGAGATTTTACTTCCGAAATTGTGTACGGAGCGTGTTCGACTTTTAGCGCCTTCATACCGTTGTTGGGAGAAAACGAGCGCTGGCAAAAAAAAAAAAAAAAACGTACCCCTGTGCGAAGGCAACGCTCTCTACGGTATATTCGCTAGATTGCTGCGATACGGACACGAGAACATACTACTCTTTCTGAGTCTCCCGAGCTTGAGGAGTTCTATGCACCCCTCCCCCAAAAACAAAAATAAAACGAGAAAACCAAAAGACAAAAAAAGGACGCTTAACCCTGTTATGACTGCAGTCCCGTTTTGAGGACAAACTGCTCAAGACGTTAAGCGGTTCGTCCCAAAAACGGGACTGCGGTTCCAAAAAGGGTCAGCCTCGGTCTGTCGTAGGTATTGTTCAAACTACAGTGTAAAAACAAATCTAGGACCAACGATATCAGGTAGTCCCTCGCCTGAGGAACCCCCCCCCCCCTCCCCCCCCCCCCCCGTCAGCCAGAACGTGTTTGTACTGTAGCCAAAAGATACCAAGCCGTGGAGGTTTCAGTGTAATCGCATGTGTGAGTGGAGCAGTGGCCGGGGATCCTGTGTGATGTCCCCTAGCCACCTGGCTCGTGGTCCGATGAGGATCACTCCGTGATAATACAAGCTCTAAGAACAAGACTTACTGAGTGCGAGGCCAGCGAGACTGGTGGAGTCCCTCGCTGGAAGCCCTCTTGCTGATATCATCTGGCAGAGGCCATAATATCTAGATATTCGCGGAACTTCTGTTGGAGGAGTTTTCGGCTGCGGAGTATTGGGTCACAGCTGGGAAGGCAGTTGGCCCGTTGGACGGATCGAAACGGCTTGAAGCGCACAGCAGGGGAGGACGCTCCGGGAGCTGGAGGACGCACAGGTCAGGCGGCAGTTTCTCCGTTATTACAGTAGAGTCCAGGTGGACTGCTGTGGATTATGGCGCACACGGCAAGCACGCCGCTGGTGGTAGGGGAGTCTCTGACTCCACCGAAATACGGAGAGGTGTGGACCGAGCAGGCCTCTCGTGTTTTTTACGCAGCGTACCTCGATTATGAGGAACGGCTGCAGCTCGCCAACGCTCAGGGGGTGGTTCAGCACTCCAAAGTGAGCATGGGCCAGCTTATCCCCAATTACATTCATCGGTGTTTTGAGGGATTTTACAAGCATCAGACTACGATGACCGCCTCGGAGTTGTTGGACGCTGTTAGGCAGCACGCCGGTTACACAACCACCAGCAACAGATTTGACACCTCGCGGGCGGCAGCGGACTTGCGTCGCGTTCTCTCAATGAGGCGCGATGAAAAGCAGGGCGGTGAAACATCCGTCAAAGACCGCGCGATGATGGTAAACTCCGCTATGGAAAAGTATTTTGCGGAGAATCACGCGGTGCATGCCATGTACCGCGCGCAGGACCGTTCGTGGTTGCCCGGACCGGCGGAATTTGTGAGCATGGCGTTGGTGGATGGCTTATGGCCGTCCGAGTTCAAAAAGTACGTAAAAGGTCAGCTCACGTACGCTGCAGGGTGGAAGAAGGACCCGGCATTGGTCATGGACCAAATTTTCGTTCGTGTCGAGTGAACTCGCTTTGGGGGTGCTGTAGCCAAAAGATACCAAGCCGTGGAGGTTTCAGTGTAATCGCATGTGTGAGTGGAGCAGTGGCCGGGGATCCTGTGTGATGTCCCCTAGCCACCTGGCTCGTGGTCCGATGAGGATCACTCCGTGATAATACAAGCTCTAAGAACAAGACTTACTGAGTGCGAGGCCAGCGAGACTGGTGGAGTCCCTCGCTGGAAGCCCTCTTGCTGATATCATCTGGCAGAGGCCATAGTACAAAAAAAAATACAGTACCCCCGTCGCGCCACGCGTTGGTGGCTAGCTCCTCGGCTGCAATGGTCGAGGCGTTCCTTCGGTGAAAACAAAATTTGTTCTCGCAAGCGCAAACCCTCTACGTACCGCAGAAGGTACTCCCGTAATACGTACTTACGGTGTTTTGGAAAGAACTTGTTGGGACCATTCGGGTTGGGTTTCTTGCGATCGTATTTCCTGTTGTATTCTGTCTCTACTGTAGATCATTTAATATAAGTATTGGATTGGATGAGGCCTCCTGCGCCGGGCAGGAGGTCTCGTCTGGTATTTCCCCCCGCGCTGAGTCGACTAGCGTATCAAGTACTCTGCGCGGGGTTAGTGCCTGTAAATGATCAGGGTATACAAGCATAAGAATAGTAATCCTACTGCCGGGTGAGTGGGATGGTCTCAAGAAATGTTGCGACCGACTTTGCTCCCGAGGTTTCGGGAGCGAAAAGAAGAACTGACCTCGTTGCGATACAAATTCCGAGACATTTCGATATTATCGGTTCCAATATTGGTGCCAAATGTTGAGCCCATCGATTCGATCGCCATTTTACTGATACTTTTTTTATCATTCCCCACACCTCTGACAATGTACAGGGTTTGAATGTCAATTCCAGAAATCATTTCTACGGTATTCTGGCTCTCTACCGTGGATCATTTAATGTAGGTATTGGATTGGATGAGGCCTCCTGCGCCGGCCTGTGGTCCCGCCCATACTTCGTTACGCCTCCTTTCAGATTGCCTTTGTTTTGTTGACCGCTGGTCCGGGGCAGAACTGTCTCACCCAAACTTCTGTCCCCTGAACTCAGTCCTTACCCGCACACGCCGCAACGTCCTTGCTGAACTCCGGCGACAACGGTAGCTCGCTAGCGTCCGCGTAGCTCTGGCTACGTTTCTTCTTGTTACCCCGTATACTGTATAATACGTACCAACCAGTCAGTGGTTATTTACATGCTTTTGAACTTCACATACACATAGATAATACATGACCATTCATTCATCATTGAGTGTTCTTGTACTGCTTTTTTACTGCTTACGTACGTACGGAGTAAGACGTAATGTCTCTTGCCCCGTTTTTTTTAGCGTGCACCCCCCCTGCCCCTATCCCCTTTCGACAAACACGCCTGCTCGACACAACATACACAAAAAAAAAATGAAACGGCTGGAATACTACTTCCTCCACATCCCAAATCCAACACGCACCACACACGCACTCACTTTTTTTTTCCTGAAGTCACCCGTGAGGGGTTGTTGCTGGAGGGTGCACACAGAGACTGCCGACAACCCGATAAGGCGGACGCCATCATGTCTTTCGCCTTCGCCGTCAAACCACCTGAGGGCAGCCGGCGGCTCTCGTCATGTTCCAGCGCCTGTCCGGTGAGAGACCAAAGATCTCACGCCGACGAAGATACTTTTGGTACCCGTAATAACAATAGGATACCTGCTTGGGGTACCCCGCACGATGTGTCACACCAATAGTCCTGAAATATAGGTAACTTTTAAATATAAGTTTTCAGTTGGAGAGGTTATTATATTTGGAGACATTGTGGTACCCGGTACATGGTAAACATTCGGGAGGTATCTTCAGGGAGAACAGCACAGCAGCAGCAGGAGCAACAGCGAGAAGACAAGGAAGGGTGTGGGGGCCTATCAACCGTGTGAGCGCGTAACAAAACGAGTGGCGGCAAGCATGTTGCCGCTGCGCGCGTGTCTTCCATACACATGTACGACTGCTTGCAATTTCGGACACTTTAAATTTTTACTTGCTTGACAGATCGCGGGGCGGCTTCGGTGCTTGCTGGAATAATCGCCATCGATGATTTATTTGTCTTTGTTTCGTTTTGATTTTTTTTTCTCTCCTCGCATTCCCGAAAGCAGGTACCTGGTATATATGTATACGGCCAACATGGAAAGATACTCGCATCATAGATACACGACAGTTACAGATTACCAGCTACATATTGATTCGTATCGTCGAAACACGATGGGGGCGTGTCTATTAGAAATCACAACCCACGATGGCCCCAAAAAACGGGTATCACTCTGTCATAAATATAAGGGTATTTTTTAGATTAATAATATGTCAAAAAAGTCCTTATTTTCAAGGACAGAGAGGTATCTCCCTACCTGGTATGTTTACACACCATTTATATATATATCTGGTTCCGATTATTCCCACAGCAGGATCTACAATATGCTCCTCTCTGTTTGTTTGCTTTGTGCTCTCCGTTCCAAAAGCGAGAACGCAGTCATGCATACACCGGATGCGCAGCAGGAGGTGTTTGCATGTTGAGGGGGAGACAATCCTGTCTGTATGTGGAGTGTGGACATGGTAATATGTTGAAGGTGGCTTGCGTCGAGATTCTAGAAGCGGCGGGGCAGGCCACAGGGGCAATTTTAGTATGACGAGTTGTTGCTGTAGCAGTTGGGGACGACGGGATGACTTACGAATTTTTGGTTCTGTCTCCACCAACCAGTCGTGCTCGATCATGTCGGTATGAAAAAACGGAAGCAAATATTCAAATATTCGTACGAGTAATAAAAAAAGCAGAATATCTTTGGGTTTGCCGTCATATATCTATGGCCTGCTGGATACTCGTATCTTTGATTTGCTGGCGCATACATCTGTGGGTTGCTGGCCATCAGATCTCTAACAAATAGAACCGACGCGAGACAATGAGGGAAGAAAGGGCTGAATTCTTCTCGCGATAAAAAAGGCAAGGCACGAACCGCGGTGGGGAGGAGGGAATGGAGCCTGCTTTGTGACTCCGGATCTGGGTTACGACTGAAGAGGGGGAGATAACAGAAGAAGGGCGAAGATAATGAATGAAGGGCATGTAAAACAAAAAAAACAAGGAAAAAAACTATTACTACAATAAATAGTGTAGTGTGCTGGCATATCTTTCGTTTGTTCGTCAACAGATATCTAATAAACGGAACAATATCTTTGGTTTGCTGCCATGTCTTCGCTTTCTTGCCATATATATATCTATTAATAATGGTGTATTGCCAACAGATCTCTAAAACAACGATCATGCTACGAGTACATCGTATCCTGATCGTATACATCTGTGGTTTGCTGGTCAACAGTTCATGACACGTACGATATGTGGAGGAAACACGGCGTCCTTTTAGAGCGTAGGCGCTTAGCCGTATCGCAGCAAAAAAAGCCCCGTGTGCCGATGCGGCGGGCATGGTCATCCGCGAAGAGACACATAATAAAACTCTCGTACATAATATACTCGTTGCGTTAATAGCTGCAGGACAACACACACAGCAGTCATCAGGATTTACGAAAACAAAAGGGATACAGGTACCAGTACAACTGTTTAACCGTAGTAAATCCTTCCCTTGTACGTACAGCAGTGGTGGTCCCTCTATACAGCAGTATATATATAATAAATATTATATGTACAGAGCACCTACAGCAGTAGTAGAATCGAGGAACCAGTTGGAGCAACAAATGGTGCAGACGTACTATTAATACTGTAGTACATACAGTAGCAGTTCCAGTTGTTGAACTCGAAACTACTGGTCGGAAGTATGCACACGATAACATTCATTATCTTTCAACGCCACAACCGATCCAATACTTAGTTTAAATGATCGATGAAGGGGTGGAGAAGAATACTGCAGTAAGAAAACGAACAATGAGATAGGCAGGCTGAGATCTACTGGGAAATAAGAATTTCGGGAGTCTATGTCTTGAATTTTGTGTAGAACGCACCCATTCTCGAATAAGAAATCCACCCTGGACTATTGTGTCCCGGGTAAATGTGTCAGGAGACAGCGCTTGACTCTGAGTGCTTGACAGACGGCGACTTTGCCTTGACTTGCCTTGACTGACACCAAACTACTACCCGGTACCTGGTAGGTTTTATCTGTTATGTAGCAGCACTCGGCCATGCACCGTTGACAGCGCACGCTTCGCCTTGCTTGACATGTCTCGTGGCATCGTTGGTCCCCGGAGAGTTGTCAAGTGCTTACAATACTGTACACCACGGACATATCAGCGATTCCCACTTCATAATCTTTCAAAAAGGCAAGAGATGTCTTGTACAGTAGGTGCATTATTCTCTATACATCAAATCTGTTGTAGCTGTCGATGGTTGGGGTCCCGTGTAAAATGCACTGCGGTTCTCATACACTACAAAGTACAGCAGTGGGAAATGTTTCCTGGGTTGGATGTACCCGTTACCATGGTGTGAACTACCAGGTACTGATATGCAGATCCTACACCAAATGTCACAACGGCAGGCGAGGAACTATAAAAATTAATAGATGTTCTCCTCCTGTAGAAAGATCATGATCCGCCCGAGGTGTGCAATACGTGGTCTGTTTTACCAGGACCTGGTGGTGTTTTTTGTTGTTGTTGAGGGCGACCCATCCGGAAATTAACCCGCATCTCAGTACGTTGCCTCTGCGTCGACGGCTGAAGATGTCATGTTTTTTTCAAAATATAAAACCGGACAGTTTTTGCACACCGTCGTATCCTCTTGTACCGGTATCATACCTTGTGAGGTCTTACTGTCTTATTTTTTGTGTGTGGGTTCAAAACGCGGCCTCCTCGACACGGCGAAACCTAGTAATCAGAACCAAGCACGATCTTTAACTAGACGGGGATACATGGTTTTTGGCTCCATCGTGGGTCCTCATTACTACAGCGCCCCGTGAATTATAGCGTATTTGTCCGTATATCGTACGTAGGTTTTCATCATACGTGTGTTGTCTTCACAATCAATCGTTCTTCCTACCCAGCTTCACCAGTATACTAAAAACTGTACCAGTATCATCTATTAATGGTCGTTGCTTGATAACACTGGGTTACCTGGTACAACGTAAAAGTCGTACCAGCGTAACAGGTAGCAGTACCCATGTAGGACTACTCGTAGAGATCTTTTCCGTAAGACGGATTTCATGTGATACATTACCAGGACGCAACAGCAGGTCTTGCGCTCGTGTGTGCACTCGGACACACAACGACTACTTTCTGGTAGCATAGCAAAGCTACAAAGCTACAGCAGCACTCATATCGTAGCCAGAGAGCAACGTAGCACAGCATAGATAGCCACTTGTAAGACTGGACGGCAAGTAAAGTACGCGCAGGTACACGTACACACCAGACGTTGTGCAGTAAGTAGCCTAAGCCCTGTTATGAGTATCATGACAGTATCTACGTACGTACGTACATACAAGGCGCTTCGCTCCGCGGGCGGCCTGCGCCGCCCGCTACGCTCGCTCAGGAAGGAAACATCAAATTATGCGAAGCGGACAGGGGTCCATGATTGAATATTGTTTTTTTATGGCCCCTGTAGTTAGCTGCAAACTGGCGACTTGATAATGCCAAGAGTCCCGCCGCCATGCTTCAGGAGAAGACAGCTCGGACGCCACATATGCTTCGCGTCGCGGGCGGTTTTCCGCTACGCTCGCTCACACGTCGTACATATGTACATACCCCAGGTAGGGTACTTATTTTCTTCTTTCGATATGCTCTGTGTCTGTGTACTCGTCGTATGTACGAAAGATAAAGCACAGAACGGCACAGCAACACAGCAAACACAATGAAAATGAAACCGAAAAATTCTAAAAGAAATAAAATCCCCGTCCCCTTTAGTGAAATAATTTACTACCTGAGTGGAACACCTTACACCGGTCAAAAAGAAAAAAGACAAAAAAATGAAAAAAAGAAAAAATCTTACAACAGAGCTTCTCTCTCAGCCTCGTACGCCGCCCGCCCCTCTCGCGACCATCTCGCCACCGATTTAGTCCGGGTAAAGCTTCCCTCCCTCTCTTCCATAGTGAGCCCCGTTGCCCGCCTCGCGTGAGGCCCGGTGCTCACCGTGGACCTCGACGCAAGCTCGACAATGTTGGTGCTCATTCGGGGTACCTCCCTCTTGTGACTCTCAGCCCGTCGCAAAAATAAGTACCGCTTGAGTATTATCTTACAGTCCCGAACGATCCTTAAATGGACGTACGTACTCTATCCAAAATCACAAATGGAGGCCAGACAGAGCCTATTGATGCATCCCTCGTGTCTCGAGGCACACGCGACGCCTAGGCACGACAGCGGCGACCGCGCTCCTTGCAACTCCCCCTCTACTCGCCAGCATCCGCTGACACCCGCGAGGGTGCCGAGTTCGCCCGCGCAACCGTGCTCGGAGTACACGCACGCACACGAAACGAAAGAAGAAAAAAGGAAAGAAGGACTGAAAGTACGACGAGCAATGGAGAAAACAAAGACTCGCTGGAACAGTCCGGCAAGTAATGAACGGAGGCGATCCCCAAGTGGGAGCTCTGAGAGGCCAGGGATGTACCAACCGAGCACGCTCAGAGATCGAGATCTAAGTAAGTATATCTACAAGGCGCTTCGCTCCGTGGGCGGCCTACGCCGCCCGCTACGCTCGCTCAAGAAGGAAACATCAAATTATGCGAAGCGGACAGAGGTCCATGATTGAATATTGTTTTTTTATGGCCCCTGTAGTTAGCTGCAAACTGGCGACTTGATAATGCCAAGAGTCCCGCCGCCATGCTTCAGGAGAAGACAGCTCGGACGCCACATATGCTTCGCGTCGCGGGCGGTTTTCCGCTACGCTCGCTCACACATCGTACATACGTACATACCCCAGGTAGGGTACTTATTTTCTTCTTTCGATATGCTCTGTGTCTGTGTACTCGTCGTATGTACGAAAGATCAAGCACAGAACGGCACAGCAACACAGCAAACACAATGAAAATGAAACCGAAAAATTCTAAAAGAAATAAAATCCCCGTCCCCTTTAGTGAAATAATTTACTACCTGAGTGGAACACCTTACACCGGTCAAAAAGAAAAAAGACAAAAAAATGAAAAAAAGAAAAAATCTTACAGCAGAGCGTCTCTCTCAGCCTCATACGCCGCCCGCCCCTCTCGCGACCATCTCGCCATCGATTTAGTCCGGGTAAAGCTTCCCTCCCTCTCTTCCATAGTGAGCCCCGTCGCCCGCCTCGCGTGAAGCCCGGTGCTCACCGTGGACCTCGACGCAAGCTCGACAATGTTGGTGCTCATTCGGGGTACCTCCCTCTTGTGACTCTCAGCCCGGTCGCAAAAATAAGTACCGCTTGAGTATTATCTTACAATCCCGAACGATCCTTAAATGGACGTACGTACTCTATCCAAAATCACAAATGGAGGCCAGACAGAGCCTATTGATGCATCCCTCGTGTCTCGAGGCACACGCGACGCCTAGGCACGACAGCGGCGACCGCGCTCCTTGCAACTCCCCCTCTACTCGCCAGCATCCGCTGACACCCGCGAGGGTGCCGAGTTCGCCCGCGCAACCGTGCTCGGAGTACACGCACGCACACGAAACGAAAGAAGAAAAAAGGAAAGAAGGACTGAAAGTACGACGAGCAATGGAGAAAACAAAGACTCGCTGGAACGGTCCGGCAAGTAATGAACGGAGGCGATCCCCAAGTGGGAGCTCTGAGAGGCCAGGGATGTACCAACCGAGCACGCTCAGAGATCGAGATCTAAGTAAGTATATCTACAAGGCGCTTCGCTCCGTGGGCGGCCTACGCCGCCCGCTACGCTCGCTCAAGAAGGAAACATCAAATTATGCGAAGCGGACAGAGGTCCATGATTGAATATTGTTTTTTTATGGCCCCTGTAGTTAGCTGCAAACTGGCGACTTGATAATGCCAAGAGTCCCGCCGCCATGCTTCAGGAGAAGACAGCTCGGACGCCACATATGCTTCGCGTCGCGGGCGGTTTTCCGCTACGCTCGCTCACACATCGTACATACGTACATACCCCAGGTAGGGTACTTATTTTCTTCTTTCGATATGCTCTGTGTCTGTGTACTCGTCGTATGTACGAAAGATAAAGCACAGAACGGCACAGCAACACAGCAAACACAATGAAAATGAAACCGAAAAATTCTAAAAGAAATAAAATCCCCGTCCCCTTTAGTGAAATAATTTACTACCTGAGTGGAACACCTTACACCGAGCAAAAAGAAAAAAGACAAAAAAATGAAAAAAAGAAAAAATCTTACAGCAGAGCGTCTCTCTCAGCCTCATACGCCGCCCCCCCCCTCTCGCGACCATCTCGCCACCGATTTAGTCCGGGTAAAGCTTCCCTCCCTCTCTTCCGTAGTGAGCCCCGTCGCCCGCCTCGCGTGAAGCCCGGTGCTCACCGTGGACCTCGACGCAAGCTCGACAATGTTGGTGCTCATTCGGGGTACCTCCCTCTTGTGACTCTCAGCCCGGTCGCAAAAATAAGCACCGGTTGAGTATTATCTTACAATCCCGAACGATCCTTAAATGGACGTACGTACTCTATCCAAAATCACAAATGGAGGCCAGACAGAGCCTATTGATGCATCCCTCGTGTCTCGAGGCACACGCGGCGCCTAGGCACGAAAGCGGCGACCGCGCTCCTTGCAACTCCCCCTCTACTCGCCAGCATCCGCTGACACCCGCGACGGTGCCGGGTTCGCCCGCGCAACCGTGCTCGGAGTACACGCACGCACACGAAACGAAAGAAGAAAAAAGGAAAGAAGGACTGAAAGTACGACGAGAAATGGAGAAAACAAAGACTCGCTGGAACGGTCCGGCAAGGAATGAACGGAGGCGATCCCCAAGGGGAGCTCTGAGAGGCCAGGGATGTACCAACCGAGCACGCTCAGAGATCGAGATCTAAGTAAGTATATCTATGTCGAATATTCAAACGGTACTGTTAGATTCGGTCGAATAGAATACCCTGGAATACCAGTGGAATGTTTTGGGAAATAGCCTAGGGTCGTCATGGATGTTTGGGGAGATATCCTTTGGATTTTATTTTGGGGTCATGTATCATATTCTGTGCTGCGAGCGCACGAGCCATGCTAGCTCACTCTCCTCTCTTCTCCTTATATTTATCTCCTGCAACAACATGCTCTTCGAGAGCTCTGTCTGACGGACACAATAAACATTGTGGTTTGGGGTCACCACATCTTCTTGTCGTCTTCTTTTCTATTGAAGCTCGTACAAGTTTACCTATCCGCGAGTTGGCGTTTGCTTCAATTTACAGACCCGTGTATTGTCCGGTCATCGGCAATCCGGTCTAAGTGTATACACCAGCTTCGAGCTGGTACGCACGCTAGTCGCCAACCCCTCATAGGTTATGAGCCTCGCGTTGAGTAAGAGCGACCAAAGCTACGGGCACGGCCTTCAAGATCGCCACCCCGAGCTTCTACGGGCGTCAGCAGAAAAACTGGACTTTTTCGAGATCGCGAACCCTGCTGTGTGGAGCTTCAAATCTACAAGCATGACACCAACGTCAAACGCAGATAAAGTGGGCGGTATCGGTTATACCGCGTGCATCCAGAGGGTCCTGCATAGATAAGCATCTGCTAACAACTGCTGTGCTAACGTACTGGAGCTAGTACTACAGCAGTGTCATCTGTGCGAGATACCCAACGAGCATTACTGCATTGTTGGAGAAGTGTAACATCTCACTTCCTGCCATGTTTCTCATACGAAGTGTGGATCCCGAAAATCTCGACCCAAATTTGAGTATTATGCTGCTGTACGCCGTCAAAGCCAACTTTAACACAAACCTGCACGCCGAGGCTAGGAGCTCTGTTAGGTGTAGCTTATACCAGGTACATCGTGGATCGTGAGCCTTGGAATCCCCAACCAATAGCATTGTGGTTTCCAACTCCCGACAAGCGCATTAGCTGTCTGCTATAGGAGTCTCTGACTTGACCATTTTCTGACAGGACCATCTATCGAGGGGGAGCCTAGAAAGTACAAACCCCTCGATAAAAAACGTTGAGTATCTGCTGTCCGCTGTCAAAAGCAACTCCACCACGATCCAGTATCGCTGAGATTAGGAGCTCTGCCTAGTGTAGTCCATATCGTGGATCGTTAGCCTCGGACAATCCGAGCTGCAGCTGAATAGAAGCAATTCTCGGCGATACTACCGTATGTTAAGGTAACCCTGACCTCGCAAATTTCCAACAGGGACCCCCCAATGTGATCATCGAGGAAACGCCCCCGGAAATAACTAAAAAAATCTCGATAGTATCGCGTCGAGTACTTTCGTAGCTTGTCGCTGTTTCAATGGCTATCCTAAAGACAGTACTGCTGTAGAAGAGGGCCACTGCTTCGTGCCATTTTCTTATGCGGATTAGTCAGCCTCGTGACTCACGAGCAGAAGCTATACCAAAGCAAACCTCGGCTATCGCTGCCTGCCTACGGAGCTCTGCTTGTATCTTCGGAAAGGAACGCGTGTGCCTTTTTCGAAAGATCCTGAAATTTTTGCATAAATCTGCATCTTCTCGGGAGAATTAAAATTGACAGTTAGTCGTCATCAGTATTCTACGCAGATCTGACGACCCCAAATGACTGTTCATACAAATACCTATTGAAGAAAAAAAGTTTCGCGTAGGGCAATGCTGTATCCCAGGCGTTTTTTCGAGATTGGCACAAGAGACTGGCCGCAATGCTTGGCGGTACACGTCGAGACATTGCAAGCCTGATCAAGGGAGAGCCCCGGCCAACTGAAGCGACGACCGGTACGGAATCTCAGGCGTTTCTCGACAAAGCTCAGGCTGCGTTCGACAGGGCGAACTAAGACCTGCACGCAACCCTCTATCTATTAACGAACCAGCCAGCAGCACTTTCGATGGCAAACACGAAGACTCGACTGGTACGAACGGGCATGGTCTGCAGGCTCTTCTAGGACTGGTCAACATGTGCAACAAGGACAGGTACAACAGCAAGTCTACTGGAGCCCACGACAAGCAGAAGAACAAGGAATCTTCCCAGATCAAGGCAGGATCCAAGGGTGCAGCTGAGCAGAAGTGGTGTTCTGTACACAAGACCACCTCCCACGACGACTCGAAATGTTACACGCAAGGAGCACCACGCCCGTCGCAGAACAACGGCACTCACATCACCTCTGCTGTACTGAGCGCGATATCATCTCCCGTCAACGGCGACGAGAAGCTGTGCGATTTCGACAAGCGTGGCAGGCAAGGACGGAAGAGATTTTCACCCAAACGCTGACAGGCTCGCGATGATTGTGGACAGCGTCGCGTCGGGCCACTTGCTGGACGACGAGCTTATTCCACGGCTGCAGGATAGCATGAGAGATTTCAAGGAGCTTGAGGAGCCGAACACTTTCATCACCGCCGATGACGAGAAAGTATTCGCGACCGCAATGGGGACTATCTGGGGATACGTCATCGAACAGGCTGGACAGCGTGTTCCGGTTCGAATATCCGCCATGATGGTACCTGGATTGGGACGCAACCTTTTATTGTCCGCCAAAGCAATGAGCTCGAGGGTAAACACCATCCTCAGGGAACTCCCACCTACCGTTCGACAGCAACACTTCGCTTCCGCTGAACCAGCGCCGCGAGGACAAGGGTCTGTGCTCGTACGAAGCATTTCTTCGCGCCCTGGAAAGCAAGATAGAAACGACACCAACAACGCCCGAACATAACGGCATATACAAGCATAATAGACCAAGGCCTACGGCCAAGAACAGGTGTATGCTAAGGATCGGTAACAACACGCCTGAAAAGGCCACTGTCGCTGAGACAAAACGTCAACAAGCGCAGATCCAGGACAGCACACCTGAGGAGGATACTGTTGCAGAGATGGAGCACAAAAAGTGCACATCCTAGACAGATCGCAGCAATACGCAAGCAACCTTCTGAAAGAGGGCAAGCCTTCGACAACAACAGTCGGAGCGTCATCGACGGGAGCTGGAGCATCCTCACCAGGGGCCGGAAAATCATCACCAAGGACTAGAGATTCCTCATCAGGGACCGGAACGCCATCAGAGAATGGAACACCACCACAAGAATCTGGAGTGTCGACATCATCAGGAGCTACATCTTCTATTTCACCCGGAGAGGCATCTACTGTTTCGCCCAGGGTCGAATCTTCCACTTCGACTGGAGTCACACCGAATGCACTGCATCGCGAGACCGGTAGTACGACACCCAATCCAAGCGTCGAGGATACCTTCGACAGCACGCACACGAAGAGGGCATCGAAGGCAGACCCCCCGGCCACGCGTGTGGGTTTCGCCTACACCGATAGAGACCCATTTCTGATCTCGGAGGAGGGAAACTGGGTGATCAGAATCCCCAACAAAGCACTAAGATGTCATCCATTCCCCGGAGGAACATCACCAGGGATCATCGAATCATCATCTGAGGTCATCGGAGCATCAGCATCTAGGATCATCGGAACATTGGCGTCTGGGATCATCGAAGCATCAACGTCTGGGATCACTGGATCAACATCATCTGGGATCACCGGATCACCAGCTGGATCATCATCATCTGGTAACACCAGAGCATCAGCTGAGACATCACCGCCTGCTTCACAAGGGGTTATGTCAGCTGATCGAGCGCTGTGGTTAACTCGCTCCTCCACACACGAGCCATGCCCAAGACAGAGAACACAAAGACCGACCGTCAGCTGAAGGAGGTTCACACGCTCTGATAGCGGAAGGACAACCACGGTCAAACCCCAGGACAAGATCTGCGGAATCAACACAAGACGACCCAAGAGTCACTGGCGACTTCGGCCTTCGTGTACACCCGCAAGCCAACTTCAGACTCACGCTTCTTTCTGGTCGGAGAGCCCATCGACATTGGGATCAAGAAGCAGACACTGACTGCTTGATTAACAGTGGAGTCGGAGCTGAGACGACAATCAGTCTTGAGGGAAACGAAGCTACCTACCTCTCCGACTTCAACACATTCATGTTGAGCCTCAAGTCATAACCAAAGGATAACGGACCATGCACATCGGACGATCACCGGCGTCTGCACGAACAAGGTCAAGCCACTGGATTGATGAGGTGCATCATCTCCCCTACTGAAGATGTAGAGTGTCGCAAGTTCAATTTGGACGGGGCGGATAGAGATTAAATTCCTTGGTCAACGAACTGATCACTGGAGTGCTGTTCTTACGTTAATTGGTAGCGTATCCCGTCCATCTTCCCCACAGTGCAGTAATGCCGGTGTTATGCAAAATTCCGATATATCGCATTCAGTATTACGTACGTAAGGGTACATTGTAGCCAAGTCGAATTCGTATTTTCGATTGGGTACTTGAATTGCAATTTCGGATACGTCATCTCCAGAATACCAGGATGTATGGCAGGAGAGCCCTCCACCTGGATGAGTCCAAATCGGAGAATAGCATACACGAGGGGCAACGTCGCTCTGAAAACAGTATGTCTTGTTGCAGCTTTAAGCTGGCAGTAGCAATAATATGTTCCTTTGTTAGTTTTGTGTGCGGCAGGAACGTTGGTGCTTTGTTGGCTCCCATTCTTATTGCAGAATGATGAACAAATTCACTGTTTTCAGACCACTACAAACATCGAATATTCTTTGGTCATGTTACCGACTGGAACGCAGTTCACCTTTGTTGATTCAAGTATTGTGGGCGTAAAGCTAAGCTTGCAGAAGACACGCAGGACCGCGTATATTAGCAGAGCAGGATATTTTACATTCGCTTGTTTTGGGTAACCTCCCGGGTACTGTAGCAGAATGAGTTAGTCCATCAGTAGTGTATGTTGAATACTTTCTCCGAAACATCTATCATTGTGCGCATTCTTGGAAGTATGGCATGTATCGCAAAAGTAACGAGTACATTGCCACAGAGCTGACTTTGTATTTCAATTAAATTCGATGTGCTACCGCATCGAGGGGTCGTATTAGGGACGGCAACTAATACAGCAGTAGTCAGTACCATCTAGTCACTGCTTGATAACACAGGGTTGCCTGGTGCAACGTAGCTCGTACTACAGCACCCATCTAGGAGTAGTTATCTGTTCCGTAAGACGGTTTTGATGTGAAACAGTATCAGGACGCAACAGCAGGTCTTACGCTCTTGTGTGCACTCGTACACATAACGAGTAGTTTCTGGTAGCATAGCAAAGCTACAGTGTCCCTATCCTAGGCAGAGAGCAGCATAGCACGGTATAGCTACCCGAAAAATAGAACAGCAAGTAAAGTACGCACAGGTACACGTACACGTCAGAGGTTGTGCAGTAGCTTACACTTTGTCATGAGTATCATAGCAGTACCTACGTACGTACATGTGTCGAATATTCAAACGGGACTGTTAGATTCAGTCAAATAGAATATATTGGAATATCAGATACCCTGGAATACCAGTGGAATGTTCCGGGAAATAGCCTAGGGTCGTCATGGATTTTTGGGGAGATATCTTTCGGATTTTTGTTTGGGGCCATGTCTCATCTTCTGAGCTGCGAGCACACGAGCCCTGCTAGCTCACTCTCCTCTCCTCACCTCCTTATATTTATCTCCTGCAAAAAACATGCTCTTCGAGAGCTCTGCATGATCGACATAATGAACACTGTGGCTTGGGGTCACCGCACCATCTCGTCGTCTTCTCTTGTACTGAAGCTTCTCGTACACGTTCACCTGACCGTGACTTAGCGCCTCAATTTACAGACCCGTGCTTCGTCAGGCCATCGGCAATCGGGTCTAAGCGTACACACCAGCTTCGAGCTGGTACGCACGCTAATCGCCAACCCGGAACAGGCCCTACTCAACCAGCACTATACAGTAGGTTGCCGTGTAAAGTACAGGTAGAGCAATCCGCTTCGCTCGAAAGGCAATCTATTGGATTCGGTAATCCTTCATAGAAAATATATCACACCTCGGACAGATCATGATCTACCTATAGATTACCTACAGTAGACAATCTAGATCCCAACCCGCCGGTGTGAAGTGTTGCGCTGGATCTGCAGAGTACAGATTTAAACCCAGGAAATATGTCCTATAGATCATCAGGTTGCACGGGTCCTACCCGGCAACATGAGCTACTTCGAGATCACAGATCACACAGAACAGGAAGTTATCTGTCTGCTGCCCCGAAATATCTATTAAGGGGGAGCATAATAAATAGGACCTGTGGTACACACAAAAACCTTTGTGTTTACCTATTTTTACTAACAATATTTCGTCCTATTTAGATCGCGACGTAGGAATCGACGATCTGTCCGAGGTGTGAAAAAACAAATTCGACATAAAAAAAGAACAACATGTAAGGGCGTTTTAGTCGTACAGAGATCAAAGTCGCCCTCTCGGAATATCGCAAGGTGCCTGCTTCCCGCTTCTTTTATATGACAATCAGGTGAAAAACCCGATTTGCAGTTCTGTTTTCATAGTTTTCATCTTTGCACGAAAAAAAAACGCCTAAAAAAACAAAGTAGGTTGCAGTACAGTTGTAAAAATTGTGTTTTTTTTTCTGAATTCGGGGAGACGAAATCGCAGAATGGTAAGTGGTCAAAATCGTCCTCATCAATTGATGACTACTCTACTGTATGTTACTGTTCTGTTTATTTTTTATGTTTTACTATATCAGTATACTGGGTATATGCATTCGTATGATACCACAGGAGGACACCAACGAAAGCTACGAAACGCCCGGTAAAAATGAGACACATGAACGAGTTTGAATAGCGATTGCTACCCTCCGTCTTACTGTTATGGTTCGCAATATTCTTATTGTATACATTTTCCTTCGACAATGTATCGTACATCCTCCAGTCTGACATAACTCAAATGTCCTCTGGTATCTCCTATACAGCAGTATTGCACACTACAGCACTTGGATTTTTTGGGGCGGGTTAAGAGTTTGAGGCCCGGTGCTTTGTACGAAGACAAATAATGTTACTATTTTTGCACTGAAATTCGAGTAAGAAACACACTTCTTTTTACCAAAGACTTCGAGCCTGGCCCAACAAAGTAAGAGATTCTTAAGTGACGTCACATGCTGCTGTATCACCCTGAATCAACTAAGATATCCCACTGCTTGTTGTATTTTACGTTGTTTTCCATTTTCCTCGTTCATCATCCCCTAAAAATAAGCAATGAAAGGCTTCACACTAACTCAAGCCAACAATAGGTAATTTTCATCCACCCCCCCCCCCAAATCCGTTTTTCATGAATATACTTCATCTTATGTATTTGATAAAATACCGCAGGAAACGATAGACGAGATCTACGAGAAGCTCGAGGACGACGAGCCGGCGCTGGCTAGGCGAGTCAACAAGAAGATCAGAATGTTCGGGTTCGCTCCGAATTCCGCCGACCTGAACAAGTTCCTTGATCTCCACGCAGAGGAGTTTTTCGTTCGCACCGTCGCCAAAGGTCTGACGGAGCGGCTGGCGGCGCTCTACCTGGACGACAACCCCGGCAGATGGGTTACCGGGGCCTCGTTGTTCGTGAGTCCATTTTGCAATGTTATGTACAGCAGTATAGGTGTTGTGAACCTTTTTGAACTGCCGTCCCGTTTGGGGGACTAACTTACTTAGAATTTGAGTGGTTGTCCCCAAAACTTTTTTTTTTTTATCATCACTTCCACTTTCCAGCTTAACTCGTAGGAGGTTTTACCCTCAGTGGTCTTCTTCTGGACAAGCCGTGGTCACAGGTGCCGTCCCTTCTCCCCCCCGGTACGTGTCTTCATTTTTTTGTCGCGTATAGTAGGGTTCAGCATTCCCACTGCTCGTCGATTTTCATCGAATGTAGCAAACTCACGCTTTCGCGCTTTCCGCTAATCATTTCGTTATGCAAGAAAAAATCCTTATGAATTCGTATGCACTCGGTGAGACTTAAACCCACGAAATTGATGTCAGTAGGCACGCAGACCACCTACTAAGCCACTGGGGACGCCGGCTACTGCGGTTCGAAAAGGGTTAAGGCCGTAATAGGAAAGATAATGCCAGAAGAATCTGCTTTCGTCACGAAAAAAATATAAATACTCGGAATTTAGTATGGGATTTGTTTCTTCAGCAGTAAAGAATATGGTATTACTACTGATTTCTCGTTTCGGGGGGAATGCTTATGAGTGATCAACGTTGAAGCTCATGCTAATAATAACACATTGGGCGAATGGCGAACGAAAGAACAGGAGTGTATCCGTGGACTACATACATGTTCCAGTCCGACATGAACCGAGTATCCTCCGAAACCGCACGCAGTATGTACGAGCTTTTCTTGTGTTATTTTAATCCCTCGTGTTCGGGCATAAATAATGTTTCGGTCAACACTTATTAGCAGCTACGGGTGGGCGAGACCCCCCCCCCCCCCCCCCCATGCACAATGTCGGGGTAAACAAATCCTTGCGGAGATATTGAACAAGTTCTATAAGCAAACTCCAGAAGGTGCCGACAGCGGTGTATACGCCTTCTGGTGTGCAACACTGTCCAATGTCTCCACACGGAATTTTTTTACGCCCACATTGCGCGTTGGGGAGGTCTCTCCCGGCGGCCTGTGTGGCAGGTGGTAGCGTGGGCTTACTCACTGATATAGCGGTTACATGTAAACTACCCTTTAGGTTGGTTGTTCGGAGGGTGGAGAAGAGGTTTCATGCTAAACAAGATGCCGCTCTATATGAGCCATCCCACGGTAGGGATGCACCCGACGTTCCTGAGTCCCTCACATTAGGAACTCAATATCTCACCCGATACAATACTTGGAAGAATTTCGTTCGGGCCATCCGACCGGCACTTGTATGCGCTAATTCTAAAACGAATATGCGAGTAATTTTTTCTTCCGAACTGGTAGTTCCTCACTTAAGGAACTCAATTGGCCAGAAACCTTTTGCCCAAAAAGTACAACCCCTACCGTGGGGTGATTACATGGCTGCGCACTTGTCTGCGGCGGACGCGTGCTCGCGGTACGTAGAGTAGCACCTATACTTTTTTATCTGGGCCTCCTCACTTGAGAAGCTCCCTGTACCTAACCCAAAACTTTTTATTTTAGAGAATACGTGGCATAGGCTTAGTCGGTTTAGGACTGCAGTCGCGTTTTGGGGACAAACCACTCAAAATTCAAGTAGTTTTTCCCCAAAACAGGACTGATTGCAGTCCTGAAACAGTTCACCCGACGAAAACTCGACCATGGCTTATTGTAGGTGTGTAGCGAAAAACTAAATATTGCGTTAAGATCAAGGTCGGGACATTTTGTATCCGTAGACAGGTTTGCCTATTAGGCCGGTACTCGTTGATACTCACGCGTGTTGTTTGCTTAGAGATAGAAGAAGAGCAGCGTTATTCGCTGGGAAAACCCCTGGTTTTCCATCTAAGATACGCCTCCCAAGTTCTACAAATACGATCCCAATACCTGAGCCCAGGTAATTGCCGGGCTTTCCGCCGCATTCAAAGCAGTATCGTAACAAGTGTCTCCAATGCCCTTAAGGAGCCCCAGTCGGTCGGAAATAAATCGACCGAAAAATGTTTCTACTCTGGGCGTAAATGTAAGGACCGATTGGTCTTAATATTACTGTATGAACAATCCTTGTAGCTCCGCCCATAGTGTTGTGAGGCACATGCCTTGTTACACGTAACACGCGTCGCCGAGCCTCATGTCGAGAATGTGCAGCACGATGAGCCTTCTTCAAACGTCTGTCACTCGCAAAACACCCCTTGATACTTTTTTTGTTTGTCGTGTTGCGGGCTTTGTGTTTTTTTCGTGTTTACAAGGTCTTCCTTTCTGGAGGATTTTAGGCGTAGTGGGGTGACGGGGCGACAGGCGCAAGGCAACTAACCCGATGACGTTTGTTTTTGTGTATCTACTGGAAGGAAACAAAAACGAAAGGCTTACCACCAGCCGTTGACATCTCGAAATTTCTCTACGGCCCAAAAAAACTAAGGGCACGAATAACGACCAGTGGAAAGATTATCGGTAAATGAACACATATTGTTTTGACAGTTTCACGTTGCCCGGCCTGTACCGCGGGGCAACGTAGTAGTCAGGACTAAACAATAAGCTCGGTAAATGTACTGGACTGTATATAGGTTTTCGTGTGTAGGTGGGTCCTGACTGTTGGTCCCCCGTTATAAGAATAAACCGGGATACTACTGGCCCAGGCTCGATTTTTGCTTTTTTCGTAAGGGATTGTGCTCCACACCATCATTCTGACCGGTATTACAACAACCGTTTTATGTTCACACCAGCGTCCAGACGTTTGCTATATTTCCGGCCAGAGCGGTACCGTCTACTCTATCAATCGCTTCTATATTTATTATTTTCCCCACGGAAACCAAAAGCGTTACTTCTCTTGTGGAGTTATTTCTCACGAGAGGGGGACCAGTGGCGGTAGGCGGCACCACTTTTGATTTTTATGATCCTTTTAGTACTGCAGTGTCCAGAAGCCTAAATCTTACTCTCATTCTTATTAATGATGTTTTTCCTCCACTAATAAAGTTTTAGCCCTAAACGGGCTAGCATCCTCTATTTAGAGCTGTCCCAACATGAACGTTGCGGCGAGCGGCAAAGCGGCAACGCTCACCCTTGGATCCCCCCCTCCCCGATCTGACGAAACTGTAAAAGTCATCACAAGAAGTAATACATACACCCGCCCCCGCCCCACATGTTGGAGGTGTCTTTACTAGGAGTAGAAACGGTGCTCCGTCTCGAAAGGGGTGCGTGGTTATTTCTAGGAATGAAGACGTAACGAGGAGTTAGTTTGGACGACAACAAACCATCTTTGTCTAGATCTTGAGAAGTTCCTCGGGGAACGGAAGAATAAACGACAACCTATCGTACGTGTCGCGTACGTACCAACCATTTTTCGAAGCGGTCCAAGGACAAGCCGTAAAAAACAGTGCTTGGTGCGCGCTCTCCCCCCTTCCCGCTTGACTATACCGGCCATTTAGGTCAAAGCCGGGCCAAGTCGTGTGCCCCCCCCCCCCTCTTCCCGCTTCGAGCTTTGATGCGACTGTGAATTGCACATGCCCGCATCCTTCCCCTATGACCCTAGCAATAACCTCGGCCGCCTGGGAAAGTTCTCGACATGGGAAATTTCTCGGAATGATCGTCTGGGAATTTTCTCGACATGGGAAATTTCTCGGGATGATCGCCTGAGAAATTTCTCGGTGAGGAAAATTTCTCGAGATAAAGGTTATTATAGTGTGGAATATCAACCATTTTTGTCGATGCTGCCCCCAAGTCGCAAACACTACCTCGGTCGTACACGCCTCCCCTTCGCTTCAAGATTTGACGCGATCCGCGACCGTTAAAGTCTCGAGCGCACATCCTCCTCCCCGATCACCTGGGAAATTTCTCGGACTGAAGATTTATGTAGGAGCTATTACGGGGGACCATAGTAAATAGGACCAAATGTTGTTAGTAAAAATAGGGAAATATACAGGTTTTTGTCTCCAACGTAGGTCCTGTTTACTATGTTGCCCCGTAATACCAGAAAATCGACGAGCAGTGAGAATGTTGAATGAAATCTTTCTGCGCGATAAATACTGAGGCAAGTACCGGGGCCCGGGGGGGGGGGTTGTACTCGATATCATGCATGGCCGTAGTCGCACGACCATAGACCCTCGCATCCCTACATGTCGGGACGGAGCACGTCCGGTTTTCACCGACCAGACAGACATTGCGTGCACCACCTGAGGTGTTCGGCGAGTCGCATGAAGGGTGAGCTGCATACTACTAACAACCGCTTGTGAGGCGGACTTGCACATGGAAGACAGCATCAATGAATTAAGTTATTTTCCGGTGTGGCCACTTCCAGAGACAGCAATAGGGCACGGGGGGGATGCTCGATATCATGCATGTCCGTAGTCGTATGGCCATAAACCCTGGCGTCCCTGCATGGCCGGGACGGAGCACGTCGAGTTTTCAACCACCAGGCAGACCTTGCTTGTTGCACCAAGCGCGAAGCGCCGTGAGGTGTTCGGCGAGTCGCATGAAGGGTGAGCCGCGTCCTACGGGGAACCGCCGGTGTGGCCACTTCCTGGGGAGGGAAGGGAAGACACCTGTGAACACGGCTTGTCCAGAAGGCTGGAAAATAAAAGCGGTGCTTGAAAACGAATATGATGAACAAATTGTTGTGTGAACTGTCAACCATTTTATCGAAGCTGGATCAAGTCACGAACACTACTTGGTGCCCCCCCCCCCCCTCTCCCCCCATATATTATATATGGGTTGGGTTGGCGTCGGTTGGCAACGACACAGTAAAACATGCCGCTCACTACGTGAGCTAGACATCCAGGGTACCGTTATTTATTTATTTTTTTGGCGGTCGCCCACAGCTGGTCGTCTAGTTAGATCATTTGTGCGAAGTAAAGAACCTTTACTCTGCACAAGGGAATTGATCGTATCACGTAGTGTTCAAGGTACGGCACCCAAGAGGAAGTTACATAGTACTCCCATTGCTGTCTCTGGAAGTGGCCACACCAGAAATTAAACTAACTAATTGTAGCTGTCATCCGTATGCAAGTCCGCCTCACAAGCGGTTCTTAGTAGGATGCAGCTCACCCTTCATGCGACTCGCCGGACACCTCACGGCTCTTCGCGCTTGGTGCAAGCAATGTCTGCCTGGTCGGTGAAAACCCGACATGCTCCGTCCCGGCATTGTAGGGATGCGAGGGTCTATGGTCATACGACTACGGCCATGCATGAGATCGAGTACATCTCTCCTATCGAGTACACCCCCCCCCCCCCTCTCCCTCTCCCCCTTCAAGCTTTTCGGTGCGATTTTAGGAAAACACAAAAACGTCACGGGTGTCAACCACATACTCCCACCGCCCTCCCGTGCTTTTTATTTTTTTGGCGGAACGAGCAGTCGGACAAGATGATGGCGGACAGCGAGATGGACAAGTGGAACAACCGTTGCGAGTTGAAAGAGGCGAGGTTCGAGGATGCGTATGACGACTACGACGACGTGCGCGACGACATCTACGCCTTGAAAGAAAAGGAGAAGAGGAAAAGCCAGAAGGAGGCATCGAAGATTCGGGTGAGTGGGTGGGTGGGTGGGTGGGTGGGTGGGTAGGTGGGTAGGTGAGTGTACCCGTCATGTCGTTCGGGTGTACCCGTCAGATCGTGTGGGTACCTGCTGCATCCCTCCAGAGTTGTCGTTGTTACGGGTGGCGGTGACGTTGCTATTGTACTTGTTTTCGGTGGTGGCGCGTTTCTTGTTTTTTTTTCAACATGAAGCGCGGCTAAACGGTACTCTAAGATGGTTTTTGAGTCGTGGTGAATTAGATTGATGAGCTATTGCCCACCACCCCTCGCACGCGATCAAAAGTGGACGAAAACGCTTCAGGGAACACTGTCGCACCCGCCGCCCCCTGTCCTGGTGAAGCCACGTCTATCCTCTGATGCCTAACAGACGTATTTATCACTTCTAAATGTATGCACACAAACTGCCTGAGTTTTGCAGCTTTCACGTTTTGATCCCCTCTACAAGGGAAGGGACACGTGGAAGTACATATATATCCTGCGTGAGGTTATCAAAAACTCATACAGTAGTACGCGCGCGATGGAAGTATCACGCACAGCTTGCAAATATGAGTTTCGATGAAACCCTCGATCTCACAGCTCATGCTTTTTTTTCTCCGAAAAAAAAAGGAAGCGTGCGTGTTGCAGAGCTGGTTTCGCACCCCAGAAAACCAAAAACTGTTCGGCAATCCTCGTTCGTTCGAGGTGCCCAGCGCGGTGAATACACTGCACCCTCTATTATGGGGGACTATAGTAAATAGGACCAAATATTGTTCGTAAAACTGAGTAAATATATGTTTTTATGTATACCATAGGTCCTATTAACTATGGTCCTATTAACTATGAACCCGTGTAATAGTCTGCCCGATTCCGTTTTTGCATCGTTATTTCGTTTTACGTGCTCGTGGTGTCGCATGATACCTGAGTGATTTTCAGATACATCGTTGGTTCACATTTTGGTTTTCTTCTTTTTTAGGGAAATGGTTTTTGAGTGATCAACGTCGAATCTCGTGCCGTGCACATTGTCGGATGACAAACGAAAGAATCAAAAATAGTTTCATGAGCTCGTGATATCATAAGATGTAACCTTACTGGCTTTCAAGAAGCCGCTTAGATATATTGACAGGAATTTCGCGACGATCTAGAGCGAGTTATCGCTGAATGCTCGCTTCGGCGTCTCACGACTCGACATCGTCTTCGACCACGGCATCTCTGCGTTCTGCCGCTGTCAATTTCCGTCGACAGGAGAGGGTGCGCCTCACGAAGACCAATATGGATGAAGCGAGTGTGAATCGCGCCTATGAGATTGCGGACATGTACGATGCCGAAGACGACACCAAGATATTTGTGAGAAACGTCGTCGACCTGTTTTCACTCTACCCTCTATGCGTCGCGAAGGCGTGGGTACACAACACAAAGCGTGGCACCTTGTTTCGACTGTTGGCCTTGCTTTGACGTGGGTGATATATGCGGCAGTTTTGTATATCTACCTTGACTTTGACAATCATTCACACGTATATATATATTCTTTGATAATCGTTCACGCGTCGGACATATAGATCCTCTGCAGATAGGTCATGATCTAGGTCATCTATAATCTAACCTGCCGTTGTGGTACCTTGCGCAAGATCTGTATAGTACAGATCCAACCATGCAAACCTGTGCTAGAATATCGTGCGCCTCGTACGGCTCCTATGCCCGGCAACAACATGAGCTAGATCGTACAGATCACGGATCCGTCTACTCAGAAAGATCTAGATCATGATCTATCTGCAGATGATCTGTTCGAGGGGTGTGCAATCAGTCCGCCGAGCGCGATTCGTGTCATTTTGGTTAATGTCAGATACGATGAATCCTGTAGGTACTGCAGTCCCGTTTTGGGGACAAACTACTCATAAATTTGAGTGATTTGTCCCCATGACGGGACTGCAGTTCTAAAAGCAGCCGTACCGATTTTTTTCCGAAGTTTACGATCAGGGAGGAGACAAAAAACAGCCCCTCGTCTGACCGCACATGGTAGACGGGTTCATCACAAAAGAACGAAACGATCGAAAAGAGGCACTCGGGGGCTTGAACGAAGAATACATCCTATTTGATTCTAAATCCTCTGGAGGATTGGTAGAAAAATAAAGCTTAAGCTCACACACTTCCACGTTCAAATTTCGTGTCGTGTGTCAATTTAATCCATAGTTCCCGTTGCAACATTCTAACGGTATACAGGGTTGCACCCTATTTTCTCTGAGGGTGCTTCATCTCAACCTCACCCAGAAACCGATTTTGAGAAATAAACAATGAAAACTTGACCCCTTCGGGATCCCCTCGATAGCAGCCAAGGCAGTGGTTGGTAACTTCGGTGGTACGAGCAGTGTGAGCGGCCCGCAGGACGGGTGAGATCATGTTGCCCCCGTGTGCCGTACGTAAGACTCCTTGCATCAATTTATTGTAGCTCGGACACCAGTTTTTTTTTTGTATCATACCCCCGATCACGCTGCGGCCGTTGCTGTAATCGTCGCTTTTTAGCGTCGATTTTTTCCCGTCTGGAGTTTTCCAAGAGGGTTCATCAAGGTGTAACCCGAGAGATACCGTAAAACACTAATGATATTCCGACGACAAGGCAGGCCCTAATCGGTACCTGATACCAGGTAGTTCTTCGGCTGAGGAGCCTTGTCGGGCATATGCATTTTGGCGAAGGGATATTTATCGACACCTTTGTCGTTGCCCACGCCTTCTGGTGCGGAGAGTATAGGCATATGGAGCGCGGAGGGGGTGGATCGGTCTACTACGCTAGGCGTAACCTATCACATCAACAAATTAGGCCATTTCTTTCCAGGATTAGGTTTCTGTTGACACCTGTTCGTGTGATATATCCGCAAAAACGAAAAAGCGAAGTACGGCACCATAAGCCAAACAAGTACCAGGTATGCATTAGATGCTGAGGAAAACATCAGATTGTACCTATGGAACCCGTGACCTAGGTGCCTGATGCTGCAACATTGTCTTGGTCCATCTCTGACGCAGAAGAATAACGGAAAGGGCGATTTTCGGTTTGGGGATGTGTATCGCGACAACCGCTTACTCGCCTCCCACTCTAGCTCAATGTTCACTAAGGCCGGGTTGGTCCTCAGAGTCTCGACTTACTCGTATTAAGATCAGCGGGGCCAGTCGCCAGCGACACCCTTGATAAATCAGAACACCTCTTGTGTCTTGATAACGGCATCTCATAGTTCTAGTCTACAGTAGAGGAGTACTCTTCATGGCTACCGCCAGCATCTGCGCGTTAGTTGCGCCAACGCTAATCTCTTGCAACTGGAGTTTGCGTTGGGTTTGCTTCACAACCCCTCCGCTTTTACAGCGTTTCCTCGAGTTTGTTTAGCTCGCGCTCATGGTTTCATTCACACGCGACATACGGCTACAGACGCGAGTGTCGCGGACGCACTTCCAACATACGCACACCCCGCCATAAAAAAATAAGTCGCCAACACCGGACTCCATCATACGATAGGGATGCGTGCTAAGGTAGGGGTAGAAAACACCTAATATTTGCCTTCTGAGGTTCCTCACTCAAAAATGAGCTCCATCTATCACGCAAAAAGGACTTTAAGAAAAGTGTACGTTTATCTTATTGAGCAATCCTACGGCCTATTATGAGATCTGTATAAAAAATTAGTGCAAAAAACAAACGATAAGGCATGCCATATGGGGTAGTTCCTCGGTACCCTTACGGAAGCCCCATCGGTCAGAAATATTGCCTCATGAGGCAAAAAAAAGTTATCAAAACAGAGGTTACCCCCGCGCCATCGGCACGAAGGCTGATGCATTTTTATCGGATGGTCGAACAGACGTTTACCGTGAAATACTCAAGATAACTCCCCCCCCCCCCCCCCTCGAAATAATTAATTGAAAGCCCTGATTTTCTCGACGACGCGAACGGGGAAAGTGCAAGAGCGCCGAGCAATAAAGCCTATGGAAATATCTCGTAAAAACGATATATCTTGAAAACATCTCGTGAAAATACCTCGACGAAAATCTTTCCAAAAAAGCCACACACCCGTTTTCGGGTGTGTAGGTAGGACCCTCCCTAGGCTTCAGAGAAAATCGGCACAGAAAATAATCCTAAGGGGTGAGTTGTCCTGCGTGTGTTGTACGGTATGTATGCAGTTCACACCATCGAAGCAAGTGCTACGAATACTGTGTTTCACAGATTGTCGAACCTATACGTTTGATATAGAGATATATTTCGCCTTATGTGTCTGAACCTCCCAACATAAAGGAGCTCCATAATATCAGTAAGTCAACCCCAAAAAATGGCTTGAGAAAAAAGTAGGGGCTTGCTGGAGTTAATCCAATGACCAACCTAATCCATGGCCTAGGTAGGCGCTAACGAAACACATTGTGCCCACAGATGGGACAAGGCATGCCTAATTGAGTAGTTGCGGAGTACCCTCTAGGAGCTCCGTCAGTCAGAAATATTGCCTCGGAAGGCGAACAAGTGTTATATATCCCTATCGCCTCGCGTCTATTCAGCTCACGTTAACCGTGATCTCCGCTCCTCCTCCAACCAAAACGGCCAGGAGAGCCACTGGAAAGGGTTTCACCGTCGAGCCGAGGAGCTAGGTGCTATACTCGGCGATACTACCGAGGGGACAGGACCGGGCTCCGGGCAGGTACGTACGATTTAATAACTTGGCACACGGCGGTACATTAATGGTTTTGTTACGTGGAAGTTTGGAAAGCTGTAACCATGACTTTTACCAGTCTGACCAGAAATATAATGTGAATTTCGACATTCTACTACCATCTAGACGTCCCTTACACTGGTCCTAATCCGCCAGAGGATGACAAAATAGAAAAAATAACAGCTAGCAAACTGTGGCGACTTCAACAATTTGAAGGACGAGATAAAAGGAGACGAAGACTAGCATTTATTTCGCACAGACGAAGATTCGGAGGAGCTACTGTAGGTCGACTAATAAAGGTGAAAGTCAGAGTTTTTAATAGTTGCCACACACGAATATTCTGGCGGCGTGAAAAAAAAATGAAACACGGAACTCCTCAAGTGAAAAAACGAAAAGTGGACAACACGCGATTGTTGTCCGTGCGGCGAGCTAACGTGGAATTGAGCGAGATCCGAAAACCGTTGATTGATTGCACAGAAGACTTATTTTTTCTTTGCTTACGGTCTTGACGACGCCCATGCTTGTCAGCCGGAATGTTGGTCAGAAGGGGGAGGTGACAAATTTGGTCTGGGTCAGTATGGTATTTGGTTGGGCACATAGAAAAACGACAACGGCAACGCGTAGTATTGAAAATAAAACGAAAAACGAACAGAAAACAGGTGCCTGGTGATGAACCAATATTTCCTGGGTTGCTTGATGTGAGCTACAGGCCGTCGTTGCCTTGTTGTTTCGAATCGGATAAAAATAAACAAAACAATTAAAAGCGACAAAAAAACAAAACAAACGCGTACGACAATCTGCCTTCGAGTTGTGCGTGAGCGCTCTCCCCGACGTCGAGGGGCCCTAAAGCCACAACACGTGGAAGTAAGCACCAAATGGCTTGGAGTTTGGGCCCGCACATCTCGACCAAGAAGTTGCGCGGCCACTCTTGTGCACTTATCAAGCTTTGGTCGCGCTGGCAGCCAGCCTGTAGAGTTTTCGCACCGCGATGATAGCGCTGATTAGCGGTGCACCTCGACGCGTGCTAGGATAGGGTTTTGCCTTGTAGCATTTTTTGGCCAAACCCTTCTGACTGACGGGGCTCCTTACGAGCACTGAGGAACTACAGAAACACCAAATATTGTTAGAGCCGCGTTCACATTTACTACGAGGTATGCTTTTCATTGTAAACTTACCTACGTAGGTTATTTCACACCGATTTTATAGTTCGTCAGGTTTTTGGATGCAGCCGATAGAGCTCCTCAAGTTCGGGCCCTAAGAGGTATTAGGAGCTATTCCCACAAGAACACCCACACGTCCCTTGTCGTGGTCTACCTAACCCACTAGGTTACAATGCCTCCCGGACTTCGTCTAACTCAGCAAAGCCTGCTTTCAGTGCATGTGATGCATAGAACCATCTACACTCACAAACTGTGCTTTTTTTCTTCAGGCACACGCCCTCCCTCGCGCAAATATGCGTACCGAAAACTATTATTTTGACCAACCGCAGGAAGAGTCGAAGGTGAACAACCGACCAGTTTCTACGGGGTCCTTGGCATCAACCACCAACGCGGGTTACGCCGCATCCGTCGAAGGCACGGCCGGCCCAGCGCTGGCACCGCCCTCTTCTCGACCCCCTGGGGCACCCGCCAGCCTCGGTTCGGCCAGATCGAGTTTATCAGAGGGGAGCGATTCTGCTGCGCGAGTGGAGCGACTCCAACGTGCGTCTTTGATGGATTTCAAGATAACAAAAATGCACCCACTAGCGGCTACCGGCCCCCCTTCCGTCGACACAGGCTACGCGGCATCTACCGGAGGTGTGGCTGACGGCGCTTTGTCGGCGGGTAATAACCCACGCAGCAGCGGGACCTTGCAGTCGAACTCCGACGTGGCACGTTCGAGTGATCTAACACCGACTGCACCCGGTACAACACCGAACGCGGGGGGTGTGACTCCGAATACTGGCGGCGTGACACCGAACGCGGGCGGTGTGATACCGAATACTGGCGGCGTAACACCGAATACTGGCGGTCTAACACCGAATACTGGCGGTTTAACACCGAATAGTGGCAGAGTATCACCAAATGCTAACGACCACTGTCCAGACGAACTGTGGGCGTTGGTCGATCTAGCTTTTGCGACTTCACCAGAATCATCTGCATCTTCATGGATACCGCCGTCGTTTGAGGAGCCTTCTTCACTAGGAAACCGTTCCCGCAGTGGAAATAAGCCTTCCGTCAGAAGGGTGGCTTACCCAATCGAGTCGATATCCGACGCCGCTTCAAGACACTCGGGTGCATCCTGCAGCCGGCGCTTGACTAGAAACTGTTCCTCCGCGTCTGATGAAAAGGGTCCCTGCTCTTACTGTGGCGCGGCTTCCAGCGTGGCTCGCAGATTCAACGGAATCTTCAAGGCGTCCTTCGACGCCGTCCGACGGTTCTCCCGCTTCAGCCGAAAACGGCTTGCTGTTACGGACAACTTCATGCTCATCATCACCTTCGAACCGACTAGAGTGGGACCCTGGCAACAATTCTTGCTTGGAGCCGAAGAGAGGGAATCACAGAGTAGACTCGGCTGTCTCTGTCTCGCCCCTGCCAAGGTCAGCAGGGGACTCAATGTCATTGGGTGCTTGGCGCACCCCACGCCTTACGCAGCTCGACGACCGGGATATGGAAAGGCAAGCGTCTCCTTATTGTGGAAGCGGGTCCTCCGGGAGACGGAACTCGCTTCTGCTGGCGTCACTTGCCACTTCATCGGCTTACCAGCAGAATCGACACACAGACAAAGGCCGCGAATTTACATCGAAGAAGTCAATTTCTGATGATGTATCGCTGGACGAACGATCTCCCTTTTCGGATTCGTCGATAGCAGGACCATCGCTAGCTACTGGGCGTCTCGACCAGACCAGACGCAGCTTCCGCTTGCCAGAAACAGCTTCCTTACTCGTGGAGGAGTTCGACAGCGGACGGGTCTCTTCCCAAATAAAGCCACCGCGATTAACGCCGCTGACTCTATCGATTTTGGGGGGTTCCACTTATCGCCCATTTCTCGCGGGAGTAGGTTCTACGGGCAGTCCGGACAGTGTAGAAACTGATAGGTTTTCCGAAGCCTTGCTTTCGGTCACATCTTCGACCTTTTCACGCTACGCGCGAAGCGAGTCAGACGAAAGTTCTGCGTCCGTAGGATTACGTTCGCCTGGTGGCGGGTGTTATAGTACCAGTCGGCGCACATCGTGCTGTTTGTCCGTTTCCGCCACCCCTTGGCGCAGCCTTGTTGAACACGACGAGAGCCCGTCTGCGGCGGGAAGCTTTTCGCCCTCTGGTTCCAGGATTATTTACGCATCCCACGGCAAGGCAACGGATAAGCCATCGTGTCTAGTGAAGGAAACCTCTGATCCTGACGACGGACCAGCTATACCAACCATCGGGCTGGCTAGGTCAACTACCGGGAACGAAGAGGACAACCCCCCCTGCGCAGACGCAATGCATTCGCCGATTTTAGGGAAGGATACCATTGACGTGGTGTCGACGTTGCGGGAAGATTTGCCATCGCCTGTGACCACCGACGACGGACCAACTGAATCAATCATTAGAAACGACGAGGGCAAAGACCCCCGTGTGGATGCAGTGCGTCCGCCGGTTTTGGAGAAGGATATCACCGACATGGTGTCGGCGCTGTGGGAAGATTTGCCATCGCCTGTTACCGCCGGCGACGGACCAGCTGAGCCAACCATTGGAAGCAATGACAGCAAGGGCCGCTGTCTGGATGCAGTGCGTTCGCCGGTTTTAGGGAAGGATATCACTGACGTGGTGTCGACGTTGCGGGAAGATTTGCCATCGCCTGTTACCACCGACGACGGACCAACTGAGTCAATCATGAGAAGCGACGAGGGCAAAGACCCCCCTGTGGATGCAGTGCGTCCGCCAGTTTTGGAGAAGGATATCACCGACATGGTGTCGGCGCTGTGGGAAGATTTGCCATCGCCTGTTACCACCGACAACGGACCAACTGAATCAATCATGAGAAGCGACGAGAGCAAAGACCCCCGTGTGGATGCAGTGCGTCCGCCGGTTTTGGAGAAGGATATCACCGACATGGTGTCGGCGCTGCGGGAAGATTTGCCATCGCCTGTTACCACCGACGACGCACCAGCTGAGTCAATCATTAGAAGCGACGAGGGCAAAGACCCATGTGTGGATGCAGTGCGTCCACCGGTTGTGGAAACGGATATCACCAACACGGTGTCGGCGCTGCGGGAAGATCTGCCATCGCCTGTTACCACCGACGACGGACCAACTGAATCAATCATGAGAAGCGACGAGAGCAAAGACCCCCGTGTGGATGCAGTGCGTCCGCCTGTTTTGGAAAAGGATATCACCGACACGGTGTCGGCGCTGCGGGAAGATTTGCCATCGCCTGTTACCGCCGGCGACGGACCAGCTGAGTCAACCATTGGAAGCAACGACGGCAAGGGCCGCTGTCTGCATGCAGTGCGTTCGCCGGTTGTGGAAAAGGATATCACTGACGTGGTGTCGACGTTGCGGGAAGATTTGCCATCGCCTGTTACCACCGACGACGGACCAACTGAATCAATCATTAGAAGCGACGAGAGCAAAGACCCCCGTGTGGATGCAGTGCGTCCGCCTGTTTTGGAGAAGGATATCACCGACATGGTGTCGGCGCTGCGGGAAGATTTGCTATCGCCTGTTACCGCCGACGACGGACCAGCTGAGTCAATCATTAGAAGCGACGAGGGCAAAGACCCCCGTGTGGATGCAGTGCGTCCGCCGGTTGTGGAAAAGGATATCACCGATACGGTGTCGGCGCTGCGGGACGATCTGCCATCGCCTGCTACCGCCGACGACGGACCAGCTGAGTCAATCATTGGAAGCAACGACTGCAAGGGCCGCTGTCTGGATGCAGTGCGTTCGCCGGTTTTAGGGAAGGGTATAACCGACATGGTGTTGACGTTGCGGGGAAATTTGCCATCGCCTGTTACCACCGATGACGGACCAGCTGAATCAATCATGAGAAGCGACGAGGGCAAAGATCCGCGTGTGGATGCAGTGCGTTCGCCGGTTGTGGATAAGGATATCACCGATACGGTGTCGGCGCTGCGGGAAGATCTGCCATCACCTGTTACCGCCGACGACGGACCAGCTGAGTCAATCATTGGAAGCAATGACGGCAAGGGCCGCTGTCTGGATGCAGTGCGTTCGCCGGTTTTAGAGAAAGAGATCATGTCGACGTTGCGGGACGATTTTCCATCGCCCGCTACTACCGACGACGAACTAGCTAGGCCAACCATTGCAAGTGACGAGGACAAGGACCTCTATCCTGACCCAGTCCTTTCGTCGGTTTTGGAGCAGGATGCCACTGACATGGTGTCAGCGTTGCGGGAAGATTTACCATCGCCTGCTACCGCCGACGACGGACCAGCTGAGTCAATCATTGGAAGCAACGACGGCAAGGGTCGCTGTCTGGATGCAGTGCGTTCGCCGGTTTTGGAGCAGAAGATCACCGGCATGGTGTCGGCGTTGCTGGAAGATTTGCCGTATCCTGTTACTGCCGAAGACAAACTAGCTGGGTTAACCATTGGAAATGACGAGGGCAAGGGCCGCCGTCCGGACCCACTCCTTTCGCCGGTTTTAGAGCAGAATGTAACTGCCATGGTGTCATTGTTGCGGCAAGAGGTGCCATCGCCTTCTACTGCAGACGGCGGACCAGCCGAGTCAACCGTTGGAAGCAGCGACGGCAAGGGCCGTTGTCTGGGTGCTATGCGTCTGCCGGTTTTGGAGCAAGAGATCACCGACATTGTGTCAACGTTGCGGGAAGATTTGCCATCGCCTGCTACTGCCGACGACGAACTAGCTAGGCCAACCATTGGAAGCGACGAAGTCACGGGACCCTGTCCGGACTCAGTCTTTTCGCCGGCTTTGGCGCAGGATATCACCGACACGGCGTCGGGGTCGCGAAAATATTTCAACTTGGTTTCAGCGCAGAGGAAGATTGACACGGTGCCTAAATCAAAGGAAGATTTACCGTCGCCTGCTGCTGAACACCGACAAATCGAACGAGAGGGCGGTATTTTATACTTGGCGGCCCCGTCTCTATCTTTAGAGTTGCATGCAACTGACGATGGCGCGTTAACATCGAGGTCGTACGAGTCACCACCAGAAGATCCGTTGGCCGACGATTTCTCGAGCGTCGTGACCGCCGGTAAGAACAACAGCGGAATCGAGAACGCCGGTGTCCCATCTGTACTTTCTTTTCTAGCGGCTGAGGTGGCCGACGATGCAGTATCGACATCGTCGCGGGCGCGCTCGCGAGAAGAAGGCGACCGAGGTCTCCGATTTGGCGACTCCCCATCAGTGTCGCAGCGTGGGTCTTCTGATTCTAGCTGGTCGCTGACGAGGTATGTAGCTTCAGGAAGGGCGGGCGATTTGCACGATGGCTCCGATTCAAGCTGGTCACTCACAAAGGGTATCGCGTCCGGGGAGATCGATGTATCTGCCAGAAAAACCCGGAACCTGGGGTCACCGATATCCGAACTGTCGTTCAGGATGACACTGGAGCACGGGCCACAGCCGTCCACCGAGAGTAGCGTCGAGCCATCAGGAGATTCGAACACGAACTCTGCGCCAACTCCTGCCGCGCATATCGCTGACTCTGCGGCCGCAGGAAGAGACAACCGGATAATTCCGGTATCCCCAGTACTGTCTGCTTTGAATTCTGGATCTTCTGACGGTAGGGGTTCGGCACACGGTCATGACGCGGACGACAGCAGGCATACCGGAAGGGTTGCGAGAACATCATCGAGTCTCGGGTCGACCGTGTCAGAACCGGTTAGAGGAGTTCTTCATTTCACCACTCGCGCTAACCCCAACATCTCTAGGAAAACATCCAGCTGCGCGCGACTGCACTCCGGTTACCCTTCTTCGGAAAGTGGATGGGGTGATACTCCTCACCAAGAGCGCTCTAGCAGCATCCCGCGCTCACCGGCGCAATCAGCTTGTAGCGATGTTTCCATGCAACAGCGAAGTAGTCCTAATCCTGTCACGAGGCGGATGCCTTCATCTTCATCTGGAGGAGACGGGTGTGGGAGCACACAACCAAGCGACATACTACCGATCACGGTTGTATCTCAGCAGAAAATCGCCACCAGCGTATCAAGGGCACCTCGCGGCCGGATAGAAAGCAAATCTCACTCTTCTCTGCGGTCTTCGCCAACGCCCAGCGCTCGGACGAGCGCAAGAGATACAGGACCGAACCATGGTAAACACAGGGGCGAAGGACCGCGAGCCGTTTGTTCATCCGGCATTGAACGATCGTCATCCACGACCAGATCCAAATCTTCATCAACTCTACAGAACCGTACGCCCCCTATGGCGGCCGCGGCTGTGCGGCCCAGATCCAATTCGTCGTCGATTTTACAGAGCAATGCGCCCATTTTGGCGCCCATGATCGTACGGTCTAGTCAGTCTCACGTGTCTTCGGCTATATCTTCATCGACATCATCGGGTCGCCTCAGGGTTAGCGGGCAGCACGGCGACGAATCTACGAAATCCACACCTACTTTTACGCCCTCTACGTTCGATGTCGTCAGCAGTACTCACCTTTCGACCCATCGGAGAAACTACGTATCTGCTGAGAACGGTACTGCAGCAAGGCCCAACGAGTCACGAAGATCTCCACGAACATCGCGTTCGACATCCCTCTCTGCTTCGAAAGTCGAAACACGAACTGGAGAGATCACGAAGTCTACATCCATACCCAGACGGTCCTACATCGAGGTCAAGACGACAAAGACCTCTCGCTCTCGGTCATTGGCTATCCAAAGCCGACTTTCCACATCTGGCACGCCTCGGGTTCCTCGGGCGCACTCCCGCGTACGAGACCACCACTCTTCGTGTCGCTCGCCTTCCTCCGCTGCAGTAAAGAAGCTTAGCGGGGAGAAGAACCGCCCGCGGAAGTCTACTAACCAGAGTCGAACCGTGGCACCGTCTCAGCGGCGCCTTTGGAGTTCATCGTGGACCCCTGTGTTTCTGTCAAGTGTATGCGCATCTAGCGCGGGATCTGCGGCTGCGGTATCCCCAGAGGCAGCAAGGACGAGTTACAGCGGTTGCAATGGCGGAGTCAACGGTGGTAGTCGGGGAAAAGAGGACACATCCCATTTTAGCGCCCGTGATGGTTCGGCAACTGCGTCGGAGAGCCGCGGCGTCTGTCGTGCCGATATCACATGTATTGCCTCCAATCCCGCCCGTCAGCTCACCAGAACATCAGATGAGTGGGCGCACCAGGAAGGAAGCTTCTACGGCGGCAGCGAGTGCGGTAGCGGCGAGAACATCAGTGGTGGCGAAGAATGCGTGGGAAAACGTGGGCTTGCGGACATTGGCAACAGCAATGACGCGTCAGGAGATTTATCGTCTATCTCTTCGGACCACCTCGCTTCCAGCATAGAGCCAGTCGGTGATCTCGTCAAGTCCTTTTCTGGAGGGGCATCGTCGGGCCAAATACTCTGGGTAAGTTGTGCTCTGAAGTGTCTCAAGGTTCGGTGATCGTTTCAATTTCAGTAGACGTGGTGAGGTGCTACCATTTGCATCACGAAACTAATCAGCCAGGTGGTATGGACACTCTGGCAGAGAGCTCTGGCCGCGGGCACGAACCGAGGCCTGATTCCTGACTAGCGGTTCTACCAGCAGAAACCGCCTTGAGTCGTTCTCCACCAGCTGCACACGTGACTTTACAGGCAAAGGCGAATACCAACTATCGCGACAACGCTACAAGTCACCGACCAGTCCTGTCTGCTCTGATCACTCGTCTTCCATTCTCGCGCAGGAGCAACCCGATGCCGGTGTAGACTCTGCCGCGGCTTCAGTTCCATCTGTGCCACTCTCACGACACAGTTATTCAGCCAGGTAAGATACAAGTTGGTCTTCAGAATTACCACGCGTCCATCTCTAGATTTTCCCGCAGCAAGCAGACTGATGCTACGGTATGGGGATCGTATTTACACCCAATATTTTCAGTGGATAAGAGACACTCGGTCGAGTGACCACCTTATTTCTTGATAGGCTTGCAAACGTCTTGAAGTTGTTTCGTTGCTCTAGCGATATGCACCGCCATGGGGTTATTTGCTGCTTGCTCTGCAGGGACAAAATGTGTGTGCGTTAAATTGTGAGTGAGGTGCAGACCCACTCACCCGAGTGGCGTTGGCGCGGTAGTGAAATGGGGGTACCCTCCCAACCGTAGAATCAGTCAGCAGTGTGTAGTGGAACCAATAGCATAATTGGGCGTAAATGTTTTTTTCCTATCACGCTATTGCCATGTCGTTACCTGCGGCGTGGATTTCCGTTGCCGGTGGTAATCTCAGCTTTGCCCTGAACGCCGCGAATGGAATACGCCGAAATCAAACGCTGACACACCCACAAATTACCGCCACTCCTTTCGCAGCGACCGGGCGCCAGACAGAGAAGTGGTCGAGTCCGATGCTCCGTATGCCAAGCTCGCGCGCTTGCGCGCGGAGAACGAGCGCAATGGTTATTCCCGTGAAAAGATGAAGTTGGAACTACTCCCGCGTTTAAAGCGAATGATGAAGGAGTGGAAGGTAAGCCCGTTGACCCCACAAAGAAAACGAATATGATGTTTATTGATTTCCTTGCGCGACCACTTTTCGACGAAATGAGACTCTGATTGCAGAAGTACGGGGAGTGTGTCTCGGGCCATGACTTTGCCTACGCCCACCCTAGCTCATATGTGACCTCGGATGCAAGGTAAAGCCAGTTGATATGGAGTTGAAACAAATAGCGCTGCCTGTGGCCGTCGAAAACCACCCCACACAAATTGAACGTGACACAAACAGAGTCCGATATATTTCCATTCTTGCATCGTGCCCCATTTTATTTTTCAGGGCTTTTGACGGGTCATGATCCAACCCGTGGGTTGAGTTAGAAATTTTTTCGAAATCTGATGGGTCGGGTCGGGTCGGATCTGGAGGGTTTCAAAGTCACGGATCAGGTCCGGCCACCTCTACTCGACCCGACCCGACCCGAACCGACCCGATCCTACCCGTGAACAGTCCTGCTATTTTTGAAGTGTAATCCGCATTAGGCGCAGTTGTTTGGCGCAACTATCCCCGGAGTATTCTGCGCGTGGTGTACAATAGTTAGTGTATCAGGTCGCTATGTATTCGTTACACCCGGTGCATCGGCGGATCAAACATGCTCAGAACTATTCGACACTTGTATGGCACACAATTAATAAATCAGTATACACCGTGTGTGAATTGACCACAACACGCTTGGCGCTACGATCACGGCCAAGTCCGGCACTAGGCCATTGCCGAAGTCGCAAGACCGCACAACCCGCGCCACCATGTCGTAATATCAAAACTGCCCAATTAACAAGCATCGCCATTTTCTTTTGTCCTATAAAGGCTTAGAAAGAACTCCTTTCGTCCTTTCGCGCCACTCGTAAACGCCAACTTTTTATTTTAGCCGGGCTCATACGCCAACCCTCGCCTCAACACCAACACCAGCCCCGGAGGCCAACAACCTTGTTCTGGTGTGGTAGAGTCAAAATTCGATGCTCACTATATGCAGAGCGGTGCTAATGACGCTTTTCAGGAGGAAACCGCGCTTGCACTGGCTGTCGATCGCGCATCGGCAGCAGAGATGGAGACCGCTGACCTTAAGGAATGCCTCCGGCGTAGGGAGGAAACTCGAGCGGCGGACTCAGTCGGATTCGCCAGTTGCATGGCGGAGGTTAACATGGAACTCGCATCTAGTGAAGATGCACGAGCGGAGGAGCAGAAGGTTAGTGCCCAACGCTTTTCTCATTCGATCGAGAAGGCGGACCACGCTGTCAGCAAACTGGTTGTAGCCAAGAAGTCGTGGGCCGACGAGCGGCAGGGATTGGCCACGATCATGACGGATCTAAGGGAAGACGCAGCGGTAAGTGAGAAACGCCTAGTATCCGCGCAACAGGCGATGGTGGCGCAGCGGGAACGCCTTCGGCAGAGTGAGGAAGCCCGAGCGGCGGACTCGACCAGATATGACACCCACATGGCCGAGGTTACTGCTCAGCTCGCGTCTAGTGAAGCTGCTCGGGCGGAAGAGAAGAATATTTGTGCCGAACGCATTTCTTCGTCAGATGCAAAGGCTGACCGCGCAATCAGCGAACTGGTCGCAGCGAAGAAGTCTTGGGCCGACGAGCAGAATGAAATGGCCACAACCATGACGGGTCTACGGGAAGACGCGGCGGGGTGTATGGAGCACCTGGAATCCGCAGCAGAAGCGATGGGGATGCAGCGAGAACTCCTCCGGAAAAGTGAGGAATCCCGAACAGTGGACTCAACGAGATTCGACACCCGCATGACCGAGGTTACCGCTCAACTCGCGTCTAGTGAAGCTGCTCGGATGGAAGAGCAGGAACGCAATGCCCAACGCATTTCTTCATCGAACAGGAGGGCTGAGCGCGCAATCAGCGAGCTGGTCGGAGTCAAGAAATCTTGGGCCAACGAGCGGCAGGAAGTGGCCAAGACCTTGACTGATCTAAGGACAGACACGGCGAAGTGTAAGGATCGCCTGGTATCCACGGAACACGCGATGGCGACGCAGCAGGTGGCGGCGAATGAGCGTGTGTCAACAGCGGAAACGAAGGCTGCCGGCTTGGAAGCAAACGTCGCCTGCCTGGAGAAAGACCTGGCGGAGTGCAAGCGCGCCGAGCGCACATCACTTACTCGCGAGTCCATCCTCCAGAAAGAAATGGCGAAGCTTCACGCCCGTGTCGCAGAACAAAGAGCGCTGGAGATTGACAGGGAGGCCGCGTTTACTCGCGAACGTGGGCTCCAGGCAGCGGCGAACGACGCAATCGCGGCAGAGAGAGCTGCATGGGATGTAGAACGGGAAACGTCACACCAATGCCACGTTAAGCTCAAGCAGGAAGCATCAGTGCTCGAAACCCGCGAGCTGTCCGCAAGAAAGGAAACGAGGGCTATGCAGGCAGAGGCCGAAAAGAACGCGCAGGCAAGAAAAACCACAGAGGCCGAGCTCGAGAACTCCTTCGTCAAGAGCAAGTGCGCTCTATTGGCCGAGCAAGCGGCTGCTTCAGCGCGTTACTCGATAGCCAAAAACACACATGCTTCTCAGCTTCGCGACGTGCACAAACGTCTTACACTCTGCGAGGCTGCTCGGAAGAAGGAGCGGGAGGAATCAGCCCTGGCTCTATCGATTTCGGAAGAGAAAGTGTCGCGAACAATCGAGCAGTGGGTTGAAGCCGAAGACGCTCGATGCGTTGAACGCAATGAAATGACTGCAAGGTTTGCGACGCTCCAAGGAGAATCAGCGGACAACCTGAAGAAACACGAGACGTCGACGGAACAGACGATTAGGGCTCTGAAGGCGGTGATACATCAGCGCGAAGCTAGTTTGCAAGCAGAAGTGGCCAGCATGAGGGAGCGCCTGGAGGCTGCGGAAGGAAGGTTCGACACTGAGCACGCGAAAAACACGCGTTATTCTAGCCGACTCCAAACGCTTGCGCTTGAGGCGGATGCGCTGAGGCAGCGCCTAGTGGAGGCCGAAGAGGCCCAGGTAGCTCAGACAACGAAGGCGGCAGAAGATCTGCGCGTCGTACAGCAGGAGCTCGGCAAGCTGAAGACAAGGAGTGAGCGGGAGACTAAGAAGAACAGCAATCTAGTGGCGCGCCTTACGGAAGTTGAGCGCATTCAATGCGACAAGCAGGAAGGATTGAGGCTAGAGGTGGCGACGTTGGTGACGGAGCGTAACACAGCCAACGATCTGCTCAGAGACCAGGAGTTTGCTCGTACGGAAGAGAGGAGGACGACCGCCAGGGAAATGTCGGCTATGAAAAATGTCCTTAACAGCCTTTGGAGGATTGAACTGGCCGAACAGCGCTCCCTGCAAGTTGACAAGCCTACCACCCTTGGGTGCGATTTAAGCGAGGCCATCGACGGAGACCATGAAAGACAAAGCACAGTAGCGGTGGGGGGGGGGGGGGGGGAATAGCGCAGTTTGCAGGGAATAACACAGCTCCGGGCTCTAGTACAGTCGAGAGCCGCGGGATGGCGCCCCAGCGGTCGTCTGCGTCGCGCCGCCATGCGATGAAGCTCGAGCAGGGCCTCCCACCAGACACGTTTGTCCGCAGCACTAAGCAGGCCTCGGCTACCGAGGAGATATCCGGTCTCACATCGCGTGCAGAGTACGAGTCTTGGCAAGGAAGAATATCGACGTATACGAGACGTGAATCTACACCCGCAAGAGTCTCATCTGCGAGGAGCTCAGATGCAGGTACAAGCTCTATCGAGAACCACGCGATGACGAATGAGCGGCCATCGCGCGTCGCGCCACGAAAATAACCACTTGTATCAAAACCTTCCGCCAGATAAGTGTGCCCCTAGTACTGAGCAAGAACCGACGATCAAAGAGCAATTTTATGCCGCAACAGACGGAGCAGACAAGTCTGTCCAAGGAACGAGGTTAGCGTGCACGGGAGGCGAATCGTCGCCCCCAAGCGAGTCGTCAGCCAAGAGCCCAGACCCAGGCACAAGGTCTGTCGGGGACCACGCGATGGCGCCACAGCGGTCGTCTGCGTTGCACCGAGAATCTATCCACTTCGACCAGGGCCTTATGTCGAACAAGTGTTCCCGTAGCACTCAGCGGGTACCGCCGATCAACGAGGAATTTAGTCTCGCATCGATAGCAGAACACGAGGGTTTTAAGGGAACAAGATCGGTGTGCACTAGAGGCAAAGCATCTTCCGGAACTGTCTCGTCAGTGAGGAGCTCAGACACGAGCACAAGGCTTGTCGAGGACCACAACATGGCGCCCCAGCGGTCATATGCATCGCCTTGCGAAGCGATCCACCTCGAGCAGGGTTTTCCGCTAGGAAAGTGTGTCCGCAACACAGAGCAGAACCCGGTAATCAACGAAGCATCCTGTCTCACAACAAGTGCAGAGTACGACTCTTTGCAAGCACAAAGGTCGGAGTATACGAGAGGTGAATCACCATCCGCAGGCAATTCACCAGCGAAGAGCTCAGACCCGGGCGCAAGACCTGTTGTAGACCACGTGATGGCGCCCCAGCGGTCGTGCACGTCGCGCCGCGAACTAATGCACCTCGAGAGGGGCATTCTGCCAGGCACGCTTACCCGTAACAAGCAGGGAACCGTGATCACGGAGAAATCTGATCTTGCAACAGGCGAAGAATGTGAGTATTTGGACGGCACACGGTCGGCGTGTAAGAGACGTGATTCATCATCCTCGAGCGTCTCGCCAAATTTGGTGCCAGGCACGGGACTACTACACGCAATGCCAGTCACGACCGAGGTCTTGCGTGCAACAGTACACTTAGAGGAGGTGCGTCTTGAGCGGAACCGTGGTCGGTCCCACGTAACTGCAAGAACATCGACTACAGGAAACGAGACATTTTTTCCCCTGAGCAACAACAGCTGGCTCGGCCAGGAGCCCGGGGAAACACCCGAGTCGGCCGGAGCTGAAAACAAGGTATGCCGTGAGCGTTACACGGGAAACAGGAGAACGGTCTGTACCGGGTTTTGTGCTTCAGACGGGCATGGGCATGCATCCCCTACGCGTCAGGAAAAAGACGTGGTCAACATCGACAGGTTTCAAGACATGGAAAAGAGTAGGGGGGTAGGCTCCCGAACGCCAGCCCCGCGAAATTCGAATCAGCACAATCGAAGTGGACGAGGGAAGCTGTCGATTAAACCCACGATGCTGGAGGTCAGCGGTGGACTGGAGGGTATCGATAAATTTCCAGGATCAGAACGAGAACAGAGAGCGGAACGTCTCGACGCACGAGGGCTCAGGCCGCGGTCGCAGCGAGAGGCGTCCTTGCTGGCTACGCAGGTTCTGAATAACCATACAGGGCGCGACAGGAAGACTACCGGGAACGCTTTACCAGTAAACGATATGACACTGCGGCGTGAACACAGGGCGAGCGCACTCGACTCCTACATTCCACGACACTCTACCCGTCATGAATCAAGGGGTGGAACATCAACCCCTCGGTGAGTCTAACTCTATGTACGTATTTTGCGCTGATCGAGAGCATTTGCTCTTTCATTTTGAAAAAACGTCCCGAAAGGAGCGGACGCAGAAACCGTACAAGAACGACGCACCTTTCCGAAGACGACTACTGTCTGATTTTTTTATGGCCACACTCCAGCCTGATCTCAAGAGTATATGTGTAGTTCGTCGACACCTATCCAGCATTGATGGAAACTGTTTGCAGCAGGCAATTACTCCATGCCCCACGGCGACGATGTGGCAACTCGAGGAACGAATAGGCCTCCGTGTATAGATAACAATCGAGTGATGGCCGTTTTCCCCGAACTTTCCGTTCTCGTAGTTCTGAAGTTTCAAGAGATCTTATTACGGGGGACTATAGTAAATAGGACATACGGTACACATAAAAAAAACTATATATTTACCTATTTTTACGAACAATATTTGGTCCTATTTATTATGGTCCCCCGAAATAGTATAATGTTTTTTTTTCCCCGGAAAACTTGGCATACGACCGCGATGATAACGTGGTCCTGTTCAATAAGCGCATACTACTGTAACAGGTATTTTCTGCAAGCTAGAGCAAGCAGTATTTCATGATCACCCTAAAAGAGACTTCCTAGAAAAATCCTGGCGATATTGATTAAAGAAATTACAAGTCTCCAGCTCTAGCGCGATAACTCGGTGGGCCAACCGCGAATCTCGACGGACGAATATCGGACACCGCAATTTGAGCCGATCCTGGAGCTGTGATTTCCGCCATGTGCTTCACACCACCATCCATGCCTGGGTTGACGGGTAAATATGTTGTTTTAGAAAATTGACGCGTACGAAACAGATAAAAAAAACGTATTCTTCAAGGCACATAGCCTCAGACGCCGACGTAATGTCAACTATCCAAAGCGTGTATTTTCAGCCGGTCGTCCACACAAAGCGCCGCTAAGATAGGCACGGACTATAAGCACCAAATCCGTGGCGTAGCGGTGTGGGTATAATACGATAACTGGGTAAACGCGGGTTTTGACACCCGATCGAAAAGTCTACCGCCACGCTCCAACCTCGCCACCCTCCGCACTGCCAACGCTACCGACCTCTTTAGGGACACCAACTTAGTAGCAACACATCTTCGGGGATACACCTGTGTTGTGTAGGTCGTGACGATAACTGGAAGAGCTCAGATTATTCCTAACTACAACCCTCCCGGACGTTAACCTTGTTGAAACCTTGCAGAGACGGCAACGAGCACGACCTCCCCCCCGGTGGCACGAACAGCCGCTCCATCCAGCGCAGATACCCCCACCACAAGCCTGCAGGCCGGTCTCCCTGCTCCTCTCTCTCGAGCCGCGTGCCTTCGTCCCGAACCAGGTCGACCTCGAGCACCATGCGAAGTTCAGAACGATCGGGGCAACTGGAGGCTTCACGATCATCATCCTCAATCAGTCTCACACTTTCTTCAAGCCAGACCGACGGACGGGAAAGTGGAGTGCGATCGCCACAGGTTCGGTCTCCTCGCCCTCGGGTGCGGTCGGGAGCGTACATGCGGGAAGTTCGAGGGTTTATGTCGGGCATGCACGCAAGCACCACAGCGGCCAAAGACTTCGTCGAAAACCTGGAAGCGTCTACGTCCTCTAGGTTTCGGCGAGGGGCCAAGATAAATACACGACAATGAGGCAACGCTTCATTGTTTAGCTCGAACCATCACCGGAACACGAGCTTTTACTATTTGATTTTCATCGGGCAAAGCCGAGCGCTCGTCATTGTGTCGGCCGACTTTCAGGGCAACAGGCAGCCGGATCAGGGGGGCAAAAATAAAAAACAAAAACAAAAACAAACAGGGGTGTCATTAAATCCGAGCTCAGGGAACGCGGTGACGGCGGCAGGTGGCCAACCCAATCGGAACGGCGACTACAGCCACGTGATGTTATGTATGGACGGCAGGATGGGAGTGGCGAAAAATATATAGTTGTAGAAGGGGAGGTAAGCCGCGATCGAGAAACGGCATGCAAGAGCACGTGCTCGTGCATCGCTAGCTAAGAGAGTGGTGCCGGGAACACTCACGTAAAACATCCTGATGACGGTTCTCATCGGGACGGTAAGGATTTTCAAGGCTGATCGGAGGGAGCGCGGTTATGGTGTTGCGGGAGCGAACAGGCGAAGCCCGGCAGCGCCGCAGGACGCTTGACGCAAAGTGGGAAAACATTGAGCTTTGTGGCCGCCAGGGGACATCTTGGAGACATCCCCGGGTTTCCTGTGTGGCTATAGATGTGTGTTCATCCAGCTGGACCATAGCTTGAGGTTGCAGCCCGATCAGGTTGCTTTTCTTCTATTATTGTATGGTGCTGTCGCCCAGCACAATGCCTTGCCGAGGGCAAACGATGGTGGAAGGAGGTCAAGATCAACGGGACAGCGACCACATGAGTGCTTTTTTCGGGTTACATAGGGAGGCATATCATGGGCAGGATAGGAGGATCAGGACATGCGGTATGATGGCAGAAACTCAATATCAGCGGGACGACGACCCAGGTTTTGTTTAGTAAGTTATTTGAACGGCACAGTATGGGTGGGACATTAGGGCCCAGATACCGAAAACAAAAGAGGGCAGATTAAGGAGGAGGTATGTGAGGATGGCCGCTCGTGCATCGTTGCCGGAAGAGTCGTGCAGGCAACATAAACATCCCTTCTTCCGCTAGCGGCGATCATTGAGGCGACATGATCTACAAACCCAAGGGGGAGGAAACGTCACGGATGGTATTGCGGGAGCACACAGGTGGCATCGAGACGCTTTGCGCGGGCGATACAGGAATTCCCTTGAGGTGGCAGCTGATTGGGTTGATTCCACTGCAGATTGGATTAGTTATGTGTTCCAGAAGCGTGCCTTATTGAGGGAAGGCCATGAAGGCATGAGCTGAAGGTCAACGGCATGGCGAGAGATTTTTATGTCTCAGGGCTAAGAAACGACTGTGGTCGTCAGGGTGCATCCGAGGTACATCCCGGGTTACCTAGGTGGATATGCTGACCCTGAACTGAGTGTGGTCATCCGGCTAGACCATACGACACAGTATGGGATGGATTAAACGTCCCGACACACCAGAAAAATGGAGAGTAGGTCAAGGAGAAGATATGTCAAGATGGGCGCTCGTGCATTACCATCTATCTGACGAGTCATGCAGGCAACCCTAGCATTATTTCCTCCGGTGACGGCGATCATTGAGGAGACATGGGATTCAATGGCCAGCCGGGGGAACATATGAGGTGGAAATACGGGAGCAGACAAGCGAAGCGTGGGAGCGCTGCGGGACGCTCTGGCGGGGCAGAAAAACGCTTTCCGATTGGGTTGCTTGCACTCTATCGTGGATCGGTTCTGTCGTTCGGGAACGGGTTAGGCTGAGGACAAGCCGTGAACGCACAAACCAACGATCAACGGAATGGCAACCAAGTGTTTTAGATTATGGTTAAAACAGGACGTCCACTGTCGTCGGCAGGCGTCTGGGATACTTCCTCGTGTTTCCTAGATGGATATACTGGCCCTGGGTTGAGTGTGGTCATCCAGCTAGACCACACGGGACAAAATGGGTAGAATATGAGGGTCCAGATACCCCGGGAAATTGAAGAGCAGGTCCACTCGGTAAGATGCGACTACGGGCGTTCGTGCATGGATACATGAAGAGTCGTGACGGCAACACAAGCATACGTTCTTCCGGCGACGGCGACTATTGCAGTGACATGGTCTTCAATGGCCATCGAGAGAAAACGACAGGTATCATATTCCGAGAGCGGAGAGATGAAATATGGGAAGGGCGCTGCTGAACGCTTGGCGCGGTTGGGGCGGGCCGCTTGAAGGTTCACTCTGATTGGCTGGTTCTGTCGTCCAGGACCGTTGCTAGCTAAGAGCAAGTTGCAATGACTGGAACTCAAGACCAGCGGCACGGCTACCGCCTAGGTGGTTTTGTTTAGGGTTATACAGAACGACTACTGCGGTCGCTAGAGTGATCTGGGGTGCGTCCCCGAGTTCACTAGGTGGGTATACTCACCCTGCGCTGAGTGCGGCTATCCATATATACCATACGAGGTACGTCACAATATGGGTGAGATATAAGGGTTCTGATGCCCCGGAAAATAGGAGTTGGGGCCAAGGTGGAGAGATGCGAGGATGAGTGTTCGTTCGGCGCTATCTGAAGCATCGTACGAGCAACCCAAGCACTCTTTCGTCCGGTGACGGCGATCATTCAAGCGACGTGGTCCGTAATGGTCGATCGTGGGAAAAGCCAGGTACGGCATGGCGGGCGTGGGCGGGTGAAGTGCGCGAGCTGCGAGACGCTTCGCGCGGACGGGGTGGGGCGGGATTGCGCTTGAGGTTGCTATTCGATTAGGCTGCTTCCATTCCATGGCGGAACAGTTCTGTCGTTCGGGAACTTGTAATGCTGAGGACAAGCCATGACGGCACGAACTGGATCAACGGACTGGCGACCAACTAGTTGTTGGTTTAGGGCTCTAAAGGACGGCTATCGTCGTCAGCGGGCATCTGGGATACTTTCTCGTGTTTCCTAGGTGGGTATACTGGCCCTGGGTTGAGTGTGGTCATCCAGCTAGACCACACGGGACAAAATGGGTGGGATGTAAGGGTCCAGATACCCCGGTAAATAGGAGAGGAGGTCCACTTGGAGAGATGCGACGACGGGCGTTCGTGCATAGATACGTGAAGAGTCGTGACGGCAACACAAGCATGCGTTCTTCTGGCGACGGCGATTGTTGAGGTGACATGATCTTCAATTGCTACCAGGGGAAAACCACAGGTATCATATTCCGAGGGCGGATATATGAACTGTGTGAAGAGCGCTGCTGAACGCTTGGCGCGGTTGGGGCGGGTCAGAACTGCGCTTGACGTTTCAGCCTTCCCACTCCATCGTGGATGGTTCTGTCGTCCAGGATCGTGCTTTGGTACGCGCAAGCCATGGTGACTGGAACTCAACTCCAACGGTTGCGACGACCACTTAAATGCTTTGGTTTAGGGTTTTGAAGGACGACTTCTGTGGTCGCCAGAGGGACCCGGGGTACGTCCCCGGTTTACTCGGTCGGTATACTCACTTTGAGCTGAGTGCGGCCATCAAGATACACCATACGTCGCAGTATGGATAATATATGAGGGTAGTGATGCCCTGGAAAATAGGAGAGAAGGTGAAGGTGGAGAGATGCGAAAATGGGTTTCCATTCGGCGCTATCTGAAGCATCGTACAAGCAACCCAAGCACTCTTTCTTCCAGTGCCGGTGATCATTCAAGCCGCATGGTCCGTAATGGTCGATCGTGGGAAAAACCAGGTACGGTATGGTGGGGGCGGACAGGTGAAGTGCGCGATCGCTGCCAGACGCTTCGCGTGAGCGGGGTCGGGCGGGATATACGTGAGGCTGCTATCCGATTAGGCTGCTTCCATTTCATCGTGCATCAGTTCTGTCGTTCGGAAACTTGTAATGCTGAAGACAAGCCATGAAAGCACAAACTGAATCAACGGACTGGCAACCAAATAAGTGTGTTTTGGTTTGGGGCTCTACAGGACGGCTATCGTCGTCAACGGGCATCTGTGATACGTTCTCGTGTTTCCTAGGTGGGTATACTGGCCCTGGGCTGAGTGTGGTCATCCAGCTAGACCACACGGGACGTAATGGGTGGGATATAATGATCCATATACCCCGGTATATAGGAGAGAAGGTCCACTTGGAGAGATGCGACGACGGGCGTTCGTGCATAGATACGTGAAGAGTTGTGACGGCAACACAAGCATGCGTTCTTCTGGCGACGGTGACTATGGAGGTGACATGGTCTTCGATGGCCACCGAGAGAAAACGGCAGATATCAAATTCCGAGAGCGGACAAATGAACTGTGTGAAGAGCGCTGCTGAACGCTTGGCGCGGTTGGGGCGGGTCAGAACTGCGCTTGACCTTTCAGCCCGATTGGGTTGCTTCCACTCCATCGTGGATGGTTCTGTCGTCCAGGACCGTGCTTTGGCACGAGCAAGCCATGATGACAGGAACTCAACTCCAACGGTTACGACGACCACTTAAATGCTTTGGTTTTTGGTTATGAAGGACGACTTCTGTGGTCGCCAGAGGGATCCGGGGTACGTCTCTAGGTTTCCAAGGTCGGTATTCTCACTCTGTAATATACGGCACAGTATGTGTGGGATATGAGGGTCCTGATGCTCCGGATAATAGGAGAGGGGACCAAGATGGAGAGATGCGAGGATGGGTGTCCGCTCGGCGCTATCTGAGGCGTCGTACAGGCAACCCCAAGCTATCTTTCTCTCAGCGACGGCGATTATTCAGGCGACATGGTTTGCAGCGGTCAATCGTGGGAAACGCCAAGTATGGTATGGCGGGCGTGGACAGGTGAAGCACGCGAGCGCTGCGAGAGGCTTCGCGTGGATGGGCCGGGGTAGGGTGCGCTTGAGGTGTTAACCAGATGAGGCTGCTTCCGTTCCATCGTGGATCAGTTCTGTCGTTCGGGAACTTGTAATGCCGAGGACAAGCCATGACGGCACGAACTGAAGATCAACGGATTGGCGACCGAATATGTGTTTTGGTTTAGGCTTCTACAGGGCGGCCATCTTCGTCAGCGGGCATCTGGGATACTTTCTCGTGTTTCCTAGGTGGGTGCACTGGCCCTGGGCTGAGTGTGGTTATGCTGATAGACCACACGGGACATAATTGGTGGGATATGAGGGTCCAGATACCCGGTAAATAGGAGAGCAGTTCTACGTCGAAATATTCGACGACGGGCGTTCGTGCATAGATGCGTGAAGAGTCGTGGCGGTAACACAAGCATGCGTGTTTCCGGCGACGGCGATTGTTGAAGTGACATGGTCTTCAATGACCCCCGGAGAAAACGACAGGTATCGTGTTGCGAGAGCAAACGGATGAAGCGTGGGAAGAGCGCCTCGAGATGGTTAGCTCGATTGGGGCGGGTCAGAACTGCGCGTAACGTTTCAGCCCGATTGGGTTGCTTCAACTCCATCGTTGGATGGTTCTGTCGTCCAGGACCGTGTCTTGCCAAGAGCAAGCCATTATGACTGGAACTGGCACGGCTACCACCTGATGGTTTGGTTTAGAGTTATGCAGGACGACTGCTGTGGTCGCCAGAGGAATCCAGAGTACATTCTCGGGTTTCACAGGTAGGCATATTCACCCTGAGCTGAGTGCGGCCATCCAGATATACCATATGGCACAGTATTGGTGAGGGTTAGGATTCCTCGGGAGATAGGACAGGACGTGAAGGTGGACCCTTTCTTCCAGTGACAGTGATTGTTGAGGCGACATGGTCTGTAATGGTCAACCGGGGGGTATGGGGTCTGATAGGTGAAGTATGGATATGCCGGACGACTATCGTCGCCTGGAAGCATCCGGGGTACATCATCGTATTTCCTAGGTGGGTACGCTCGCCCTGGGCTGAGTGTGGTCACTCATCTAGGTCATACGGGCCAGAATAAATGAGGTGTCCGGATACCCTGGAAAATAGGAGAGCAAGTCCACTTGGAGAGATACCAGGATGGGCATTCGTGCGTCAATACGTGAAGAGGCGTGAGGGCAACACAGGCAGTCGTTCTTCCGGCGACAGCGGTTGTTGAGGAGACATCTCTTCTATGGTCACCCGAGGAAGCCGCCAGGAATCGTAATGCGAGAGCAGATAGTTCATAGATGAGGCGCGGGAGCGCTGCGAGACACTTCGCGCGGGTGGGGCGAGGCACGATTGCGCTTGGGGTTGAAACCCGATAGGTTTTCTTACGCTCTATCGTTGATGGTTCTCCCGCCGAGGACTGTGCCTTGCTAAAAGGGCAAGCCGTCATGACAGGATGTCAAGATTAACGGCACGGCGGCCACAGAAGTTGTTTGGTATAGGGTTATACAGAACGACCACTGTGGTTGTCAGGGGGGGTCCGGGGTACATACCCGGATTTCCTAGGTGGGTATGCTGACCCTGAGCTGAGTGAGGCCATTCAGCTAGACCATACGGGACATTATGGGTGAGATACAAAGGTCCATATACCCCGGAAAATAGGAAAGCAGGTTAATATATGGATTTGCGAGTTCGTGCATCGTTACCTGAAGAGTGGGGCAGGAAGCACAAGCACTCGTTCTTCCGGGAGCGGTGAGCGACAATATTTATAATGGCCAACCGGGGGAAATGTGAGGTGATAGTGCGACAAGTGAAGGGTGGGAGCACCGTGGGACGCTTCGCACGGGCGTGGCGAGGCAGGAATACACTCGAGGTTGAAGCTTGATTAGACTGCTTCGACTCCATCGTGGATTGGTTTTGTCCTCCTCCAGGGTGGCGCCTTGCTGAGAGCCAGTGATGATGACAGGAACTCCAGATCGACCGTACTGCGACCACAAAAGTAGCTTTCCACATGCACTTGTGCTTCCGGCGACGGCGATCATTGAGGCTGCATGGTCTATAATGGTCAACCGGGGCAAAGCCGGATATGGTATGACGGGGGCGGACAGGTGAAGTGTGCGAGAGCTGCGGGACGCTTCGCGCGATCAGGTCGCGACTATTTGTTTCGATTGGGTTGCTTCCATTCCATCGTGGATTGGTTCTGTCGGTCAGAAACGTGTCTTGCTGAAGGCAAATCATGACGGCAGGAACTCAAAATCAACGGAACGGCGGCCACAGAAGTGGTTTGGCTTAGGGCTATACAGGACAACTACCGTGGTCGTCAGGGGGACCCGAGAGACATTCCCGGATTTCATAGGCGTGTATGCTGACCCTGAACTGAGTGCGGCCATCCAACTAGACCATACGGTACAGTATGGGTGGGATATGAGGGTCCTGATACCCTGGAAAATAGAAGAGCAGGTCCAGGTCGAGAAATACGACTATGGTCGTTCGTGCATAGCTACCTGAAGAGTCGTGCAGACAGCCTAAGCCGGCGACCGCGATCATTGAGGTGCCATGGGTTTCAATGGCCACCCGGGGAGAAGCCAGTTATCGTAATGCGAGAGCGGACAGATGATGCGCGGAAGCGCTGCGAGAGGCTTCGCACAGACGGGGCGGACACGGAATACGCTTGACGTATCAGCCCGGTGGGGCTGCTTCCACGGATGGTTCTGTTGTCCAGGACCGTGCCTTGCCGAGGGCAAGCCATGATGACAGGGACCCAAGATCAACGATGCGGTGACCGCATAAGAGGGTAGGGGTAGCATTGTACAGGACGACCGTGTTTGCCAGGGTGATCAAGAGTATTTCCCTGGATTTCCTAGATGGATATGCTGACCCTGTGTTGAGCGTGATCATCTAACAAGACCATACGGCACAAGCATGGGTGATATATTAGAATATCAGGGTCCAGATACCTCGCAAAATGGGAGTCCGTGCATAGCTACCTGAAGGGTCGTACAGAACATACAAGCACTCCTTCTTCAGGTGACGGTAATCATTGAGTCGACATGGTGTGCAATGGTCAAGTGGAGGAAAAGCCAGGTATGGTATGACGAGGGCGGACTGAAGTGCGCGAGCGCTGCGGAACGCTTCGCGCGATCGGGGCAGGATCGCGCTTCAGGCTTTAGCCCGACTGGGTTGCTTCCGCTCCATCGGGGATTGGTGCTGTCGTTCAGGAACTTGTATTGCTGAGTCCAAGCCATGATGGCAGGAGCTGAAGATAACGGAACGGCGACCAAATAAATGTTTGGTTTTAGTAGTATACAGGACAACTACTGTAGTCGTCAGGGGGATCCGGGGTGCATCCCCGGTTTTTCTAGGTAGGTATGCTGAGCCTGCGCTGAGTGTGATGATTCAGCTGGACCAAACGGCACAGCATAATTGGTATATCAGGGTTCACATATCTCGGAAAATAGGAGAGAAGGTCAAGGTGGAGAGATTTGAGGGGCGGGCGTTCGTCCATCGATGCGTGAAGAATCGTGCAGGCAACACAAGCTTAACTCCTTCCGAGGACGTCGATCTTTGAAGCGACCTGGTCTTTGATGGCCAAACGGGGGGAAATATGAAATGTGGTATTGCGGGAGAGGACAACCGAAGCGTGCGAGCGCTGTAAGACGCTTCTTACGGGAGGGGCAGGAATATGCTTTCCCATTAGGATGCTTCCACGCCATCGTGGGTTGGTTATGTGGTCCAGGATCGTGCATTGCTGAGGGCAAACCATGATGGCAGGAGTGTAAGAGCAACGGGACGGCGACCACATATATTGTGATTTGGGGATATACAGGACGACTGGGGTCGTCAGAGGGTGGCTGGAGTACATCCCCGGGTTTCCTACGGGATTATTCTATGCTGACCCTGAGCTAAGTGTGGCTATGCAGCTAGAACATGCTTCACAGTTTGAGTGGGATGTGAGTGTCAGGAAAACCCGTCGATTAGAAGAACAGGGCCAAGTGGAACCATGCGAGGATGCGCGCACGTGCGTCATCACTCGAAAAGTCGTAAAGGCAACACAAGCACTCCTTCTTCCGGTCCCGTCAATGCTTGAGGTGGCATGGTCTCCAGCGACGGACCGGGAGAAGCCTCGACGTACGGAGGCGCGAGAGCGTGCCGGCGAAACCTACGGGCGCAAATCAACGCTTTACGCGAGTACGCTAGATATGCTCTTGACTTTGCAGTCCGTTTGGGTTCTATTACTTTCATCATGTCGGGACGCTGTCGTCCAGCATGGTCCCTTGATGAAGGCAAGCCGTGATGGGCGAAAGTCAGCATCAACAGGACCAAACCGACCGGGGTGTTCAACGTTATACATCGTCAGCACGGTACAGTGTACGGCACGGGTGGCGAGGAACGATAGCCAGGATATTCGCAAAGGGATACCAGTTGTCGTCGGAGTACGAATATGCCACGACGATTTTTTGTGTGTCGCTACCAGGAGAATAGTGCGGGTACTCTCACTCACTCTCCAAACCGCGACGATCATCGAGGTGACAACAACAGACAGGGAGAAAACGCGAGGAAGCGTGGTTTCAGAGCGGACAGGTGAAGCCTGCGGTCGAGAATGTACAATTTAGACGAACGCACCATTGTGCGAGTGGATCAGGAAGAGGTATGCGCTTGCGCTTGCATCTCAAACAGGTCCCTTTCGTCATTGTAGGACTCGGTGCAGACCTCACGAAGAGGAGGGGTGGAGGGGAAGGAAGATAAGGAGGTGGTTCAGCCCGGGAACGCGAGCACAGATGCATCACTGCCATTGTGGACCATGAGCCAGTTCCGAATCAGAGGTGAAAGCATGTATGCGCCACCAACCAGCGGACCAGGCATGGCGCCACTGGTCGGTGGGCTTCTTACGCATGCGGAGGCGGTTGCTGGTGAAACACACCACCCCCCAGATGCTGTCACATAGACCAGACTGGCTGTGGTCGCGTAGTTCGTCTCTTGAGCTATACGCTACATCTGTGAATATCCCAACTAAGCGCACGGCTGACAATCAGGGGAGGAGGCGGACAAGGAAGGTTAAGAGGCCGCTTGAAGGGGATACGCGAGCATCGGCGCATCGTTGCTGACCTTAAACATGAGCCGGATACTGGTTTGACGCGGATGTAAGCATGGGACACAGTTCGGCAGATCATATAGGCATGCACCACCGGTCGCTGGGCACAGGTCATGATGAGTACATGTTGACATCAACAGGACCGAATCCACGGGTGTGATCAACTGAGTATGTCGACAGCACGGAACGGTATAAGGTAGGAGTGGTGAGGAACGAGACCAGCATATCCCGAAGGAGATTACCAGTCGTGACGTGCTCCAGATATCCGCTAGCGGCTGAAGCCCGAGTACGTTGATTTGCTTTCATCACGACATGAAGATGTCGTCCAGCATCGACGCTTGCTCAGCACAGATGATAATGGTGATAAGACAGCCTAGAAAGGATGTTTAGATAACGAGGAAGGATGTGTCAAGGCTGGCACACCCCTATCGGGGGCAACAGGTCGCACGCCCAGACGATGGTTCGTGTGTCGCTAGCAGGAGAGTAGGGAGGGTGATACTCCAACTCGTTTTCCTAGCGACGTCCATCATCAAGGTGGCACAATCTCCAACGGACGACTCGAGAGATTAAGACGTATGAAGTGGCGGGAGCGTGCGGGTGCAGCCCGTGGGGTCTAATCAACGCTTTGGGTTAGTGGGCCTGTGGTTGAAGCCCGAGCGGGTAGCTTAGCTCCCATCGTGGCATAATGTTGTCTTCTATCATCGTTGTGTGAACCCGGCAGGCCATGATGCGGTAGATTTCGACATGAACAGGGCTGAATCCACGGGGGTGTTCCACTGTGTGTATCGACAGCGCGGAACAGTGTAAACTACTAGTGGCGGGGAACGAGACCCAGCAAGCCCCCAAAGGGATCACCAGTCGTGACGTGCGCCAGGTATTCGCTTGAGGCTGGAGCCCAACTGTGTCGCTGTGCTTCCATCGCGATATGACCGGCATCGTCGCTTGGTCAGCACAGACCAGAATGGTGAGAAGACAGCCTAAACAGAGCTGCAACTATAGCACGGAGATACTTATATCGAGGAGGGATATGTCAAGGCCGGTACACCCCTAAAGGGGGCGAGAGGTCGCACGCCCAGACGATAGTTCGTGTGTCAATTGAAGGAGAGTAGGGTGGGTGATACTCCAGCTCTTTCTCCCAGCGACGCCCATCATCAAGCTGACATAGTCTCCAACAGAGGACAGTGAGAAACGACACATATGGAGTAAGGGCGGTACATCCAAAGAGGGTAAGCAGTCGCACGCCAAGACGATGGTTCGTCGTTCGCTAGCAGGGGAGTAGTGTCGGTAACACGCGGGCTCGTTCTCCAAGCGACGTCCACCGTCGAGGCGACACAGTTTCCAACAGACGAGTGGGGGAAACAAGACGTATCTAGTGGCGAGAGCGGGCAAGTGAAGTCGGCGAACCCTAATCAACGATTTGCTTGAGTGGGCTTGTGGTCGCAGGCCGAGTGGGTGGCTTAGTTTCCGTAGTGGCATGATGCTGTCGACCAGAATCGTCCATTGATCAGGACAGGCCATGATGGTGTGGAAGTCAACATCAACAGGACCGAAACGATCGGGGTGTTTCACTGTGTATATCTACAGCATGGTACAGTGTACGGCACGAGTGCGAGGAAAGAAAGCCATCCCGAAATATATAGCCAGTTGTCATCGAGGTATGAACATGCCATGACCATTGTTTGTGTGTCGCTATCAGAAGGGTAGTGAGGGCGACACCCTCACTCATTCTCCACGCGACGACGATCATCGAGGTGACAACAACAGACCGGGAGAAAACGTGAGGAAGAGTGGTGTGGAAGCGTGGACAGGTGAAGCCTGCGGTTGACAATAGACATTTCAGACAAGCGCACCATTTTATGAGTGGATCAGGCTTGTATGCGCTTGCGCTTGCATCTCAAACAGGTCTATTTCATCGTGGTTCGACTTGGCGCAGAACTCACGAAGAGGGGGAGTGGAAGAGAAGGAGGAGAAGGAGGTGGTTTAGCACGGGAACGCGAGCACAGGTGCATCGCGTCCATATGGACTATGAACCAGTTCCGAATCAGAGGTGAAAGCATGCATGCGCCACCGACGGGCGGACCACTCAGACGTGGTGCCATTGGTCGGTGTGCTTCTTACGCATGTGGAAGCGGTTGCTGGTGAAACATACCGCCCCCCAGATGCTGTCACGTAGGACAGACTCGCTGCGGTCGCATAGTTCGCCTTTTCTTGGGCTATACGCCACACCTGAAAATATTCCAACTCGGCGCACGGCTGACAATCAGGGCAGGAGGCAGATAAAGAAGGTTAGGAAGCCGCTTGGAGAGGATACGCGAGCACCGGTGCATCGCTGCTGACCTTAACCATGAGCCGGATACTGGTTAGACGTGGAAGTATGCATGGGACACGGGTCGGCGGATTCGTTAGGCATGCACCACCGGTCGCCGGGCACAGGTCTTGATGGGTGCATGCCAGTATCAACAGGATTGAATTCACGGGGGTGATCTCCTGAGTATATCGACAGCACGGAACGGTGTATCATACGAGTGGCCAGATATGAGAGCCGGGACGTCCTCAAAGGGGCAAGCAATCGTGACGTACGCTTGAGGCTGCATCCTAATTGTGTTGCTTTGCTTCCATCGCGGTATCGTGATGTCGTCGAGTATCGTCCCCTGCTCAAGACTGACCATGATGGTAGGAATGCATCCTAACGAGGAGTGCAACTACAGAACGGAGGCCAATATGTCGAGGGGGGAGTGTCAAGGTCACTATACCCCCAAAGGGAGCAAGACGCTGCACGCCAAGGTGGTGGTTGGGGTGTCGCAGGCAGGAGAGTTGTGTGGGTAACACAGCGACTCGTTCTTCTACCGATCTCCATCATCAAGGAGACATAGTCTCCAAAGGGCAACTGGGAGGAACAAACGTTTGGAGTGGCGAGATCGGACAGGTAAAGCCCGTGGGGCCTCGCCAACGCTTTGCGGTTTTGGTCCACTGAAACCCGAAAAGGTATAGTAGCGTTCATATTGGTATGACACTGTCGTCCAGTATCATCCCTTGATATGGGCAGGCAATTGTGGGTGGAAGTCAATATCAACGGGATCGTATCCACGGGGGTGTTCAACTGTGTTGATCAGCAGCATGAAACGGTGTAAGGTACGAGTGGCGAGGAACGAGAATCGGAACATCCACAAAGGATGACCGGTTATGACGTGCGCCAGTATTCGTTTGAGGTTGCAACCCAAGTGCCTTGCTTTGCTCCCATCGGGGTATAATACTGTCTTCTAGCATCGTTCCCTGCTGAAGACAGGCTGTGGTGATGAGAATTCAGTCTAAGCAGGAGGGAAGCTAGAGTACGGAGGTACATATCTCGAGGGGGGGAAGGTGCCAAGGGTGGTACATCACCGGACAGGCCAAGAAGTTGAACGCCAAGACGATGGTTCGTGCGCCGCTATTAATAGCAGGAGAGTAGTGTCGGTAACACCCCGACTTGTTCTTCTGGCGACTTCCATCGTCAAGTCGACACAGTCTCCAACGGACGACTGGAGGGACTAAGACGTCTGACGTGGGGGGAGCGGGCAGGTGAAGCCCGTGGGGCCTAATCAACGACCTAATCAACGCTTTGGGTTAGTGGGTTTGTGGTTGCAACCCGAGTGAGTAGCTCGGCTTCCATCGTGACGAGTAGTTGCCGTCTGTCATCGTTGCGTGATCAGCACAGGCCATGATGTGGTGGAAGTCAATATCAACAGGCTTGAATCCACGAGGGTGTCCAACTCTGTATATCGACAGCGCGGAACGGTGTAAGGTAGGAGTGGAGAGGAACAAAACCCAGCAAATCCTCATGGGGATCAGCAGCCGTAACGTGCGCCAGATATTCGCTTGAGACTGCAGCTCGATTGTGTTGCTTTGCTTCCATCGCGATATGATGCTGTCGTCCAGCATCGTCGCTTGCTCAGCGCAGACCATATAGGTGAGAAGACAGCCTATACCGGACTGCCACTACAGTACGGAGGTACATACAACGAGGAGACATGTGTCAAGGCCGGTACACCCCTAAAGGGGGTAAGAGGTCGCACACCTAGCCGATGGTTCGTTTGTCGCTAGCAGGAGAGTAGGGTGGGTACTACCCTGACTCGTTCTGCTAGCGACGTCGATCATGAAGCCGACATAGTCCCCAACGGACAACTGCCGGAAACGATGCGTATGGAGTAAGGGCGGTATATCCAAAGAGGGTAAGCAGTCGCACACCAAGACGATGGCTCGTCGTTCGCTAGCAGGGGAGTAGTGTCGGTAACACGCCGGCTCGCTCTCCAAGCGACGTCTATCATCAAGGCGACACAGTCTCTAACGGACATCTGGGAAAACAAGACGTACGTAGTGGCGAGAGCGGACAATTGAAGTCCGCGGGCCCTATTTGACGATTTGCTTGAGTGGGCTTGTGGTTGCAGCCCGAGTGTGTAGCTTAGGTTCCGTAGTGGCATGACGCTGTCGTCCAGCATCGTCCATTGATAAAGACAGGCCATGATGGTGTGGCAGTCAACATCAACAGGACCGAAACGATCGGAATGTTTCACTGTGAATATCGGCAGCACGGTACAGTGTACGGCACGAGTGGCGAGGAAAGAGAGCCGAAACATCCCGAAATGGATAACCAGTTGTCATCGAGGTATGAACATGCCATGACGATTGTTTGTGTGTCGCTATCAGGAGAGTAGTGTAGGTAACGCCCTCACTCATTCTCCAAGCGACGGCGATCATCGAGGTGACAACAACAGACCGGGAAACACGTGAGGAAGAGTGGTTTCAGAACCGACAGGTAGAGCCTGCGGTCGACAATGAATATTTCCGACGAGCGCACTATTGTATGAGTGGATCAGGTATGTATGCGCTTGCGCTTGCATCTCAAACAGGTCCATTTCATCGTGTGTGACTTGGCGCAGAACTCTAGAAAAGGGGAAGTGGAGGGGAAGGAGGAAAAGGAGGTGGTTTAGTACGGGAACGCGAGCACAGGGGCATCGCTTCCAATATGGACCGTGAGCCAGTTCCGAATCAGAGGTGAAAACATGCATGCGCCACCGACGGGCGGACCACTCAGGCATGGCGCCTGGTTGGTGGGCTTCTTACGCATGCTGAGATGGTTGCTGGTGAAACACACCGCCCCCCAGATGCTGTCACATAGGACACACTCGCCGTCGTCGCGTAGGCCGTCTCTTCTTGGGCTATGCGCCACATCTGAAAATCGTTCGGTTCGGCGCACGGCTCTCGAACATTGGGGGGGGGCGGATAAGGAAGATTAGGAGGCCGCTTGGAGAGGGCACGCGACCATTGGTGAATCGCTGCTGACCATAAACATGAGCCAGATACTGGTTAGACGTAGACGTATGCAGGAGTCAACGGTGCGCGGATCATTCAAGCATATGCACCACCGGTCGCTGGGCACAGGCCATGATGGGTACATGTCAACATCAACAAGATTGAATCCACGGGGGTGATCAGCTGAGTATATCGACAGCATGGAACGGTGTATCATACGAGTGGCTAGGAACGAGAGTCGGGACGTCCTCAAAGGGGCAACCGGTCTTGACGTGCGCCAGATATTCGCTTGAGGCTGCAACCCGATAGCGTTGCTTTGCTTCCGTCGCGGTATGGTGATGTCGTCAAGCATCGACCCCTGCTCAAGACTGGCCATGATGGCAGGAATTCAGCCTAGAGAGGAGTGCAACTACAGTATGGAGGTATAATGTATCGAGGGGGGGGTGTCAAGGGCACTATACCCTCAATAGAGGCAAGAGACCGCACGCCAAGATGATAGTTCGTGTGTCGCAAGCAGGAGAGTAGTGTGGGTAACACAGCGACTCCTTCTCCCAGCGACGTCTATCGTCAAGGCAACACAGTCTCCAACGGACAACTGGATGAAATAAGAAGTTTGGAGCGGCGGGAGCGGGCAGGCAAAGTCCCTCGGGCCTCGCCAACGCGCTCCGTTATTGGTCCATGGAAGCCCAAGTGGTAGTTAAGCTTTCATATTGGCACGATACTGTCGTTCACTATCGTCCCTTGATATGGGCAGGCAATGGTGAGTGAAAGTCAACATCAACAGGGACGAATCCACGGGGATGTTCGATTGTGTCGATCTGCAGCACGGAAGGGTGTAAGGTACGAGCGGCGAGGAACGAGAGTCGGAACATCCACAAGGGATGACCGATCCTGACGTGCGCCAGATATTCGTTTGAGACTGCAGCCCAGTTTTCGTTTATTTGCTCCATCGCGGTGTAATACAGTCGTCTAGCATCGTCCCCTGCTGAAGACCGGCCATGATAGTAGGAATACAGTCTAAACAGGAGAGCAGCTAGAGTACGGAGGTACATATCCCGAGGGGGGGAGAGAGCGAAGGGTGGTACATCAACGAAAAGGGAAAGACGTTGGACGCCAAGACGATGGTTCGTGCGCCGCTAGCAGGAGAGTAGTGTCGGTAACACCCCGACTTGTTCTCCTGGCGACTTCTATCGTCAAGGCGACACAGTTTCCAACGGACGACTGGAGGAACTAAGACGTCTAACGTGGCGGGAGCGGGAAGGTAAGGCCCGTGGGGCCTAATCAACGCTTTGGGTTGGTGGGCTTGTGGTTGCAAGCCGAGCGAGTAGCTTAGCTTCCATCGTGGCATGACGCTGTCGTCTGTCATCGTTGCGTGATCATGGTAGGCCATGATGCGGTGGAAGTCAACATCAACAGGACTGAATCCAGGGGGGTGTCCAACTGTGTATATCGACAGCACAGAGCGGTACACGGTAGGAGTGGCGTAGAACGAGACCCAGGATATCCCCAAAGGGATCACCAGTCGTGGCGTTCGCCAGATATTCGCTTGAGGCTGAAGCCCGAGTACGTTGCTTTGCTTCCATCGCGGCAAGATGATATCGTCCAGGATCGTCGCTCGCCCAGCGCAGATCATAATAGTGAGAAGACAGCCTATACAGGACTGCAACTACAGTACGGAATAACGTATAACGAGGAGAGATGTGTCAACGCCGGTGCACCCCTATAGGGGGCGAGAGGTTGCATGCTCAGACGATGATTCGTGTGTCGCTAGCAGGAAAGAAAGGTGGGTAACACTCCAACTCGTTCTCCTAGCACCGTCCATCACCAAAGAAACACAGTCTCCAACGGATGACTGCGAGAAACAAGGCTTATGGAGTGACGACAGCGGGCAAGTGAAGTCCGCGAGCCCTAATCAATGGGTTTCTTGGGTGGGGTTGTGGTTGAAGCCCGGGTGGGTGGCTTAGTTTCCATACTGGCATGATGCTGTCGTCCAGCATCGTCCATTGATCAGGACAGGCCATGACATGGTGGAAGTCATCATCAGCAGGACCGAAACAATCGGGGTGTTCTACAGCGCATATCGACGGTATGTTTGCAGTGTACGGCACGAGTGACGAGGAAAGAGAGCCGAGACATCCCGAAATGGATAACCAGTTGTCATGACGATTGTTTGTGTGTCGATGTCGGGAGAGTAGTGTGGGCAACACCCTTACTCATTCTCCAAGCGACGACAATCATCGACGTGACAACAACCGACGGGGAGAAAACAACAACGGGCTGGGAGAAAACGCAAAGAAGCGTGGTGTGAGAGCGGACGGGTGAAGCCTGCGGTCGACAACGGACATGTTAAACGAGCGCACCATTGTACGAATGGATCAGGTATGTATGCGCCTGCGCTTGCATCTCGGACAAGTCCATTTCATCGTAGTACGACTCGGCGCAGGAGTCACGCAGAGAGGGGGTGGAGGGAAAGGAGAAGAAGTAGGTGGTTGAGCACGGGAACGCGAGCACACGTGCATCGATGCCAATATGAACTATGAGCCAATTCCGAATCAGAGGTGAAAACATGCATGCGCCACCGACCGGCAAACCACTCAGACATGGCGCCACTGGTCGGTGGACTTCTTGCGCATGCGGAGGCGGTTGCTGGTGAAACACACCGCCCCCCAGATGCTGTCACATAGGACAGATTCGTTGTCGTCGCGTAGTTCATCTCTTCTTGGGCTATACGCCATATTTGAACATCTTTCAACTCGGCGCACGGCTCACGAACAGGGGGGGGGGGGGGGGGACAAGGAAGATTAGGAGGACGCTTGGAGGGAGCACGGCAGCACCGGTGCACTGTTGCTGGCCTTAGGAATGAGCCAGATACTGGTTATCTATGGAAGTAAGCATGATCCACCGGTCGCCGGTTCTTTTTGGGCACGCACCACCGGTCGCCGGGCACAGGTCATCATAGGTGTATGTCAACATCAACAAGACCGAATCCACGGGGGTGATCAACTGTGTATATCGACAGGACGGAACGGTTTGAGATACTATTGTAGTGGCCAGAAACGATAGCCGGGGCGTCCTCAAAAGGACGACCATTCGTGACATGTGCTCGATATCCGCTTGAGGCTGCTGCCGGTTGTGTTGCTTTGCTCCCATCGCGGTATGATGATGTCGTCGAGCATCGTCCCCTGCTCAAGACTGGCCATGATAGTAGCAATGCATCCTAAAGAGGAGTGCAACTACAGTGCGGAGGTAAATATATCGAGGGGGGGGTTGTCAAGGGCGGTACACCCCCAAAGGGAGCAGTAAGTCACACGTCAAGCCGGTGGTTCGTGTGCCGCAAGCAGAAGAGTAGTGTGGGTAACGCGCCGACTTGTTCTCCCAGCGATGTCCATGATCAAGGCTTAATACGTCCTGCGGACAACTGGGAGGAAAAATATGTTTGGAGTGGCGGGAGCGGGCAGGTGAGGCCAGTGGGGTCTAAGCAACGTTTTTTTTAGTGGGATTATGGTTGAAGCGTGAGTGGGTAGCTTAGTCCGTAGTGGCGTGATGCTGTCGTCCAGCATTGTCCAAATCTCTGGACAGGCCATGATGTAGTGGAACTCAACATCAACAAGACCGAAACGACCGGGGTATCCAATTGTGTATATCGACAACACGGAACGGTGTAAGGCGCAAGTGGTTTGAGACGGGAGCCGAGACATCCCCAATGGGTTAAACAGTTGTCGTCGAGGTATGAACATGCCACGACGGGTTGCTTGCGAGCCAATATCGGGAGAGTGGTGTGGGCGACACCCTCACTCATTCTCCAACAGACGACGATCATCGAGGTGATACGGCCTCTAACAGCAGACGAGGGGAACGCGAAGAAGGGTGGTTTAAGAGCGGACAGGTGCAGCCTGCGGTCGACAATGGACGTTTTGGAGGATCAAACCATTGTACGAGTGGATCAGGTATGTATGCTCTTGCGCTTTTTCTTGAATGAGTCCCTCCATTTCATTTTAGTACGACTCGGTGGGAAAAGGGGAGTAGAGGGGATTGAGTGGGAGGGGGCGGCTTAGCAGGGGAACACGAGCACAGGTGCATCGTTGCCAAGTGCCATGTCCTGACCAGAAGAAAAAAAATGCATGCGCCACCAAACGGCTCTCCGCTCAAGCTTGAGCCATTGGTCGACAGGCTGCTCAGGTTTGCGGAGGAGGTTGCTGGTGAAATACACCGCCCCCCCTCAGATGCCGCCCCATCGGACAGACTCATCATCATCGCGTAGATAGTATCTCGTCGGGGTATACGCCGGGAACAAATTGGCAGTACATACGGCTTAGCCTGTTGAGTCAATTAGTTGTAAGTTGTGAGTCAACTCATAACACTGCATTGCGAGTACAGGACAATCATAAGACCCTTCAGCAGTTCTTGCAGTCTACAAGTTCCAGCGACATGTTGTTTAAGAGACGTTGCGGCAACAGGACATCAAGATTGGTGGCTGGAATGTTTGCACACCCACTCGTTTGCTCTTGCCTTCCGTAATGACTTTTATCACAGCTCGCCGTCCAATGCTTTTCTCGCCCTACAAGCGACCAATTTCTAGCGTCATCAACTATTCACACCCTCGACACAGCGTGTCTACTCGGTCAGTCTAACGACTACCAGCGCCAACCTTGACACCCTAGTACGGGAGTATCCTCGAGTATTCTCAACATACGGCACGCCTGACTCTATTCCAACTCGGGCGCACGACTTACGACCAGGGAGGGTGGCAGAGAACGAAGATTCGCGTGACGCTTGGAGGGGCGACGCGGGCACCGGCGAATCGCTGTTGACGTTGAATATGAGCCAAGTACTGCTAGGACGTGAAAGCACGTATGCGCCACCGATAGGCGGGCCATTTAGGCATGCGCCATCGGTCGGCGGGCCGTTCAGGTGTGCGCCACCGGACAGCGGGTCATTCAGGCGACACCGGTCGGTGGGCCATTTAAGCATGCGCCACCAGTCGGCGGGCCTTTCAGGCATGCGCCACTGGTCGGCGAGTTATTCAGGCATGCGCTACCGGTAGGCGGGCCATTTAGGCATGCGCCACCGGTCGGCGGGCCATTCAAGCATGCGCCACTGGCCGGCAGACTGCTTGACCGCGGAGGTGATTGTTGGTGATGAAAATCACCGCCGCTGATTGCTATCGACATGGAATAGACTCAAAATCATCATCGCATTACTTGCTTCCTCTTGGGCTACACACCGGACCTGGTCCTATTCGGACCCGATGCACGGGTCACATGGAATGGAAGCAGGTAAGAGGGAGAAGGACGGGATGGGTGGAGGGTGGGCACAAGTGCCGATACATCGGTGTCGAAGTGGGTTGTATGATAAGGTGTAAAAACCACTGGTCGGAGATTTATGAAGTTCAGGCAGATGGCCGAGAGAGTGATCAAATATTCAGCCTGAAGTTTCGGGCGAACCCCGTCTCACAATATCAACAGTGAATAGAAGATACGATAACGGGCATATCGGCATCGACGTGGAATACCAACTGGCTGTGAGAAGAGCCAGCCACGCCCTTTAGTCTGGAGTTTCTCGGGTGTACAGATACCGTGCGCTCAAAGCGAGCCGTCGCAAACCGTTTTGGAGACGGGGGCCGACTCAGAGCCTTAGGCTAGATATTTTGGCCACTCTCTCGGTCGCCCCCTGGGCGCACTTGCCCTAACGACTTGCGCGCTCGTCATGTTGTAGCAAAGGGCGATGTTCACTGCGAGATGCTGCCTGGATTTACTGGCAGTATCTTACAGCTGCTAGAGGACATTTGTATCATAAACGCGAGCGTACAAGATCCTTTCAGTCTGCGAACTGCGCAGCCAACTCATGGTGGAATTTTTAGAAAAACTTGTTTCGACAGGGAACCATGAGGGTGTGGTTACCTGTGTTTATTTTTCTGAACATTTCACACACTGGATAGATCAGATAGATCATTCTCACCTCATGATATAAACATTTCATGGAGGCCAGATACCGGATCTGTATATTCTAGCTGATGTTTCCTGGTAGGAGCCGCAGAATCTTCATGCTCTTTGATGGGGCATGTTTTCTGGGTTGGATCTGTGCTGTGCCAGATCCTGCACAACACGTCATAACGGCAAGTTTGGATCTAGTTGATCCATCTGTAAATGATCTGTCCGACGGGTGGAACATTGCATACACACGGTCACAATTCTCTGCCGACCCACCTGCCCACGCAGGTGTTGGGAACCGACGAGGCAGCCTCAGGGGGGAACTACGATGGTGGAGTCTATGCCAGGCGAGCGTCAAAAAGTTTCGCCCCGCGATCAATAAAATCGACGAAACAAGAAAGGTAGGCGGGGAAAGAACCTTGCTTCGGTAGGGATTGTACTTTTGGTGACTAACATTTGTCTCAGAGGGGGCTCCCCAACGATGGAAACAACTCACAAAATATTGTTATAGGGCTCCAACACCAAGCGAATCTCTGGTTCACTTGCGCAAAGCGTTGATTTGGTCTTGTGAGTCGCACCTGCCCGCTGCCACCACTCCGTAAGTCATGGTTTCCCCGGCGGGCCGTTGGAGGCCATGTCGTCTCGATGACCACCGTCGCGACGAGAATGGTGTGCGTTGGTTACTCATAATTATCTCCTGCGACACACGAACAACCGTCTGGACATGTCATGCCTCGATGACGATTTTGTTTCCCCTTTTGGCATGCCAGGACCCTTGTATCCCACTCCTCGTACCTTTCCCCGTACCTTGCTATCGATATATAGTCGACGGTAGGGTACGGGGAAATGTACGAGGGGTGGGGTACGAGGGCCCGTGCATCCCGAAAGGGAACAAGAAGTCGCCATTGGGGCATGGCACAACCAGAACGATTGTTCGTGTGTCGCTAGCAGGTGGGTGGGTGAGTGAATGGGTGGATGGATAGATAGAAGGATTGATAAACATGTTTTGTCGCCGGGTTGTGCTTTCAACAAGGGTACTGTATTAGAAGCCGGGAGAGAGAGAGAAGAGGGGGGAAGGAGGCGCAAGGGGCGGGAGGGGGGGGGGCAAACAATGGTTCTGGCATGCCATGCCCCGATGGCAACTTGGTACCCTTTTTTCAGGAACCTTTCTCAGGAGACAATGCGGCAACTAAAGCCCCCTACTCCTCCACGCCCCCGTTCACGCTCGCAGGGAGTCTTGTCCGGCCTCTTCACCACAACTTGTCTTCCCCTGGATACCACGCCATGCGTGACAATTTCGTCTGAGCGGTTGAGAAGAGTGGAATTAGCCTACCTGGTGGGTGCTAACATCAATGTTTCGTGGCAACATTTAGACGCTCGATGATGTCTTCCCGCAAGTTCCGCGATGATTGGCTCCGTTTGTCTCGAATAGGGAGAGCACGAAAGAGGGCACCACTTCCTTTCCCACAGAACAGAAATTGTGCTATTCAACCTTGGTTTCTCTGCCTCGTAAAACCGCAACGGGCACAAGACGATAGCCCCCACAACATATCAATTTGTACGCCCCCAGCGGGATACTGGTTCGTACAGTACGACCGTGTTGCCCATACGCTTGCGTCGCATTGCAAATGTAATGAATCGGCAGACTTAGCTCACTTGCCCCTCCCGTCTCTCCCTGTACGCCTCCATCTCCCACCCCGATGGCTCGCCGTCCCATCCTTTCTTTATTCCTGGTTCTACTTCTGGCTCTACGAAGATAGGGGCGACGGGCGGTGTTCGCTCCAGTTCTCGTCCGTACGAGACCTGCCGACAAAAATACGCAGGCGCTACCTGCTACAACATAAACACATTCGTTTTTTTATTTCGCGATAAACACCGGGGGGGCAGCGCATTCAACCTCGAACGCTATGGTAGGGAATCGACTTCGACCGTTTGGTAGAGATTCACCCTCGAACCCTTCGGGAGGAAAATTGTGGGCGATCGTAAACCTGCATTCGCCAAAAACAACCGGGGGCATTTGCCCGCCGGGTTATACCAGGAAGTTTGAAAATACAGAACACGACCACGATATGCGTTGCCGTGCTGTTCCCTAGGTGTCTCCTTATCACGTGTGTGATGATCGGAGTGGTGGTGGTCTGTGTTGGGGTCAAGGTTAGAGTTCAGGGTAGAACTTCCGATCGGAATAGACAGCCAAGCTGATAACGGTTTCAGTATGACCTTCCCTGTCTACGTCTCGGAATTGGGTGCGCGGAGTCTTTTTTTTGGGGTACTCCTGGGACCCCCGGGGCACGTGCGGATAACATGATAACAAGAATGCTAGGGAACTAACATACTGCTGCTGCTGCTGCTGACGAGAGAGCACTGGGTGTGTGGGGTGTGTGTGTGGGTGTGGGTGGGTGTGTGGGTGGGTGGGTGGGTAGCATATATACTGTTGTACTGCTGTACATCGTGGGTGGGTGGGAGGGTGGAAGTATTGTTAGGTGGGTGGATGGGTGAGTGGGTGGGTGGGTCGGCTATGGGCGTGAAAGGGCATGGGTGGGTTGATATGATACCGGACCTACTGGCATAGCAGCGGTCGTACCACTAATCATAAAAGGTGGGGTGCGTGGAGTGGGTGGGTGGGTGGGTAACATACGTACTGATGCACTGCTGCTGAATATTGCTGTATGTACTGCTGTACATTGTGGGAGGGCGGGAGGGTGGGTGGGTTGGTATACAGGTCGCATACACTTCTTGAGTATAAGCACCAGTACGTGGGTGGGTGGGTGGGTGGGTGGGTAACATACGTACTTTACTGCCTGCTGCACTGTTGTACATCGTGGGTGGGTGGGAGGGTGGGTGGGTTGGTAGGTGCGCGGGCGGGAGGGTGGGTGGGTTGGTAGGTGGGTGGGTGGGTGGGGGTGTGTGGTTTAATGGGTGTTGGTGGGTACGTATAATACCGGCCCCTCTGCTGTACATCGTGGGTGGGTGGGAGGGTGGGTGGGATAGGATGTGGGCGGGTGGGGTGGATGGGTGGATGGGTGGGTGGCTGGGTGGGGTGGGTGGGTGGGTGGGCGGTGGGTGTGGATGGATAGATGGGTGTTGGTGGGTACGTAAAATACCGGCCCCTCTGCTGTACATCGTGGGTGGGTGGGAGGGTGGGTGGGATAGGATGTGGGCGGGTGGGTGGATGGGTGGATGGGTGGGTGGGTTGGTGGGTGGCTGGGTGGCTGGGTGGCTGGGTGGCTGGGTGGCTGGGTGGGTGGGTGGGCGGTGGGTGTGGATGGATAGATGGGTGTTGGTGGGTACGTAAAATACCGGCCCCGCTGGCATAGCAGCGGTCGCACCACTGTATAAATTTACGCCTATTTTGTACCTGCAAACCTCGTTTTTTTTGCGTGTACCTGATATACGAAAAGATCGATTTTTTAAGAATAATATTGTCTGTCCGTCCGCCACAGGCTGCGTATCCCCTACGGCCCTCTCGGTGTCGGTACTCACCGGATTCGAGCACGGCCGGCCGCCCGACCTCCAAGTCTGAAGGAGTTCCGTCGCTCACGGACACCCGGGATGCCCGCGCGATTTCAGCCAGTTTGGTGTCGTTGACATAGGGTAGCATACTGAACAAAAAAGTAACTGGTGCTAGAATGTTGTGCCACACTCGACGGAAATATAGGGTTCGTTGGGGTATCAAGATGGGTATATACAGTATTGGTCCTTACTGTTCTGTCCATAATGGTACGCACACGAACATGTTATGGCTTAGAAGTTGGATCTCTCGTACTCACGTCGAGGCTCCATGATCAGACCACACCCAGACCCGACCGCGGCCACTCCCTTCCTTTTGCCCTTCACTCTACAGACTGGTGCCTGGCAAACCCCACGAAGGCCTCGCGCTCGCCCTCGCCGCCGTTGGTTGTTATTATGGTGATTCTTACTCTGCTTCTTGCGGTTGTGGACTGGCATAAAACTCACCGACAGACCGCTTTATGGCATATTCTACCTGGTATGTTTTTGGACTGTCGTTTGCCGCATAGCGGTACATCAGGGACAGGTATCGGTATTTTGAATATTTGTTCCTGGGCTTACTCTACCGAAACGTGGACTTAATGCCGTAATCTGGCGTCAAACGCAAAATGCACCGCTTCATGGCATCTTTGACGGGGCTGAGATTTTATCTATTTTTCATTTGCCATAGAACGGTATACCGGGAATACTCAACGACGTTTCGATTGCTGGTCGTGGACTTGTCCTGCCGATGAGTAGTGGGATTAGTACCGCGAACTGGCGTACAAGGCACCGGTACCGCTTTATGTCCATATTTACGAAATTTTAACGGAGATCATTTGACTTTTGGTTTCAGACAACTCTAGGTGAACCTAGGGAAGACGTCTAGTCGCAGTATTTTAGGGGTGTGACGAACGACATTTTTTTCGGGCGGGAGGAGGGGAGGTGGGGGGGTGTACTCAGTATCGTGCATGGCCGTAGTCATATGACCATAGACCCTCGCATCCCAACAATGCCGGGACGGAGCATGTCGGGTTTTCACAGACCAGACAGACATTGCTTGCACCAAACGCGAAGCGCCGTGAGGTGTTGGGCGAGCCGCATGAAGGGTGAGCTGCATCCTACTAAGAACCGCTTGTGAGGCGGACTTGCATATGGATGACAGCTTCAATGAGTTAGTTCAATTTCCGGTGTGGCCACTTCCAGAGACAGCAATGGGAGTACCATGTAACTGCCTCTTGGGTGCCTTACCTTGAACACTACGTGATACGATCAATTCCCTTGTGCAGAGTAAAGGTTCTTTACTTCGCACAAATGATCTAACTAGACGACCAGCTGTGGGCGACCGCCAAAAAAAAAAAAAAAAATTACGGTACCCTGGATGTCTAGCTCACGTAGTGAGCGGCATGTTTTACAGTGTCGTTGCCAACCGACGCCAACCCAACCCATATATAATATATATATATATAATAGGGCCAGGGGGGGGGGGGGGGGTACACATTATCATGCATGGCCGTAGTCGTATGACCATAGACCCTCGCATCCCTACAATGTCAGGACGGAGCACGCCGGGTTGTCACTCACCAGGCAGATATTGCTTGCACCAAGCACGAAGCGCCGTGAGGTGTTGGGTGAGTCGCATGAAGGGTGGGCTAAATCCTACTAAGAACCGCTTTTGAAGCGGATTTTCGTGCGTATGAATGACAGCGTCAATGGATTGATTTAATTTCTGGTGTGGTCACTTCCAGAGACAGCAATGGGTGTACTATGTAGCTGCCTCGTGGGCGCCTTGCCATATACACACTACGTGAAACGGTCATCCCCCTTGTGCGGAGGGAAGGTTCTCCCCGCACAAAAAACGATCTAACTCGACCGCCAGCCAATGTAACCGCCATAAAAAATAAAAAAAAACGGTACCCTGGCTGTCTATTTTACGTAGTGAGAGGTGTGTTTTACAGCGTTGGCGCCAATCGACGCCAACCCAACCTATATATACCAGATTTATAATATAGGGGGGGGGACAAGGCCTTTGGCGGACGCTTCTGCTAGTGTCGTAATTATTCATACAAGGTTTTGGCGCAGATTAGGTCGGTCGTACACCCCGTAGCCAGTGCTACTGTGGCAGTTTCTTGGTGACGGGTCTTCACTAGAAAAAAATGACAAGAACGGCTTGCTAGCCTCGGTTTGGGCCTTGTGGTGACCAGCTGACCGCGGGAAATACCGTCTGCTAACCCCAGACACCGTCGTTTAAAACGCGCGCCGAATCGCTGCGGTCATTAGTCGCCGCTGTCGCTAGCATGCAGGTTCACCTTGGGAGATATAAAACTCCTGGTGTACGAAAAACAAGGGCATTGGGCAGCCAAGTTACAACAAGGGCAATCACGGCCTGCTGACTTCAGTTATCGCCGTCTGACCGCCAACTTACTACTGCAGCTAGTTCCAGTGACCCCTGATCTGAGTTGCGAAAGGGAGGGAGCTGGAGAACGTCACGACAAGATAATCAATTGGATGGGGGAGAAGAAAATTACCGCCGACCTTTCAACCGCGCCGATAAGGATGTAACCATTTGGTCGCCGTTGTGGCTGCCATACCGGTTCGTCTTGGGAAATAGAAAGTTTTCGTGCATAATGTTCACCACGGTAACCCCTTACCTGGTACTCGTAGTAGGTAGACCTCTCAAGACGCCGACATATCTACCAAGAGGGTGGCAAATTAAAGCGGGGTACTGTCAACCCTCCACGAGCAGTGGGAGCGTGCAGCACAGTACACGACGAGTAGTATCGTGCTGCGACGGCTCCTCGCATTGCAAATGGGACTTCAAATAAACGTAGCACCCCCAACCAACCAATGATGGCCGATGATGTAATTCCCAATTCTTGGTATGTACCTGTGAGCGAGAATCACATACAAGACTAAGCTTATCTTTTTTCTGTGTATCTGTGGCTACGTACATCCTGCAAGATGGGAGGGATGAACCGGCAACTTACTGCCGCAAAATAAATGCGACCAGAGCAAACGATAAAAACTGCAACATTGATGGCGACAACACCCGGCAAACCTCGCCCGCTGACATTGAGCACAGTCGTGCTTTACATACCATGCACAATGCGACCGTACACACCGAGACCCATTGGTCAAACTCCGATTTCTTCTGCCAACACTCCCCTTCATTCAGGAGAGAGGAGGTTATTCAAATATCTATGAGACATGCATCGAAATCTCTCGTGTGGGCTATATAATGCGCGATCTATAGCGCGCAATCGATGCGCCGAGGTCGCCAACGAGAATGTTTGAGCCTGCGGCGGGGGAACCCATCGCAGTCATCACTACGCTCGGTGGCAGCCTAGCATAAAACGCTGTAGGATGGTGGGCGAGGTCGTTTCGCGAAACATCTATACACACTCAAGCACGTCATGGCAGCGCCAGGCAGACCAGGAAACGCATACATCATCGACCAAACAAACGACACAAAAATCAGCGCAGTCGACACGTGCACTCAGTGGTTACGGTTTATACCTAACCGAAGCACATTCCGCGGCCCGTCTGGCAGTCCAAGCCCAGAACTCAGAGGTACTCAAGGGTTGCAATCCTTCTAGTCGGCACTCCTTAGTACACCGTTCACGCAGGATTATGGCACCTCTTTTTGCCGGAGGCCTGTCACCAACATGCAGTGAATACTAAATCAACAACAGCTACAGCTACATGCATAGCAAGAGCAGCCGGTCACGTGCGTGCGCACCGTAGTATCAGCTCCTCTCAGAACGCACCGGCACGCACTAGCGCGTACCGTACTGGTGCTATTAATAGCGCGACATTCCGAGAGCAACCGCGAGTCGTATGTAGACTACGGGGAATTGCGGTGCGAACAAATCAGAGTTCCAAGCACAGAGCCTTCTCCGTCTCTTCGCAATCCGAGTACAGCGTCTGCTCCGCTCGGTGCTTCGAGCGCAGAGTCTCGGCCGCTTGCCACAAGGCAGAATCTGCGCTTTCTGACGCCCGAGTACTCGCCAAGCGCATGTGCGTTCGCCTCGCCTTCCTGTCAAGCCAAAACTTCCCCGTCTCGCCCTTAGCAGCTTCCGAACACGCCTGTTGACCGAGGGGAACTACGATCATTGGTAGGGCTGTGAGTCGGCTGGGTGTAGGGCTATATTAGTTGGGGGTGATTACCTTAAGCAGGAAAAATCAGCGCGTTTGGGTTAAGCTTAATATTTAGCCGGCGCACGAATGGGGGCGGGGGGGAGGGGGGGTACTCATGTTATGCAGGGCTGTAGTCGCATGGCCATAGGCCCTCGCACCCCTATAATGCCGGGACGGAGCACGTCGGGTTTCCGCCGATCAGGCAGACACTACTTGCACCAAGCGCGGGGGGGGTGAGGTGGTACTACGGAAGAAAATATAGCTTCCTTTGATTAATACCAAAGGCTCCTGCTGGCACAAGGGGTATCTCTCGGGCGTTAAGGCTAGCGGCCATCAAACATGAATCTCTGTGCGGCGACAGCGCCAGCATCAGGGCGAATGCGGTTTACAGGTAGCAGCAAAAAATAAGATGAATCAATACCATCTTTGATTTCAGGTAGCACGAGGGTGACGTGATGCCGCTCAGCGATGTCGCCGCTAACGGGGCATGGCTCGCACGCGTGGAGCACGCGAGCGTGGATGGTGCACCCACACGGGCAGGGGGGGGAAGCGAAGCGAAGGGGGTTTGTATATATGTATGTGGAGCCCTCTCTCCCTCCCTCTCAACTCGATCCAGTGTTGGATGACGGCCGACAGCACACCACAAGGCACACAAAAACACGACGAATAAACATGGTTATACTTACGTACGCACGCGTAGGCCATTCCTCCTTTTCTTACTTACCCATACTCATCGCGCGATTCGGGACCCTAAACCAGGACATCTGACGCGTACCACAACAGGGGTAGTCTCTATTTTTCCCTTCTGAGGCTCCTCGCTTGAAGAGCTATATACTACTAGTAAGTCTAAACTGATTTTGAGATATAGCTACAGGTGCAACCCCGGTGAACAATGCTTAAGCCTGTAATAGGTATCACGAATAATATCGTAGAACCACTGATGCTATATATGCATGAGACTACTTCCTTACTTGAGGAGCTCCATGCTATTAAAAAGTTACCCAAAACCTGACCTCGAGAAAAATATACAAAACCGACGACTAAAGCCATGGCTTTTAGGTATAATGTTCATCGAAAAGCAGTGAAAAAGGCAGGCGGATGATGTTCGAGCGAAATTGGGCAAGTGTCCCTCGGTCGGGCAGAGACCCATCAACTGGAAACATTGTTTGGGCAACACGTGCTACCGATGTCGAAGCACGCGTCTTTGACCAATCGTAAGCTGTGAAGCGCGGTACACAATCCCATGGACTACCAATAGATATTCAACGAAAACTAAACTGGTGCACTTAGTATACATAGTCGGATCTAAGCGCCTTGAAGAGCGCTGAGTTCGCACAGGGATGGGGAGGGGGTGCGATCGTTGTTCAGCGCTCGATTTTTTTTTTTTTTTTTTCCAAGAACGGGATAAAGGTTGCGCCAAAAAAATACCAAACAAGGCGTCGTCGGAAAACTCTAGTCGAGAGAGAGATTTCACTTCCGAAAATGTGTACGGAGTGTGTTCGACTTTTAGCGCCTTCATACCGTTGTTGGAAGAAAACGAGCGCTGGCAAAAAAAAAAAACGTACCCCTGTGCGAAGGCAACGCTCTCTACGGTATATTCGCTAGATTGCTGCGATACGGACACGAGAACATACTACTCTTTCTGAGTCTCCCGAGCTTGAGGAGTTCTATGCACCCCTCCCCCAAAAACAAAAATAAAACGAGAAAACCAAAAGACAAAAAAAAGGACGCTTAACCCTGTTATGACTGCAGTCCCGTTTTGAGGACAAACTGCTCAAGACGTTAAGCGGTTCGTCCCAAAAACGGGACTGCGGTTCCAAAAAGGGTCAGCCTCGGTCTGTCGTAGGTATTGTTCAAACTACAGTGTAAAAACAAATCTAGGACCAACGATATCAGGTAGTCCCTCGCCTGAGGAACCCCCCCCCCCCCCCCCCCCCCCCCGTCAGCCAGAACGTGTTTGTACAAAAAAAAAATACAGTACCCCCGTCGCGCCACGCGTTGGTGGCTAGCTCCTCGGCTGCAATGGTCGAGGCGTTCCTTCGGTGAAAACAAAATTTGTTCTCGCAAGCGCAAACCCTCTACGTACCGCAGAAGGTACTCCCGTAATACGTACTTACGGTGTTTTGGAAAGAACTTGTTGGGACCATTCGGGTTGGGTTTCTTGCGATCGTATTTCCTGTTGTATTCTGTCTCTACTGTAGATCATTTAATATAAGTATTGGATTGGATGAGGCCTCCTGCGCCGGGCAGGAGGTCTCGTCTGGTATTTCCCCCCCCGCGCTGAGTCGACTAGCGTATCAAGTACTCTGCGCGGGGTTAGTACCTGTAAATGATCAGGGTATACAAGCATAAGAATAGTAATCCTACTGCCGGGTGAGTGGGATGGTCTCAAGAAATGTTGCGACCGACTTTGCTCCCGAGGTTTCGGGAGCGAAAAGAAGAACTGACCTCGTTGCGATACAAATTCCGAGACATTTCGATATTATCGGTTCCAATATTGGTGCCAAATGTTGAGCCCATCGATTCGATCGCCATTTTACTGATAATTTTTTTTTTATCATTCCCCACACCTCTGACAATGTACAGGGTTTGAATGTCAATTCCAGAAATCATTTCTACGGTATTCTGGCTCTCTACCGTGGATCATTTAATGTAGGTATTGGATTGGATGAGGCCTCCTGCGCCGGCCTGTGGTCCCGCCCATACTTCGTTACGCCTCCTTTCAGATTGCCTTTGTTTTGTTGACCGCTGGTCCGGGGCAGAACTGTCTCACCCAAACTTCTGTCCCCTGAACTCAGTCCTTACCCGCACACGCCGCAACGTCCTTGCTGAACTCCGGCGACAACGGTAGCTCGCTAGCGTCCGCGTAGCTCTGGCTACGTTTCTTCTTGTTACCCCGTATACTGTATAATACGTACCAACCAGTCAGTGGTTATTTACATGCTTTTGAACTTCACATACACATAGATAATACATGACCATTCATTCATCATTGATTGTTCTTGTACTGCTTTTTTACTGCTTACGTACGTACGGAGTAAGACGTAATGTCTCTTGCCCCGTTTTTTTTTTAGCGTGCACCCCCCCCCTGCCCCTATCCCCTTTCGACAAACACGCCTGCTCGACACAACATACACAAAAAAAAAAATGAAACGGCTGGAATACTACTTCCTCCACATCCCAAATCCAACACGCACCACACACGCACTCACTTTTTTTTTCCTGAAGTCACCCGTGAGGGGTTGTTGCTGGAGGGTGCACACAGAGACTGCCGACAACCCGATAAGGTGGACGCCATCATGTCTTTCGCCTTCGCCGTCAAACCACCTGAGGGCAGCCGGCGGCTCTCGTCATGTTCCAGCGCCTGTCCGGTGAGAGACCAAAGATCCCACGCCGACGAAGATACTTTTGGTACCCGTAATAACAATAGGATACCTGCTTGGGGTACCCCGCACGATGTGTCACACCAATAGTCCTGAAATATAGGTAACTTTTAAATATATAAGTTTTCAGTTGGAGAGGTTATTATATTTGGAGACATTGTGGTACCCGGTACATGGTAAACATTCGGGAGGTATCTTCAGGGAGAACAGCACAGCAGCAGCAGGAGCAACAGCGAGAAGACAAGGAAGGGTGTGGGGGCCTATCAACCGTGTGAGCGCGTAACAAAACGAGTGGCGGCAAGCATGTTGCCGCTGCGCGCGTGTCTTCCATACACATGTACGACTGCTTGCAATTTCGGACACTTTAAATTTTTACTTGCTTGACAGATCGCGGGGCGGCTTCGGTGCTTGCTGGAATAATCGCCATCGATGATTTATTTGTCTTTGTTTCGTTTTGATTTTTTTTTCTCTCCTCGCATTCCCGAAAGCAGGTACCTGGTATATATGTATACGGCCAACATGGAAAGATACTTGCATCATAGATACACGACAGTTACAGATTACCAGCTACATATTGATTCGTATCGTCGAAACACGATGGGGGCGTGTCTATTAGAAATCACAACCCACGATGGCCCCAAAAAACGGGTATCACTCTGTCATAAATATAAGGGTATTTTTTAGATTAATAATATGTCAAAAAAGTCCTTATTTTCAAGGACAGAGAGGTATCTCCCTACCTGGTATGTTTACACACCATTTATATATATATCTGGTTCCGATTATTCCCACAGCAGGATCTACAATATGCTCCTCTCTGTTTGTTTGCTTTGTGCTCTCCGTTCCAAAAGCGAGAACGCAGTCATGCATACACCGGATGCGCAGCAGGAGGTGTTTGCATGTTGAGGGGGAGACAATCCTGTCTGTATGTGGAGTGTGGACATGGTAATATGTTGAAGGTGGCTTGCGTCGAGATTCTAGAAGCGGCGGGGCAGGCCACAGGGGCAATTTTAGTATGACGAGTTGTTGCTGTAGCAGTTGGGGACGACGGGATGACTTACGAATTTTTGGTTCTGTCTCCACCAACCAGTCGTGCTCGATCATGTCGGTATGAAAAAGCGGAAGCAAATATTCGTACGAGTAATAAAAAAAGCAGAATATCTTTGGGTTTGCCGTCATATATCTATGGCCTGCTGGATACTCGTATCTTTGATTTGCTGGCGCATACATCTGTGGGTTGCTGGCCAACAGATCTCTAACAAATAGAACCGACGCGAGACAATGAGGGAAGAAAGGGCTGAATTCTTCTCGCGATAAAAAAGGCAAGGCACGAACCGCGGTGGGGAGGAGGGAGTGGAGCCTGCTTTGTGACTCCGGATCTGGGTTACGACTGAAGAGGGAGAGATAACAGAAGAAGGGCGAAGATAATGAATGAAGGGCATGTAAAACAATAAAAACAAGGAAAAAAACTATTACTATAATAAATAGTGTAGTGTGCTGGCATATCTTTCGTTTGTTCGTCAACAGATATCTAATAAACAGAACAATATCTTTGGTTTGCTGCCATATCTTCGCTTTCCTGCCATATATATCTATTAATAATGGTGTATTGCCAACAGATCTCTAAAACAACGATCATGCTACGAGTACATCGTATCCTGATCGTATACATCTTTGGTTTGCTGGTCAACAGTTCATGACACGTACGATATGTGGAGGAAATACGGCGTCCTTTTAGAGCGTAGGCGCTTAGCCGTATCGCAGCAAAAAAAGCCCCGTGTCGATGCGGCGGGCATGGTCATCCGCGAAGAGACACATAATAAAACTCTCGTACATAATATACTCGTTGCGTTAATAGCTGCAGGACAACACACACAGCAGTCATCAGGATTTACGAAAACAAAAGGGATACAGGTACCAGTACAACTGTTTAACCGTAGTAAATCCTTCGCTTGTACGTACAGCAGTGGTGGTCCCTCTATACAGCAGTATATATATAACAAATATTATATGTACAGAGCACCTACAGCAGTAGTAGAATCGAGGAACCAGTTGGAGCAACAAATTGTGCAGACGTACTATTAATACTGTAGTACATACAGTAGCAGTTCCAGTTGTTGAATCCGAAACTACTGGTCGGAAGTATGCACATGATAACATTCATTGTCTTTCAACGCCACAACCGATCCAATACTTAGTTTAAATGATCGATGAAGGGGTGGAGAAGAATACTACAGTAAGAAAACGAACAATGAGATAGGCAGGCTGAGATCTACTGGGAAATAAGAATTTCGGGAGTCTATGTCTTGAATTTTGTGTAGAACGCACCCATTCTCGAATAAGAAATCCACCCTGGACTATTGTGTCCCGGGTAAATGTGTCAGGAGACAGCGCTTGACTCTGAGTGCTTGACAGACGGCGACTTTGCCTTGACTTGCCTTGACTGACACCAAACTACTACCCGGTACCTGGTAGGTTTTAGTCTGTAGCAGCGCTCGGCCATGCACCGTTGACAGCGCACGCTTCGCCTTGCTTGACATGTCTCGTGGCATCCTTGGTCCCCGGAGAGTTGTCAAGTGCTTACAATACTGTACACCACGGACAGATCAGCGATTCCCACTTCATAATCTTTCAAAAAGGCAAGAGATATATTCCCGATCTTGTACAGTAGGTGCATTATTCTCTATACATCAAATCTGTTGTAGCTGTCGATGGTTGGGGTCCCGTGTAAAATGCACTGCAGTTCTCATACACTACAAAGTACAGCAGTGGGAAATGTTTCCTGGGTTGGATGTACCCGTTACCATGGTGTGAACTACCAGGTACTGATATGCAGATCCTACACCAAATGTCACAACGGCAGGCGAGGAACTATAAAAATTAATAGATGTTCTCCTCCTGTAGAAAGATCATGATCCGCCCGAGGTGTGCAATACGTGGTCTGTTTTACCAGGACCTGGTGGTGTTTTTTTTGTTGTTGAGGGCGACCCATCCGGAAATTAACCCGCATCTCAGTACGTTGCCTCTGCGTCGACGGCTGAAGATGTCATGTTTTTTTCAAAATATGAAACCGGACAGTTTTTGCACACCGTCGTATCCTCTTGTACCGGTATCATACCTTGTGAGGTCTTACTGTCTTATTTTTTGTGTGTGGGTTCAAAACGCGGCCTCCTCGACACGGCGAAACCTAGTAATCAGAACCAAGCACGATCTTTAACTAGACGGGGATACATGGTTTTTGGCTCCATCGTGGGTCCTGATTACTACAGCGCCCCGTGAATTATAGCGTATTTGTCCGTATATCGTACGTAGGTATGCATCATACATGTGTTGTCTTCACAATCAATCGTTCTTCCTACCCAGCTTCACCAGTATACTAAAAACTGTACCAGTATCATCTATTAATGGTCGTTGCTTGATAACACAGGGTTACCTGGTACAACGTAAAAGTCGTACCAGCGTAACAGGTAGCAGTACCCATGTAGGACTACTCGTAGAGATCTTTTCCGTAAGACGGATTTCATGTGATACATTACCAGGACGCAACAGCAGGTCTTGCGCTCGTGTGTGCACTCGGACACACAACGACTACTTTCTGGTAGCATAGCAAAGCTACAAAGCTACAGCAGCACTCATATCGTAGCCAGAGAGCAACGTAGCACAGCATAGATAGCCACTTGTAAGACTGGACGGCAAGTAAAGTACGCGCAGGTACACGTACACACCAGACGTTGTGCAGTAGCCTAAGCCCTGTTATGAGTATCATGGCAGTATCTACGTACGTACGTACATACAAGGCGCTTCGCTCCGCGGGCGGCCTGCGCCGCCCGCTACGCTCGCTCAGGAAGGAAACATCAAATTATGCGAAGCGGACAGGGGTCCATGATTGAATATTGTTTTTTTTATGGCCCCTGTAGTTAGCTGCAAACTGGCGACTTGATAATGCCAAGAGTCCCGCCGCCATGCTTCAGGAGAAGACAGCTCGGACGCCACATATGCTTCGCGTCGCGGGCGGTTTTCCGCTACGCTCGCTCACACGTCGTACATACGTACATACCCCAGGTAGGGTACTTATTTTCTTCTTTCGATATGCTCTGTGTCTGTGTACTCGTCGTATGTACGAAAGATAAAGCACAGAACGGCACAGCAACACAGCAAAAACAATGAAAATGAAACCGAAAAATTCTAAAAGAAATAAAATCCCCGTCCCCTTTAGTGAAATAATTTATTACCTGAGTGGAACACCATACACCGGTCAAAAAGAAAAAAGACAAAAAAATGAAAAAAAAGAAAAAATCTTACAACAGAGCTTCTCTCTCAGCCTCGTACGCCGCCCGCCCCTCACCATCTCGCCACCGATTTAGTCCGGGTAAAGCTTCCCTCCCTCTCTTCCATAGTGAGCCCCGTTGCCCGCCTCGCGTGAGGCCCGGTGCTCACCGTGGACCTCGACGCAAGCTCGACAATGTTGGTGCTCATTCGGGGTACCTCCCTCTTGTGACTCTCAGCCCGGTCGCAAAAATAAGTACCGCTTGAGTATTATCTTACAATCCCGAACGATCCTTAAATGGTCGTACGTACTCTATCCAAAATCACAAATGGAGGCCAGACAGAGCCTATTGATGCATCCCTCGTGTCTCGAGGCACACGCGACGCCTAGGCACGACAGCGGCGACCGCGCTCCTTGCAACTCCCCCTCTACTCGCCAGCATCCGCTGACACCCGCGAGGGTGCCGAGTTCGCCCGCGCAACCGTGCTCGGAGTACACGCACGCACACGAAACGAAAGAAGAAAAAAAGGAAAGAAGGACTGAAAGTACGACGAGCAATGGAGAAAACAAAGACTCGCTGGAACGGTCCGGCAAGTAATGAACGGAGGCGATCCCCAAGTGGGAGCTCTGAGAGGCCAGGGATGTACCAACCGAGCACGCTCAGAGATCGAGATCTAAGTAAGTATATCTACAAGGCGCTTCGCTCCGTGGGCGGCCTACGCCGCCCGCTACGCTCGCTCAGGAAGGAAACATCAAATTATGCGAAGCGGACAGAGGTCCATGATTGAATATTGTTTTTTTATGGCCCCTGTAGTTAGCTGCAAACTGGCGACTTGATAATGCCAAGAGTCCCGCCGCCATGCTTCAGGAGAAGACAGCTCGGACGCCACATATGCTTCGCGTCGCGGGCGGTTTTCCGCTACGCTCGCTCACACGTCGTACATACGTACATACCCCAGGTAGGGTACTTATTTTCTTCTTTCGATATGCTCTGTGTCTGTGTACTCGTCGTATGTACGAAAGATAAAGCACAGAACGGCACAGCAACACAGCAAAAACAATGAAAATGAAACCGAAAAATTCTAAAAGAAATAAAATCCCCGTCCCCTTTAGTGAAATAATTTATTACCTGAGTGGAACACCTTACACCGGTCAAAAAGAAAAAAGACAAAAAAAAAATGAAAAAAAGAAAAAATCTTACAACAGAGCTTCTCTCTCAGCCTCGTACGCCGCCCACCCCTCACCATCTCGCCACCGATTTAGTCCGGGTAAAGCTTCCCTCCCTCTCTTCCATAGTGAGCCCCGTTGCCCGCCTCGCGTGAGGCCCGGTGCTCACCGTGGACCTCGACGCAAGCTCGACAATGTTGGTGCTCATTCGGGGTACCTCCCTCTTGTGACTCTCAGCCCGGTCGCAAAAATAAGTACCGCTTGAGTATTATCTTACAATCCCGAACGATCCTTAAATGGTCGTACGTACTCTATCCAAAATCACAAATGGAGGCCAGACAGAGCCTATTGATGCATCCCTCGTGTCTCGAGGCACACGCGACGCCTAGGCACGACAGCGGCGACCGCGCTCCTTGCAACTCCCCCTCTACTCGCCAGCATCCGCTGACACCCGCGAGGGTGCCGAGTTCGCCCGCGCAACCGTGCTCGGAGTACACGCACGCACACGAAACGAAAGAAGAAAAAAGGAAAGAAGGACTGAAAGTACGACGAGCAATGGAGAAAACAAAGACTCGCTGGAACGGTCCGGCAAGTAATGAACGGAGGCGATCCCCAAGTGGGAGCTCTGAGAGGCCAGGGATGTACCAACCGAGCACGCTCAGAGATCGAGATCTAAGTAAGTATATCTACAAGGCGCTTCGCTCCGTGGGCGGCCTACGCCGCCCGCTACGCTCGCTCAGGAAGGAAACATCAAATTATGCGAAGCGGACAGAGGTCCATGATTGAATATTGTTTTTTTATGGCCCCTGTAGTTAGCTGCAAACTGGCGGCTTGATAATGCCAAGAGTCCCGCCGCCATGCTTCAGGAGAAGATAGCTCGGACGCCACATATGCTTCGCGTCGCGGGCGGTTTTCCGCTACGCTCGCTCACACATCGTACATACGTACATACCCCAGGTAGGGTACTTATTTTCTTCTTTCGATATGCTCTGTGTCTGTGTACTCGTCGTATGTACGAAAGATAAAGCACAGAACGGCACAGCAACACAGCAAACACAAGGAAAATGAAACCGAAAAATTCTAAAAGAAATAAAATCCCCGTCCCCTTTAGTGAAATAATTTACTACCTGAGTGGAACACCTTACACCAGTCAAAAAAAGACAAAAAAAAAAAAAAATGAAAAAAAGAAAGAAAAAATCTTACAGCAGAGCGTCTCTCTCAGCCTCATACGCCGCCCGCCCCTCTCGCGACCATCTCGCCACCGATTTAGTCCGGGTAAAGCTTCCCTCCCTCTCTTCCATAGTGAGCCCCGTTGCCCGCCTCGCGTGAAGCCCGGTGCTCACCGTGGACCTCGACGCAAGCTCGACAATGTTGGTGCTCATTCGGGGTACCTCCTTCTTGTGACTCTCAGCCCGGTCGCAAAAATAAGTACCGCTTGAGTATTATCTTACAATCCCGAACGATCCTTAAATGGTCGTACGTACTCTATCCAAAATCACAAATGGAGGCCAGACAGAGCCTATTGATGCATCCCTCGTGTCTCGAGGCACACGCGACGCCTAGGCACGAAAGCGGCGACCGCGCTCCTTGCAACTCCCCCTCTACTCGCCAGCATCCGCTGACACCCGCGACGGTGCCGGGTTCGCCCGCGCAACCGTGCTCGGAGTACACGCACGCACACGAAACGAAAGAAGAAAGAAGGAAAGAAGGACTGAAAGTACGACGAGAAATGGAGAAAACAAAGACTCGCTGGAACGGTCCGGCAAGTAATGAACGGAGGCGATCCCCAAGTGGGAGCTCTGAGAGGCCAGGGATGTACCAACCAAGCACGCTCAGAGATTGAGATCTAAGTAAGTATATCTATGTCGAATATTCAAACGGTACTGTTAGATTCGGTCGAATAGAATACCCTGGAATACCAGTGGAATGTTTTGGGAAATAGCCTAGGGTCGTCATGGATGTTTGGGGAGATATCCTTTGGATTTTATTTTGGGGTCATGTATCATATTCTGTGCTGCGAGCGCACGAGCCATGCTAGCTCACTCTCCTCTCTTCTCCTTATATTTATCTCCTGCAACAACATGCTCTTCGAGAGCTCTGTCTGACGGACACAATAAACATTGTGGTTTGGGGTCACCACATCTTCTTGTCGTCTTCTTTTCTATTGAAGCTCGTACAAGTTTACCTATCCGCGAGTTGGCGCTTGCTTCAATTTACAGACCCGTGTATTGTCCGGTCATCGGCAATCCGGTCTAAGTGTATACACCAGCTTCGAGCTGGTACGCACGCTAGTCACCAACCCCTCATAGGTTATGAGCCTCGCGTTGAGTAAGAGCGACCAAAGCTACGGGCACGGCCTTCAAGATCGCCACCCCGAGCTTCTACGGGCGTCAGCAGAAAAACTGGACTTTTTCGAGATCGCGAACCCTGCTGTGTGGAGCTTCAAATCTACAAGCATGACACCAACGTCAAACGCAGATAAAGTGGGCGGTATCGGTTATACCGCGTGCATCCAGAGGGTCCTGCATAGATAAGCATCTGCTAACAACTGCTGTGCTAACGTACTGGAGCTAGTACTACAGCAGTGTCATCTGTGCGAGATACCCAACGAGCATTACTGCATTGTTGGAGAAGTGTAACATCTCACTTCCTGCCATGTTTCTCATACGAAGTGTGGATCCCGAAAATCTCGACCCAAATTTGAGTATTATGCTGCTGTACGCCGTCAAAGCCAACTTTAACACAAACCTGCACGCCGAGGCTAGGAGCTCTGTTAGGTGTAGCTTATACCAGGTACATCGTGGATCGTGAGCCTTGGAATCCCCAACCAATAGCATTGTGGTTTCCAACTCCCGACAAGCGCAATAGCTGTCTGCTATAGGAGTCTCTGACTTGACCATTTTCTGACAGGACCATCTATCGAGGGGGAGCCTAGAAAGTACAAAACCCTCGATAAAAAACGTTGAGTATCTGCTGTCCGCTGTCAAAAGCAACTCCACCACGATCCAGTATCGCTGAGATTAGGAGCTCTGCCTAGTGTAGTCCATATCGTGGATCGTTAGCCTCGGACAATCCGAGCTGCAGCTGAATAGAAGCAATTCTCGGCGATACTACCGTATGTTAAGGTAACCCTGACCTCGCAAATTTCCAACAGGGACCCCCCAATGTGATCATCGAGGAAACGCCCCCGGAAATAACTAAAAAAATCTCGATAGTATCGCGTCGAGTACTTTCGTAGCTTGTCGCTGTTTCAATGGCTATCCTAAAGACAGTACTGCTGTAGAAGAGGGCCACTGCTTCGTGCCATTTTCTTATGCGGATTAGTCAGCCTCGTGACTCACGAGCAGAAGCTATACCAAAGCAAACCTCGGCTATCGCTGCCTGCCTACGGAGCTCTGCTTGTATCTTCGGAAAGGAACGCGTGTGCCTTTTTCGAAAGATCCTGAAATTTTTGCATATATCTGCATCTTCTCGGGAGAATTAAAATTGACAGTTAGTCGTCATCAGTATTCTACGCAGATCTGACGACCCCAAATGACTGTTCATACAAATACCTATTGAAGAAAAAAAGTTTCGCGTAGGGCAATGCTGTATCCCAGGCGTTTTTCGAGATTGGCACAAGAGACTGGCCGCAATGCTTGGCGGTACACGTCGAGACATTGCAAGCCTGATCAAGGGAGAGCCCCGGCCAACTGAAGCGACGACCGGTACGGAATCTCAGGCGTTTCTCGACAAAGCTCAGGCTGCGTTCGACAGGGCGAACTAAGACCTGCACGCAACCCTCTATCTATTAACGAACCAGCCAGCAGCACTTTCGATGGCAAACACGAAGACTCGACTGGTACGAACGGGCATGGTCTGCAGGCTCTTCTAGGACTGGTCAACATGTGCAACAAGGACAGGTACAACAGCAAGTCTACTGGAGCCCACGACAAGCAGAAGAACAAGGAATCTTCCCAGATCAAGGCAGGATCCAAGGGTGCAGCTGAGCAGAAGTGGTGTTCTGTACACAAGACCACCTCCCACGACGACTCGGAATGTTACACGCAAGGAGCACCACGCCCGTCGCAGAACAACGGCGCTCACATCACCTCTGCTGTACTGAGCGCGATATCATCTCCCGTCAACGGCGACGAGAAGCTGTGCGATTTCGACAAGCGTGGCAGGCAAGGACGGAAGAGATTTTCACCCAAACGCTGACAGGCTCGCGATGATTGTGGACAGCGTCGCGTCGGGCCACTTGCTGGACGACGAGCTTATTCCACGGCTGCAGGATAGCATGAGAGATTTCAAGGAGCTTGAGGAGCCGAACACCATCGTCACCGCCGATGACGAGAAAGTATTCGCGACCGCAATGGGGACTATCTGGGGATACGTCATCGAACAGGCTGGACAGCGTGTTCCGGTTCGAATATCCGCCATGATGGTACCTGGATTGGGACGCAACCTTTTATTGTCCGCCAAAGCAATGAGCTCGAGGGTAAACACCATCCTCAGGGAACTCCCACCTACCGTTCGACAGCAACACTTCGCTTCCGCTGAACCAGCGCCGCGAGGACAAGGGTCTGTGCTCGTACGAAGCATTTCTTCGCGCCCTGGAAAGCAAGATAGAAACGACACCAACAACGCCCGAACATAACGGCGTATACAAGCATAATAGACCAAGGCCTACGGCCAAGAACAGGTGTTAAGGATCGGTAACAACACGCCTGAAAAGGCCACTGTCGCTGAGACAAAACGTCAACAAGCGCAGATCCAGGACAGCACACCTGAGGAGGATACTGTTGCAGAGATGGAGCGCAAAAAGTGCACATCCTAGACAGATCGCAGCAATACGCAAGCAACCTTCTGAAAGAGGGCAAGCCTTCGACAACAACAGACGGAGCGTCATCGACGGGAGCTGGAGCATCCTCACCAGGGGCCGGAAAATCATCACCAAGGACTAGAGATTCCTCATCAGGGACCGGAACGCCATCAGAGAATGGAACACCACCACAATAAATCTGGAGTGTCGACATCATCAGGAGCTACATCTTCTATTTCACCCGGAGAGGCATCTACTGTTAGGCCCAGGGTCGAATCTTCCACTTCGACTGGAGTCACACCGAATGCACTGCATCGCGAGACCGGTAGTACGACACCCAATCCAAGCGTCGAGGATACCTTCGACAGCACGCACACGAAGAGGGCATCGAAGGCAGACCCCCCGGCCACGCGTGTGGGTTTCGCCTACACCGATAGAGACCCATTTCTGATCTCGGAGGAGGGAAACTGGGTGATCAGAATCCCCAACAAAGCACTAAGATGTCATCCATTCCCCGGAGGAGCATCACCAGGGATCATCGAATCATCATCTGAGGTCATCGGAGCATCAGCATCTAGGATCATCGGAACATTAGCGTCTGGGATCATCGAAGCATCAACGTCTGGGATCACTGGATCAACATCATCTGGGATCACCGGATCACCAGCTGGATCATCATCATCTGGTAACACCAGAGCATCAGCTGAGACATCACCGCCTGCTTCACAAGGGGTTATGTCAGCTGATCGAGCGCTGTGGTTAACTCGCTCCTCCACACGAGCCATGCCCAAGACAGAGAACACAAAGACCGACCGTCAGCTGAAGGAGGTTCACACGCTCTGATAGCGGAAGGACAACCACGGTCAAACCCCAGGACAAGATCTGCGGAATCAACACAAGACGACCCAAGAGTCACTGGCGACTTCGGCCTTCGTGTACACCCGCAAGCCAACTTCAGACTCACGCTTCTTTCTGGTCGGAGAGCCCATCGACATTGGGATCAAGAAGCAGGCCCTGACTGCTTGATTAACAGTGGAGTCGGAGCTGAGACGACAATCAGTCTTGAGGGAAACGAAGCTACCTACCTCTCCGACTTCAACACATTCATGTTGAGCCTCAAGTCATAACCAAAGGATAACGGACCATGCATATCGGACGATCACCGGCGTCTGCGCCAACAAGGTCAAGCCACTGGATTGATGAGGTGCATCATCTCCCCTACTGAAGATGTAGAGTGTCGCAAGTTCAATTTGGACGGGGCGGATAGAGATTAAATTCCTTGGTCAACGAACTGATCACTGGAGTGCTGTTCTTACGTTAATTGGTAGCGTATCCCGTCCATCTTCCCCACAGTGCAGTAATGCCGGTGTTATGCAAAAATCCGATATATCGCATTCAGTATTACGTACGTAAGGGTACATTGTAGCCAAGTCGAATTCGTATTTTCGATTGGGTACTTGAATTGCAATTTCGGATACGTCATCTCCAGAATACCAGGATGTATGGCAGGAGAGCCCTCCACCTGGATGAGTCCAAATCGCAGAACAGCATACACGAAGGGCAACGTCGCTCTGAAAACAGTATGTCTTGTTGCAGCTTTAAGCTGGCAGTAGCAATAATATGTTCCTTTGTTAGTTTTGTGTGCGGCAGAACGTTGGTGCTTTGTTGGCTCCCATTCTTGTTGCAGAATGATGAACAAATTCACTGTTTTCAGACCACTACAAACATCGAATATTCTTTGGTCATGTTACCGACTGGAACGCAGTTCACCTTTGTTGATTCAAGTATTGTGGGCGTAAAGCTAAGCTTGCAGAAGACATGCAGGACCGCGTACAGTAGCAGAGCAGGATATTTTACATTCGCTTGTTTTGGGTAACCTCCCGGGTACTGTAGCAGAATGAGTTAGTCCATCAGTAGTGTATGCTGAATACTTTCTCCGAAACATCTATCATTGTGCGCATTTTTGGAAGTATGGCATGTAACGCAAAAGTAACGAGTACATTGCCACAGAGCTGACTTTGTGTTTCAATTAAATTCGATGTGCTACCGCATCGAGGGGTCGTATTAGGGACGGCAACTAATACAGCAGTAGTCAGTACCATCTAGTCACTGCTTGATAACACAGGGTTGCCTGGTGCAACGTAGCTCGTACTACAGCACCCATCTAGGAGTAGTTATCTGTTCCGTAAGACGGTTTTGATGTGAAACAGTATCAGGACGCAACAGCAGGTCTTACGCTCTTGTGTGCACTCGTACACATAACGAGTAGTTTCTGGTAGCATAGCAAAGCTACAGTGTCCGTATCCTAGGCAGAGAGCAGCATAGCACGGTATAGCTACCCGAAAAATAGAACAGCAAGTAAAGTACGCACAGGTACACGTACACGTCAGAGGTTGTGCAGTAGCTTACACTTTGTCATGAGTATCATAGCAGTACCTACGTACGTACATGTGTCGAATATTCAAACGGGACTGTTAGATTCAGTCGAATAGAATATATTGGAATATCAGATACCCTGGAATACCAGTGGAATGTTCCGGGAAATAGCCTAGGGTCGTCATGGATTTTTGGGGAGATATCTTTCGGATTTTTGTTTGGGGCCATGTCTCATCTTCTGAGCTGCGAGCACACGAGCCCTGCTAGCTCACCCTCCTCTCCTCACCTCCTTATATTTATCTCCTGCAAAAAACATGCTCTTCGAGAGCTCTGCATGATCGACATAATGAACACTGTGGCTTGGGGTCTCCGCACCATCTCGTCGTCTTCTCTTGTACTGAAGCTTCTCGTACACGTTCACCTGACCGTGACTTAGCGCCTCAATTTACAGACCCGTGCTTCGTCCGGCCATCGGCAATCGGGTCTAAGCGTACACACCAGCTTCGAGCTGGTACGCACGCTAATCGCCAACCCGGAACAGGCCCTACTCAACCAGCACTATACAGTAAGTTGCCGTGTAAAGTACAGGTAGAGCAATCCGCTTCGCTCGAAAGGCAATCTATTGGATTCGGTAATCCTTCATAGAAAATATATCACACCTCGGACAGATCATGATCTACCTATAGATTACCTACAGTAGACAATCTAGATCCCAACCCGCCGGTGAGAGGTGTTGCGCTGGATCTGCAGAGTACAGATTTAAACCCAGGAAATATGTCCTATAGATCATCAGGTTGCACGGGTCCCACCCGGCAACATGAGCTACTTTGAGATCACAGATCACACAGAACAGGAAGTTATCTGTCTGCTGCCCCGAAATATCTATTAAGGGGGAGCATAATAAATAGGACCTGTGGTACACACAAAAACCTTTGTGTTTACCTATTTTTACTAACAAAATTTGGTCCTATTTAGATCGCGACGTAGGAATCGACGATCTGTCCGAGGTGTGAAAAAACAAATTCGACATAAAAAAAGAACAACATGTAAGGGCGTTTTAGTCGTACAGAGATCAAAGTCGCCCTCTCGGAATATCGCAAGGTGCCTGCTTCCCGCTTCTTTTATATGACAATCAGGTGAAAAACCCGATTTGCAGTTCTGTTTTCATAGTTTTCATCTTTGCACGAAAAAAAACGCCTAAAAAAACAAAGTAGGTTGCAGTACAGTTGTAAAAGTTGTATTTTTTCTGAATTCGGGGAGACGAAGTCGCAGAATGATAAGTGGTCAAAATCGTCCTCATCAATTGATGGCTACTCTACTGTATGTTACTGTTCTGTTTATTTTTTTATGTTTTACTATATCAGTATACTGGGTATATGCATTCGTATGATACCACAGGAGGACACCAACGAAAGCTACGAAACGCCCGGTAAAAATGAGACACATGAACGAGTTTGATTAGCGATTGCTACCCTCCGTCTTACTGTTATGGTTCGCAATATTCTTATTGTATATATTTTCCTTCGACAATGTATCGTACATCCTCCAGTCTGACATAACTCAAATGTCCTCTGGTATCTCCTATACAGCAGTATTGCACGCTACAGCACTTGGATTTTTTGGGCGGGTTAAGAGTTTGAGGCCCGGTGCTTTGTACGAAGATAACAATGTTACTATTTTTACACTGAAATTCGAGTAAGAAATACACTTCTTTTTACCAAAGACTTCGAGCCTGACCCAACAAAGTAAGAGATTCTTAAGTGACGTCACATGCTGCTGTATCACCCTGAATCAACTAAGATATCCCACTGCTTATTGTATTTTACGTTGTTTTCCATTTTCCTCGTTCATCATCCCCTAAAAATAAGCAATGAAAGGCTTCACACTAACTCAAGCCAACAATAGGTAATTTTCATCCCCCCCCCCCCCCCCCCCAATCCGTTTTTCATGAATATACTTCATCTTATGTATTTGATAAAACACCACAGGAAACGATAGACGAGATCTATGAGAAGCTCGAGGACGACGAGCCGGCGCTGGCTAGGCGAGTCAACAAGAAGATCAGAATGTTCGGGTTCGCTCCGAATTCCGCCGACCTGAACAAGTTCCTTGATCTCCACGCAGAGGAGTTTTTCGTTCGCACCGTCGCCAAAGGTCTGACGGAGCGGCTGGCGGCGCTCTACCTGGACGACAACCCCGGCAGATGGGTTACCGGGGCCTCGTTGTTCGTGAGTCCATTTTGCAATGTTATGTACAGCAGTATAGGTGTTGTGAACCTTTTTGAACTGCCGTCCCGTTTGGGGGACTAACTTACTTAGAATTTGAGCGGTTGTCCCCAAAAGGTTTTTTTTTTTTTGATCATCACTTCCACTTTCCAGCTTAACTCGTAGAAGGTTTTACCCTCAGTGGTCTTCTTCTGGACAAGCCGTGGTCACAGGTGCCGTCCCTTCTCCCCCCCGGTACGTGTCTTCATTTTTTTGTCGCGTATAGTAGGGTTCAGCATTCCCACTCCTCGTCGATTTTCATCGAATGTAGCAAACTCACGCTTTCGCGCTTTCCGCTAATCATTTCGTTATGCAAGAAAAAATCCTTACGAATTCGTATGCACTCGGTGAGACTTAAACCCACGAAATTGATGTTAGTAGGCACGCGGACCACCTACTAAGCCACTGGGGACGCCAGCTACTGCGGTTCGAAAAGGGTTAAGGCCGTAATAGGAAAGATAATGCCAGAAGAATCGGCTTTCGTCACGAAAAAAATATAAATACTCGGAATTTAGTATGGGATTTGTTTCTTCAGCAGTAAAGAATATGGTATTACTACTGATTTCTCGTTTCGGGGGGAATGCTTATGAGTGATCAACGTTGAAGCTCATGCTAATAATAACACATTGGGCGAATGGCGAACGAAAGAACAGGAGTGTATCCGTGGACTACATACATGTTCCAGTCCGACATGAACCGAGTATCCTCCGAAACCGCACGCAGTATGTACGAGCTTTTCTTGTGTTATTTTAATCCCTCGTGTTCGGGCATAAATAATGTTTCGGTCAACACTTATTAGCAGCTACGGGTGGGCGAGACCCCCCCCCCCCCCCCATGCACAATGTCGGGGTAAACAAATCCTTGCGGAGATATTGAACAAGTTCTATAAGCAAACTCCAGAAGGTGCCGACAGCGGTGTATACGCCTTCTGGTGTGCAACACTGTCCAATGTCTCCACACGGAATTTTTTTACACCCACATTGCGCGTTGGGGAGGTCTCTCCCGGCGGCCTGTGTGGCAGGTGGTAGCGTGGGCTTACTCACTGATATAGCGGTTACATGTAAACTACCCTTTAGGTTGGTTGTTCGGAGGGTGGAGAAGAGGTTTCATGCTAAACAAGATGCCGCTCTATATGAGCCATCCCACGGTAGGGATGCACCCGACGTTCCTGAGTCCCTCACATTAGGAACTCAATATCTCACCCGATACAATACTTGGAAGAATTTCGTTCGGGCCATCCGACCGGCACTTGTATGCGCTAATTCTAAAACGAATATGCGAGTAATTTTTTCTTCCGAACTGGTAGTTCCTCACTTAAGGAACTCAATTGGTCAGAAACCTTTTGCCCAAAAAGTGCAACCCCTACCGTGGGGTGATTACATGGCTGCGCACTTGTCTGCGGCGGACGCGTGCTCGCGGTACGTAGAGTAGCACCTATACTTTTTTATCTGGGCCTCCTCACTTGAGAAGCTCCCTGTACCTAACCCAAAACTTTTTATTTTAGAGAATACGTGGCATAGGCTTAGTCGGTTTAGGACTGCAGTCGCGTTTTGGGGACAAACCACTTAAAATTCAAGTAGTTTTTCCCCAAAACAGGACTGATTGCAGTCCTGAAACAGTTAACCCGACGAAAACTCGACCATGGCTTATTGTAGGTGTGTAGCGAAAAACTAAATATTGCGTTAAGATCAAGGTCGGGACATTTTGTATCCGTAGACAGGTTTGCCTATTAGGCCGGTACTCGTTGATACTCACGCGTGTTGTTTGCTTAGAGATAGAAGAAGAGCAGCGCGTTATGCCTTTCGCGCACGGGGAGATTGAGAGTAAAGCTCGTGCCTCGCTGGGAAAACCCCTGGTTTTCCATCTAAGATACGCCTCCCAAGTTCTACAAATACGATCCCAATACCTGAGCCCAGGTAATTGCCGGGCTTTCCGCCGCATTCAAAGCAGTATCGTAACAAGTGTCTCCAATGCCCTTAAGGAGCCCCAGTCGGTCGGAAATAAATCGACCGAAAAATGTTTCTACTCTGGGCGTAAATGTAAGGACCGATTGGTCTTAATATTACTGTAGGAACAATCCTTGTAGCTCCGCCCATAGTGTTGTGAGGCACATGCCTTGTTACACGTAACACGCGTCGCCGAGCCTCATGTCGAGAATGTGCAGCACGATGAGCCTTCTTCAAACGTCTGTCACTCGCAAAACACCCCTTGATACTTTTTTTGTTTGTCGTGTTGCGGGCTTTGTGTTTTTTTGTGTTTACAAGGTCTTCCTTTCTGGAGGATTTTAGGCGTAGTGGGGTGACGGGGCGACAGGCGCAAGGCAACTAACCCGATGACGTTTGTTTTTGTGTATCTACTGGAAGGAAACAAAAACGAAAGGCTTACCACCAGCCGTTGACATCTCGAAATTTCTCTACAGCCCAAAAAACGAAGGGCACGAATAACGACCAGTGGAAAGATTATCGGTAAATGAACACATATTGTTTTGACAGTTTCACGTTGCCCGGCCTGTACCGCGGGGCAACGTAGTAGTCAGGACTAAACAATAAGCTCGGTAAATGTACTGGACTGTATATAGGTTTTCGTGTGTAGGTGGGTCCTGCCTGTTGGTCCCCCGTTATAAAAATAAACCGGGATACTACTGGCCCAGGCTCGATTTTTGCTTTTTTTTCGTAAGAGATTGTGCTCCACACCATCATTCTGACCGGTATTACAACAACCGTTTTATGTTCACACCAGCGTCCAGACGTTTGCTATATTTCCGGCCAGAGCGGTACCGTCTACTCTATCAATCGCTTCTATATTTATTATTTTCCCCACGGAAACCAAAAGCGTTACTTCTCTTGTGGAGTTATTTCTCACGAGAGGGGGACCGGTGGCGGTAGGCGGCACCACTTTTGATTTTTATGATCCTTTTAGTACTGCAGTGTCCAGAAGCCTAAATCTTACTCTCATTCTTATTAATGATGTTTTTCCTCCACTAATAAAGTTTTAGCCCTAAACGGGCTAACATCCTCTTTTTAGAGCTGTCCCAACAGTGAACGTTGCGGCGAGCGGCAGAGCGGCAACGCTCACCCTTGGATCCCCCCCCCCCCCGATCTGACGAAACTGTAAAAGTCATCACAAGAAGTAATACATACACCCGCCCCCGCCCCACATGTTGGAGGTGTCTTTACTAGGAGTAGAAACGGTGCTCCGTCTCGAAAGGGGTGCGTGGTTATTTCTAGGAATGAAGACGTAACGAGGAGTTAGTTTGGACGACAACAAACCATCTTTGTCTAGATCTTGAGAAGTTCCTCGGGGAACGGAAGAATAAACGACAACCTATCGTACGTGTCGCGTACGTACCAACCATTTTTCGAAGCGGTCCAAGGACAAGCCGTAAAAAACAGTGCTTGGTGCGCGCCCTCCCCCTTCCCGCTTGACTATACCGGCCATTTAGGTCAAAGCCGGGCCAAGTCGTGTGCCCCCCCCCCCCGACCCTCTTCCCGCTTCGAGCTTTGATGCGACTGTGAATTGCACAAGCCCGCATCCTTCCCCTATGACCCTAGCAATAACATCGGTCGCCTGGGAAAGTTCTCGACATGGGAAATTTCTCGGAATGATCGTCTGGGAAAGTTCTCGACATGAGAAATTTCTCGGGATGATCGCCTGAGAAATTTCTCGGCGAGGAAAATTTCTCGGGATAAAGTTTATTGTAGTGTGGAATATCAACCATTTTTGTCGATGCTGCCCCCAAGTCGCAAACACTATCTCGTTCGTACACGCCTCCCCTTCGTTTCAAGATTTGACGCGATCCGCGACCGTTAAAGTCTCGAGCGCACATCCTCCTCCCCGGTCACCTGGGAAATTTCTCGGACTGAAGATTTATGTAGGAGCTTGATGCGACTGTGAATTGCACAAGCCCGCACCCTTCCCCTATGACCCTAGCAATAACCTCGGCCGCCTGGGAAAGTTTTCGACATGGGAAATTTCTCGGAATGATCGTCTGGGAGTGTTCTCGACATGGGAAATTTCTCGGGATGATCGCCTGAGAAATTTCTCGGCGAGGCAAATTTCTCGGGATAAAGGTTATTATAGTGTGGAATATCAACCATTTTTGTCGACGCTGCCCCCAAGTCGCAAACACTACCTCGTTCGTACACGCCTCCCCTTCGCTTCAAGATTTGACGCGATCCGCGACCGTTAAAGTCTCGAGCGCACATCCTCCTCCCCGATCACCTGGGAAATTTCTCGGACTGAAGATGTATGTAGGAGCTATTACGGGGGACCATAGTAAATAGGACCAAATATTGTTAGTAAAAATAGGGAAATATATAGGTTTTTGTCTCCAACGTAGGTCCTGCTTACTATGTTCCCCCGTAATACCAGAAAATCGACGAGCAGTGGGAATGTTGAATGAAATCTTTCTGCGCGATAAATACTGAGGCAAGTACCGGGGCGCGGGGGGGGGGGGTTGTACTCGATATCATGCATGGCCGTAGTCGCACGACCATAGACCCTCGCATCCCTACATGTCGGGACGGAGCACGTCCGGTTTTCACCGACCAGACAGACATTGCGTGCACCACGTGAGGTGTTCGGCGAGTCGCATGAAGGGTGAGCTGCATACTACTAACAACCGCTTGTGAGGCGGACTTGGACATGGAAGACAGCATCAATGAATTGAGTTATTTTCCGGTGTGGCCACTTCCAGAGACAGCAATAGGGCACGGGGGGGATGCTCGATATCATGCATGTCCGTAGTCGTATGACCATAAACCCTGGCGTCCCTGCATGGCCGGGACGGAGCACGTCGAGTTTTCAACCACCAGGCAGACCTTGCTTGTTGCACCAAGCGCGAAGCGCCGTGAGGTGTTCGGCGAGTCGCATGAAGGGTGAGCCGCGTCCTACTGGGAACCGCCGGTGTGGCCACTTCCTGGGGGGGGAAGGGAAGACATCTGTGAACACGGCTTGTCCAGAAGGCTGGAAAATAAAAGCGGTGCTTAAAAACGAATATGATGAACAAATTGTTGTGTGAACTGTCAACCATTTTATCGAACCTGGATCAAGTCACGAACACTACTTGGTGCCCCCCCCCCCCCCCCCTCCCCCCCCCCCCCATATATTATATATGGGTTGGGTTGGCGTCGGTTGGCAACGACACAGTAAAACATGCCGCTCACTACGTGAGCTAGACATCCAGGGTACCGTTATTTATTTATTTTTTTTTTGGCGGTCGCCCACAGCTGGTCGTCTAGTTAGATCATTTGTGCGAAGTAAAGAACCTTTACTCTGCACAAGGGAATTGATCGTATCACGTAGTGTTCAAGGTACGGCACCCAAGAGGAAGTTACATAGTACTCCCATTGCTGTCTCTGGCAGTGGCCACACCAGAAATTAAACTAACTAATTGAAGCTGTCATCCATATGCAAGTCCGCCTCACAAGCGGTTCTTAGTAGGATGCAGCTCACCCTTCATGCGACTCGCCGGACACCTCACGGCTCTTCGCGCTTGGTGCAAGCAATGTCTGCCTGGTCGGTGAAAACCCGACATGCTCCGTCCCGGCATTGTAGGGATGCGAGGGTCTATGGTCATACGACTACGGCCATGCATGAGATCGAGTACATCTCTCCTATCGAGTACACTCCCCCCCCCCCCCCCTCCCTCTCCCCCCTTCAAGCTTTTCGGTGCGATTTTAGGAAAACACAAAAACGTCACGGGTGTCAACCACATACTCCCACCGCCCTCCCGTGCTTTTTATTTTTTTGACGGAACGAGCAGTCGGACAAGATGATGGCGGACAGCGAAATGGACAAGTGGAACAACCGTTGCGAGTTGAAAGAGGCGAGGTTCGAGGATGCGTATGACGACTACGACGACGTGCGCGACGACATCTACGTCTTGAAAGAAAAGGAGAAGAGGAAAAGCCAGAAGGAGGCATCGAAGATTCGGGTGAGTGGGTGGGTGGGTGGGTGGGTAGGTGGGTAGGTGAGTATACCCGTCATGTCGTTCGGGTGTACCCGTAAGATCGTGTGGGTACCTGCTGCATCCCTCCAGAGTTGTCGTTGTTACGGGTGGCGGTGACGTTGCTATTGTACATGTTTTCGGTGGTGGCGCGTTTCTTGTTTTTTTTTTTCAATATGAAGCGCGGCTAAACGGTACTCTAAGATGGTTTTTGAGTCGCGGTGAATTAGATATATGAACTAGTGCCCACCACCACTCGCATGTGAGTAAAAGTGGACGAAAATGCTTCAGGGAACACTGTCGCACCCGCCGCCCTGTCCTGGTGAAGCTACGTGTAACCTCTGATGCCTAACAGACGTATTTATCACTTCTAAATGTATGCACACAAACTGCCTGAGTTTTGCAGCTTTCACGTTTTGTTCCCCTCTACAAGGGAAGGGGACACGTGCAAGTACATATATATCCTGCGTGAGGTTATCAAAAACTCATACAGTAGTACGCGCGCGATGGAAGTATCACGCACAGCTTGCAAATATGAGTTTCGATGAAATCCTCGATCTCACAGCTCATGCTTTTTTTTCTCCAAAAAAAAGGAAGCGTGCGTGTTGCAGAGCTGGTTTCGCACCCCAGAAAAAACAAAAGCTGTTGGGCAATCCTCGTTCGTTCGAGGTGCCCAGCGCGGTGAATACACTGCACCCTCTATTATGGGGGACTATAGTAAATAGGACCAAATATTGTTCGTAAAAATGAGTAAATATATGTTTTTGTGTATACCATAGGTCCTATTAACTATGGTCCTATTAACTATGAACCCGTGTAATAGTCTGCCCGATTCCGTTTTTGCATCGTTATTTCGTTTTACGTGCTCGTGGTGTCGTATGATACCTGAGTGATTTTCAGATACATCGTTGGTTCACATTTTGGTTTTCTTCTTTTTTAGGGAAATGGTTTTTGAGTGATCAACGTCGAATCTCGTGCCGTGCACATTGTCGGATGACAAACGAAAGAATCAAAAATAGTTTCATGAGCTCGTGGTATCATAAGATGTAACCTTACTGGCTTTCAAGAAGCCGCTTAGATATATTGACAGGAATTTCGCGACGATCTAGAGCGAGTTATCGCTGAATGCTCGCTTCGGCGTCTCACGACTCGACATCGTCTTCGACCACGGCATCTCTGCGTTCTGCCGCTGTCAATTTCCGTCGACAGGAGAGGGTGCGCCTCACGAAGACCAATATGGATGAAGCGAGTGTGAATCGCGCCTATGAGATTGCGGACATGTACGATGCCGAAGACGACACCAAGATATTTGTGAGAAACGTCGTCGACCTGTTTTCACTCTACCCTCTATGCGTCGCGAAGGCGTGGGTACACAACACAAAGCGTGGCACCTTGTTTCGACTGTTGGCCTTGCTTTGACGTGGGTGATATATGCGGCAGTTTTATATATCTACCTTGACTTTGACAATCATTCACACGTATATATATATATTCTTTGATAATCGTTCACGCGTCGGACATATAGATCCTCTGCAGATAGGTCATGATCTAGGTCATCTATAATCTAACCTGCCGTTGTGGTACCTTGTGCAAGATCTGTATAGTACAGATCCAACCATGCAAACCTGTGCTAGAATATCGTGCGCCTCGTACGGCTCCTATGCCCGGCAACAACATGAGCTAGATCGTACAGATCACGGATCCGTCTACTCAGAAAAGTCTAGATCATGATCTATCTGCAGATGATCTGTTCGAGGGGTGTGCAATCAGTCCACCGAGCGCGATTCGTGTCATTTTGGTTAATGTCAGATACGATGAATCCTTTAGGTACTGCAGTCCCGTTTTGGGGACAAACTACTCATAAATTTGAGTGATTTGTCCCCATGACGGGACTGCAGTTCTAAAAGCAGCCGTACCGATTTTGTTTCGAAGTTTACGATCAGGGAGGAGGCAAAAAGCAGCCCCTCGTCTGACCGCACATGGTAGACGGGTTCATCACAAAAGAACGAAACGATCGAAAAGAGGCACTCGGGGGCTTGAACGAAGAATACATCCTATTTGATTCTAAAACCTCTGGAGGATTGGTAGAAAAATAAAGCTTAAGCTCACACACTTCCACGTTCAAATTTCGTGTCGTGTGTCAATGTAACCCATAGTTCCCGTTGCACATTCTAACGGTATACAGGGTTGCACCCTATTTTCTCTGAGGGTGCTTCATCTCAACCTCACCCAGAAACCGATTTTGAGAAATAAACAATGCAAACTTGACCCCTTCGGGATCCCCTCGATAGCAACCAAGGCAGTGGTTGGTAACTTCGGTGGTACGAGCAGTGTGAGCGGCCCGCAGGACGGGTGAGATCATGTTGCCCCCGTGTGCCGTACGTAAGACTCCTTGCATCAATTCATTGTAGCTCGGACACCAGTTTTTTTTTGTATCATACCCCCGATCACGCTGCGGCCGTTGCTATAATCGTCGCTTTTTAGCGTCGATTTTTTCCCGTCTGGAGTTTTCCAAGAGGGTTCATCAAGGTGTATCCCGAGAGATACCGTAAAACACTAATGATATTCCGACGATAAGGCAGGCCCTAATCGGTACCTGATACCAGGTAGTTCTTGGGCTGAGGAGCCTTGTCGGGCATATGCATTTTGGCGAAGGGATATTTATCGACACCTTTGTCGTTGCCCACGCCTTCTGGTGCGGAGAGTATAGGCATATGGAGCGCGGAGGGGGTGGATCGGTCTACTACGCTAGGCGTAACCTATCACATCAACAAATTAGGCCATTTCTTTCCAGGATTAGGTTTCTGTTGAGTGATATATCCGCAAAAACGAAAAGCGAAGTACGGCACCATAAGCCAAACAAGTACCAGGTATGCATTAGATGCTGAGGAAAACATCAGATTGTACCTATGGAACCCTTGACCTAGGTGCCTGATGCTGCAACAAACATTGTCTTGGTCCATCTCTGACGCAGAAGAATAACGGAAAGGGCGATTTTCGGTTTGGGGATGTGTATCGCGACAACCGCTTACTCGCCTCCCACTCTAGCTCAATGTTCACTAAGGCCGGGTTGGTCCTCAGAGTCTCGACTTACTCGTATTAAGATCAGCGGGGCCAGTCGCCAGCGACACCCTTGATAAATCAGAACCCCTCTTGTGTCTTGGTAACGGCATCTCATAGTTCTAGTCTACAGTAGAGGAGTACTCTTCATGGCTACCGCCAGCATCTGCGCGTTAGTTGCGCCAACGCTGATCTCTTGCAACTGGAGTTTGCGTTGGGTTTGCTTCACAGCCCCTCCGCTTTTACAGCGTTCCCTCGAGTTTTGTTTAGCTCGCGCTCATGGCTTCAGTCACACGCGAAATATGGCTACTGACGCGAGTGTCGCGGACGCACTTCCAACATACGCACACCCCGCCATAAAAAAATAAGTCGCCAACACCGGACTCTATGATACCATAGGGATGCGTGCTAAGGTAGGGGTAGAAAACACCTAATATTTGCCTTCTGAGGCTCCCCACTTAAAAATGAGCTCCATCTATCACGCAAAAAGGACTTTAAGAGAAGTGTACGCTTGTCTTGATGAGCAATCCCACGGCCTATTATGAGATCTGTATAAAAAATTAGTGCAAAAAACAAACGATAAGGCATGCCATATGGGGTAGTTCTTCGGTACCCTTAAGGAGGCCCCATCGGTCAGAAATATTGCCTCATGAGGCAAAAAAAAGTTATCAAAACAGAGGTTACCCCCGCGCCATCGGCACGAAGGCTGATGCATTTTTATCGGATGGTCGAACAGAAGTTTACCGTGAAACACTCAAGATAACTCCCCCTCCCCCCCCGAAATAATTAATTGAAAACCCTGATTTTCTCGACGACGCGAACGGGGAAAGTGCAAGAGCGCCGAGCAATAAAGCCTATGGAAATATCTCGTAAAAACGATATATCTTGAAAACATCTCGTGAAAATACCTCGACGAAAATCTTTCCAAAAAAGCCACACACCGTTTTCGGGTGTGTAGGTAGGACCCTCCCTAGGCTTCAGAGAAAATCGGCACAGAAAATAATCCTAAGGGGTGAGTTGTCCTGCGTGTGTTGTACGGTATGTATACAGCTCACACCATCGAAGCAAGTGCTACGAATACTGTGTTTCACAGATTGTCGAACCTATACGTTTGATATAGAGATATATTTCGCCTTATTTGTCTGAACCTCCCAACATAAAGGAGCTCCATAATATCAGTAAGTCAACCCCAAAAAATGGCTTGAGAAAAAATAGGGGCTTACTGGAGTTAATCCAATGACCAACCCAATCCATGGCCTAGGTAGGCGCTAACGAAACACATTGTGCCCACAGATGGGACAAGGCATGCCTAATTGAGTAGTTGCGGAGTACCCTCTAGGAGCTCCGTCAGTCAGAAATATTGCCTCGGAAGGCGAACAAGTGTTATATATCCCTATCGCCTCGCGTCTATTCAGCTCACGTTAACCGTGATCTCCGCTCCTCCTCCAACCAAAACGGCCAGGAGAGCCATTGGAAAGGGTTTCACCGTCGAGCCGAGGAGCTAGGTGCTATACTCGGCGATACTACCGAAGGGACAGGACCGGGCTCCGGGCAGGTACGTACGATTTAATAACTTGGCACACGGCGGTATATTAATGGTTTTGTTACGTGGAAGTTTGGAAAGCTTTAACCACGACTTTTACCAGTCTGACCAGAAATATAATGTGAATTTCGACATTCTACTACCATCTAGACATCCCTTACACTGGTCCTAATCCGCCAGAGGATGACAAAATAGAAAAAAAAAACAGCTAGCAAATTGTGGCGACTTCAACAATTTGAAGGACGAGATAAAAGGAGACGAAGACTAGCATTTATTTCGCACAGACGAAGATTCGGAGGTGCTACTGTAGGTCGACTAATAAAGGTGAAAGGCAGAGTTTTTAATAGTTGCCACACACGAATATTCTGGCGGCGTGAAAAAAAATGAAACACGGAACCCCTCAAGTGAAAAAAATGAAAAGTGGACAACACGCGATTGCTGTCCGTGCGGCGAGCTAACGTGGAATTGAGCGAGATCCGAAAACCGTTGATTGATTGCACAGAAGACTCAGTTTCTCTTTGCTTGCGGTCTTGACGACGCCCATGCTTGTCAGCCGGAATGTTGGTCAGAAGGGGGAGGTGGCAAATTTGGTCTGGGTCAGTATGGTATTTGGTTGGGCACATAGAAAAACGACAACGGCAACGCGTAGTATTGAAAATAAAACGAAAAACGAACAGAAAACAGGTGCCTGGTGATGAACCAATATTTCCTGGGTCGCTTGATGTGAGCTACAGGCCGTCGTTGCCTTGTTGTTTCGAATCGGATAAAAATAAACAAAACAATTAAAAGCGACAAAAAAACAAAACAAACGCGTACGACAATCTGCCTTCGAGTTGTGCGTGAGCGCTCTCCCCGACGTCGAGGGGCCCTAAAGCCACAACACGTGGAAGTAAGCACCGAATGGCTTGGAGTTTGGGCCCGCACATCTCGGCCAAGAAGTTGCGCGGCCACTCTTGTGCACTTATCAAGCTTTGGTCGCGCTGGCAGCCAGCCTGTAGAGTTTTCGCACCGCGATGATAGCGCTGATTAGCGGTGCACCTCGACGCGTGCTAGGATAGGGTTTTGCCTTGTAGCATTTTTTGGCCAAACCCTTCTGATTGACGGGGCTCCTTACGAGCACTGAGGAACTACAGAAATACCCAATATTGTTAGAGCCGCGTTCACATTTACTACGAGGTATGCTTTTCATTGTAAACTTACCTACGTAGGTTATTTCACTCTGATTTTATAGTTCGTCAGGTTTTTGGATGCAGCCGATAGAGCTCCTCAAGTTCGGGCCCTAAGAGGTATTAGGAGCTATTCCCACAAGAACACCCACACGTCCCTTGTCGTGGTCTACCTAACCCACTAGGCTACAATGCCTCCCAGACTGTAGCAAAGCCTGCTTTCAGTGCATGTGATGCATAGAACCATCTACACTCACAAACTGTGCTTTTTTTCTTCAGGCACACGCCCTCCCTCGCGCAAATATGCGTACCGAAAACTATTATTTTGACCAACCGCAGGAAGAGTCGAAGGTGAACAACCGACCAGTTTCTACGGGGTCCTTGGCATCAACCACCAACGCGGGTTACGCCGCATCCGTCGAAGGCACGGCCGGCCCAGCGCTGGCACCGCCCTCTTCTCGACCCCCTGGGGCACCCGCCAGCCTCGGTTCGGCCAGATCGAGTTTATCAGAGGGGAGCGATTCTGCTGCGCGAGTGGAGCGACTCCGACGTGCGTCTTTGATGGATTTCAAGATAACAAAAATGCACCCACTAGCGGCTACCGGCCCCCCTTCCGTCGACACAGGCTACGCGGCATCTACCGGAGGTGTGGCTGACGGCGCTTTGTCGGCGGGTAATAACCCACGCAGCAGCGGGACCTTGCAGTCGAACTCCGACGTGGCACGTTCGAGTGATCTAACACCGACTGCACCCGGTACAACACCGAACGCGGGGGGTGTGACTCCGAATACTGGCGGCGTGACACCGAACGCGGGCGGTGTGATACCGAATACTGGCGGCGTAACACCGAATACTGGCGGTCTAACACCGAATACTGGCGGTTTAACACCGAATAGTGGCAGAGTATCACCAAATACTAACGACCACTGTCCAGACGAATTGTGGGCGCTGGTCGATCTAGCTTTTGCGACTTCACCAGAATCATCTGCATCTTCATGGATACCGCCGTCGTTTGAGGAGCCTTCTTCACTAGGAAACCGTTCCCGCAGTGGAAATAAGCCTTCCGTCAGAAGGGTGGCTTACCCAATCGAGTCGATATCCGACGCCGCTTCAAGACACTCGGGTGCATCCTGCAGCCGGCGCTTGACTAGAAATTGTTCCTCCGCGTCTGATGAAAAGGGTCCTGCTCTTACAGTGGCGCGGCTTCCAGCGTGGCTCGCAGATTCAACGGAATCTTCAAGGCGTCCTTCGACGCCGTCCGACGGTTCTCCCGCTTCAGCCGAAAACGGCTTGCTGTTACGGACAACTTCATGCTCATCATCACCTTCGAACCGACTAGAGTGGGACCCTGGCAACAATTCTTGCTTGGAGCCGAAGAGAGGGAATCACAGAGTAGACTCGGCTGTCTCTGTCTCGCCCCTGCCAAGGTCAGCAGGGGACTCAATGTCATTGGGTGCTTGGCGCACCCCACGCCTTACGCAGCTCGACGACCGGGCTATGGAAAGGCAAGGGTCTCCTTATTGTGGAAGCGGGTCCTCCGGGAGACGGAACTCGCTTCTGCTGGCGTCACTTGCCACTTCATCGGCTTACCAGCAGAATCGACACACAGACAAAGGCCGCGAATTTACATCGAAGAAGTCAATTTCTGATGATGTATCGCTGGACGAACGATCTCCCTTTTCGGATTCGTCGATAGCAGGACCATCGCTAGCTACTGGGCGTCTCGACCAGATCAGACGCAGCTTCCGCTTGCCAGAAACAGCTTCCTCACTCGTGGAGGAGTTCGACAGCGGACGGGTCTCTTCCCAAATAAAGCCACCGCGATTAACGCCGCTGACTCTATCGATTTTGGGGGGTTCCACTTATCGCCCATTTCTCGCGGGAGTAGGTTCTACGGGCAGTCCGGACAGTGTAGACACTGATAGGTTTTCCGAAGCCTTGCTTTCGGTCACATCTTCGACCTTTTCACGCTACGCGCGAAGCGAGTCAGACGAAAGTTCTGCGTCCGTAGGATTACGTTCGCCTGGTGGCGGGTGTTATAGTACCAGTCGGCGCACATCGTGCTGTTTGTCCGTTTCCGCCACCCCTTGGCGCAGCCTTGTTGAACACGACGAGAGCCCGTCTGCGGCCGGAAGCTTTTCGCCTTCTGGTCCCAGGATTATTTACGCATCCCACGGCAAGGCAACGGATAAGCCATCGTGTCTAGTGAAGGAAACCTCTGATCCTGACGACGGACCAGCTATACCAACCATCGGGCTGGCTAGGTCAACTACCGGGAACGAAGAGGACAACCCCCCCTGCGCAGACGCAATGCATTCGCCGATTTTAGGGAAGGATACCATTGACGTGGTGTCGACGTTGCGGGAAGATTTGCCATCGCCTGTTACCACCGACGACGGACCAACTGAATCAATCATTAGAAGCGACGAGGGCAAAGACCCCCGTGTGGATGCAGTGCGTCCGCCGGTTTTGGAGAAGGATATCACCGACATGGTATCGGCGCTGCGGGAAGATTTGCCATCGCCTGTTACCACCGGCGGCGGACCAGCTGAGCCAACCATTGGAAGCAATGACAGCAAGGGCCGCTGTCTGGATGCAGTGCGTTCGCCGGTTTTAGGGAAGGATATCACTGACGTGGTGTCAACGTTGCGGGAAGATTTGCCATCGCCTGTTACCACCGACGACGGACCAACTGAATCAATCATTAGAAGCGACGAGGGCAAATACCCATGTGTGGATGCAGTGCGTCCGCCAGTTTTAGAGAAGGATATCACCGACATGGTGTCGGCGCTGCGGGAAGATTTGCCATCGCCTGTTACCACCGACAACGGACCAACTGAATCAATCATGAGAAGCGACGAGAGCAAAGACCCCCGTGTGGATGCAGTGCGTCCGCCGGTTGTGGAGAAGGATATCACCGACATGGTGTCGGCGCTGCGGGAAGATTTGCCATCGCCGGTTACCACCGACGGCGGACCAGCTGAGTCAATCATTAGAAGCGACGAGGGCAAAGACCCATGTGTGGATGCAGTGCGTCCACCGGTTGTGGAAAAGGATATCACCGACACCGTGTCGGCGCTGCGGGAAGATCTGCCATCGCCTGTTACCACCGACGACGGACCAGCTAAGTCAATCATTAGAAGCGACGAGGGCAAAGACCCCCCTGTGGATGCAGTGCGTCCGCCAGTTTTGGAGAAGGATATCACCGACATGGTGTCTTCGCTGTGGGAAGATTTGCCATCGCCTGTTACCACCGACGACGGACCAGCTGAATCAATCATGAGAAGCGACGAGGGCAAAGACCCCCGTGTGGATGCAGTGCGTCCGCCGGTTTTGGAGAAGGATATCACCGACATGGTGTCGGCGCTGCGGGAAGATTTGCCACCGCCTGTTACCACCGACGACGGACCAGCTGAGTCAATCATTAGAAGCGACGAGGGCAAAGACCCATGTGTGGATGCAGTGCGTCCGCCGGTTGTGGAAAAGGATATCACCGACATGGCGTCAACGTTGCGGGAAGATCTGCCATCGCCTGTTACCACCGACGACGGACCAACTGAATCAATCATGAGAAGCGACGAGAGCAAAGACCCCCGTGTGGATGCAGTGCGTCCGCCGGTTGTGGAGAAGGATATCACCGACACGGTGTCGGCGCTGCGGGAAGATCTGCCATCGCCTGTTACCGCCGACGACGGACCAGCTGAGTCAATCATGAGAAGCGACGAGGGCAAAGACCCATGTGTGGATGCAGTGCGTCCGCCGGTTGTGGAAAAGGATATCACCGGTACGGTGTCGGCGCTGCGGGAAGATCTGCCATCGCCTGTTACCGCCGACGACGGACCAGCTGAGTCAACCATTGGAAGCAACGACGGCAAGGGCCGCTGTCTGGATGGAGTGCGGTCGCCGGTTTTAGGGAAGGGTATAACCGACATGGTGTTGACGTCGCGGGAAGATTTGCCATCGCCTGATACCACCGATGACGGACCAGCTGAATCAATCATGAGAAGCGAAGAGGGCAAAGACCCCCGTGTGGATGCAGTGCGTCCGCCGGTTGTGAATAAGGATATCACCGATACGGTGTCGGCGCTGCGGGACGATCTGCGATCGCCCGTTACCGCCAACGACGGACCAGCTGAGTCAATCATTGGAAGCAACGACTGCAAGGGCCGCTGTCTGGATGCAGTGCGTCCGCCGGTTTTAGGGAAGAGTATAACCGACATGGTGTTGACTTTGCGGGGAAATTTGCCATCGCCTGTTACCACCGATGACGGACCAGCTGAATCAATCATTAGAAGCGACGAGGGCAAATACCCATGTGTGGATGCAGTGCGTCCGCCGGTTGTGGATAAGGATATCACCGACACGGTGTCGGCGCTGCGGGAAGATTTGCCATCGCCTGTTACCGCCGACGACGGACCAGCTGAGTCAACCATTGGAAGCAACGACGGCAAGGGCCACTGTTTGCATGCAGTGCGTTCGCCGGTTGTGGAAAAGGATATCACTGACGTGGTGTTGACGTTGCGGGAAGATTTGCCATCGCCTGTTACCACCGACGACGGACCAACTGAATCACTCATTAGAAGCGACGAGAGCAAAGACCCCCGTGTGGATGCAGTGCGTCCGCCGGTTTTGGAGAAGGATATCACCGACACGGTGTCGGCGCTGCGGGAAGATCTGCCATCGCCTGTTACCACGGACGACGGACCAGCTGAGTCAATCATGAGAAGCGACGAGGGCAAAGACCCATGTGTGGATGCAGTGCGTCCGCCGGTTGTGGAAAAGGATATCACCTATACGGTGTCGGTGCTGCGGGAAGATCTGCCATCGCCCGTTACCGCCGACGACGGACCAGTTGAGTCAATCATTGGAAGCAACGACTGCATGGGCCGCTGTCTGGATGGAGTGCGTTCGCCGGTTTTAGGGAAGGGTATAACCGACATGGTGTTGACTTTGCGGGGAAATTTGCCATCGCCTGTTACCACCGATGACGGACCAGCTGAATCAATCATTAGAAGCGACAAGGGCCAAGACCCATGTGTGGATGCAGTGCGTCCGCCGGTTGTGGAGAAGGATATCACCGACACGGTGTCGGCGCTGCGGGAAGATTTGCCATCGCCTGTTACCACCGGCGACGGACCAGCTGAGTCAACCATTGGAAGCAACGACGGCAAGGGCCGCTGTCTGGATGCAGTGCGTTCGCCGGTTGTGGAAAAGGATATCACTGACGTGGTGTCGACGCTGCGGGAAGATTTGCCATCGCCTGTTACCACCGACGACGGACCAACTGAATCACTCATTAGAAGCGACGAGAGCAAAGACCCCCGTGTGGATGCAGTGCGTCCGCCTGTTTTGGAGAAGGATATCACCGACATGGTGTCGGCGCTGCGGGAAGATTTACCATCGCCTGTTACCGCCGACGGCGGACCAGCTGAATCAATCATGAGAAGCGACGAGGGCAAAGACCCCCGTGTGGATGCAGTGCGTCCGCCGGTTGTGGAAAAGGATATCACCGGTACGGTGTCGGCGCTGCGGGAAAGATCTGCCATCGCCTGTTACCGCCGACGACGGACCAGTTGAGTCAATCATTGGAAGCAACGACTGCAAGGGCCGCTGTCTGGATGCAGTGCGTTCGCCGGTTTTAGGGAAGGGTATAACCGACATGGTGTTGACTTTGCGGGGAAATTTGCCATCGCCTGTTACCACCGACGACGGACCAGCTGAATCAATCATGAGACGCGACGAGGGCAAAGATCCACGTGTGGATGCAGTGCGTTCGCCGGTTGTGGAAAAGGATATCACCGATACAGTGTCGGCGCTGCGGGAAGATCTGCCATCACCTGTTACCGCCGACGACGGACCAGCTGAGTCAATCATTGGAAGCAATGACGGCAAGGGCCGCTGTCTGGATGCAGTGCGTTTGCCGGTTTTAGAGAAAGAGATCATGTCGACGTTGCGGGACGATTTTCCATCGCCCGCTACTACCGACGACGAACTAGCTAGGCCAACCATTGCAAGTGACGAGGACAAGGGCCTCTATCCTGACCCAGTCCTTTCGTCGGTTTTGGAGCAGGATGCCACTGACATGGTGTCAGCGTTGCGGGAAAATTTACCATCGCCTGCTACCGCCGACGACGGACCAGCTGAGTCAATCATTGGAAGCAACGACGGTAAGGGTCGCTATCTGGATGCAGTGCGTTCGCCGGTTTTGGAGCAGAAGATCACCGGCATGGTGTCGGCGTTGCGGGAAGATTTGCCGTATCCTGTTATTGCCGAAGACAAACTAGCTGGGTTAACCATTGGAAATGACGAGGGCAAGGGCCGCCGTCCGGACCCACTCCTTTCGCCGGTTTTAGAGCAGAATGTAACTGACATGGTGTCATTGTTGCGGCAAGAGGTGCCATCGCCTTCTACTGCAGACGGCGGACCAGCCGAGTCAACCGTTGGAAGCAACGACGGCAAGGGCCGTTGTCTGGGTGCTATGCGTCTGCCGGTTTTGGAGCAAGAGATCACCGACATTGTGTCAACGTTGCGGGAAGATTTGCCATCGCCTGCTACTGCCGACGACGAACTAGCTAGGCCAACCATTGGAAGCGACGAAGTCAAGGGACCCTGTCCGGACTCAGTCTTTTCGCCGGCTTTGGCGCAGGATATCACCGACACGGCGTCGGGGTCGCGAAAATATTTCAACTTGGTTTCAGCGCAGAGGAAGATTGACACGGTGCCTAAATCAAAGGAAGATTTACCGTCGCCTGCTGCTGAACACCGACAAATCGAACGAGAGGGCGGTATTTTATACTTGGCGGCCCCGTCTCTATCTTTAGAGTTGCATGCAACTGACGATGGCGCGTTAACATCGAGGTCGTACGAGTCACCACCAGAAGATCCGTTGGCCGACGATTTCTCGAGCGTCGTGACCGCCGGTAAGAACAACAGCGGAATCGAGAACGCTGGTGTCCCATCTGTACTTTCTTTTCCAGCGGCTGAGGTGGCCGACGATGCAGTATCGACATCGTCGCGGGCGCGCTCGCGAGAAGAAGGCGACCGAGGTCTCCGATTTGGCGACTCCCCATCAGTGTCGCAGCGTGGGTCTTCTGATTCTAGCTGGTCGCTGACGAGGTATGTAGCTTCAGGAAGGGCGGGCGATTTGCACGATGGCTCCGATTCAAGCTGGTCACTCACAAAGGGCATCGCGTCCGGGGAGATCGATGTATCTGCCAGAAAAACCCGGAACCTGGGGTCACCGATATCCGAACTGTCGTTCAGGATGACACTGGAGCACGGGCCACAGCCGTCCACCGAGAGTAGCGTCGAGCCATCAGGAGATTCGAACACGAACTCTGCGCCAACTCCTGCCGCGCATATCGCTGACTCTGCGGCCGCAGGAAGAGACAACCGGATAATTCTGGTATCCCCAGTACTGTCTGCTTTGAATTCTGGATCTTCTGACGGTAGGGGTTCGGCACACGGTCATGACGCGGACAACAGCAGGCATACCGGAAGGGGTGCGAGAACATCATCGAGTCTCGGGTCGACCGTGTCAGAACCGGTTAGAGGAGTTCTTCATTTCACCACTCGCGCTAACCCCAACATCTCTAGGAAAACATCCAGCTGCGCGCGACTGCACTCCGGTTACCCTTCTTCGGAAAGTGGATGGGGTAATACTCCTCACCAAGAGCGCTCTAGCAGCATCCCGCGCTCACCGGCGCAAACAGCTTGTAGCGATGTTTCCATGCAACAGCGAAGTAGTCTTAATCCTGTCACGAGGCGGATGCCTTCATCTTCATCTGGAGGAGACGGGTGTGGGAGCACACAACCAAGCGACATACTACCGATCACGGTTGTATCTCAGCAGAAAATCGCCACCAGCGTATCAAGGGCACCTCGCGGCCGGATAGAAAGCAAATCTCACTCTTCTCTGCGGTCTTCGCCAACGCCCAGCGCTCGGACGAGCGCAAGAGATACAGGACCGAACCATGGTAAACACAGGGGCGAAGGACCGCGAGCCGTTTGTTCATCCGGCATTGAACGATCGTCATCCACGACCAGATCCAAATCTTCATCAACTCTACAGAACCGTACGCCCCCTATGGCGGCCGCGGCTGTGCGGCCCAGATCCAATTCGTCGTCGATTTTACAGAGCAATGCGCCCATTTTGGCGCCCATGATCGTACGGTCTAGTCAGTCTCACGTGTCTTCGGCTATATCTTCATCGACATCATCGGGTCGCCTCAGGGTTAGCGGGCAGCACGGCGACGAATCTACGAAATCCACACCTACTTTTACGCCCTCTACGTTCGATGTCGTCAGCAGTACTCACCTTTCGACCCATCGGAGAAACTACGTATCTGCTGAGAACGGTACTGCAGCAAGGCCCAACGAGTCACGAAGATCTCCACGAACATCGCGTTCGACATCCCTCTCTGCTTCGAAAGTCGAAACACGAACTGGAGAGATCACGAAGTCTACATCCATACCCAGACGGTCCTACATCGAGGTCAAGACGACAAAGACCTCTCGCTCTCGGTCATTGGCTATCCAAAGCCGACTTTCCACATCTGGCACGCCTCGGGTTCCTCGGGCGCACTCCCGCGTACGAGAGCACCACTCTTCGTGTCGCTCGCCTTCCTCCGCTGCAGTAAAGAAGCTTAGCGGGGAGAAGAACCGCCCGCGGAAGTCTACTAACCAGAGTCGAGCCGTGGCACCGTCTCAGCGGCGCCTTTGGAGTTCATCGTGGACCCCTGTGTTTCTGTCAAGTGTATGCGCATCTAGCGCGGGATCTGCGGTTGCGGTATCTCCAGAGGCAGCAAGGACGAGTTACAGCGGTTGCAATGGCGGAGTCAACGGTGGTAGTCGGGGAAAAGAGGACACATCCCATTTTAGCGCCCGTGATGGCTCGGCAACTGCGTCGGAGAGCCGCGGCGTCTGTCGTGCCGATATCACATGTATTGCCTCCAATCCCGCCCGTCAGCTCACCAGAACATCAGATGAGTCGGCGCACCAGGAAGGAAGCTTCTACGGCGGCAGCGAGTGCGGTAGCGGCGAGAACATCAGTGGTGGCGAAGAATGCGTGGGAAAACGTGGGCTTGCGGACATTGGCAACAGCAATGACACGTCAGGAGATTTATCGTCTATCTCTTCGGACCACCGCGCTTCCAGCATAGAGCCAGTCGGTGATCTCGTCAAGTCCTTTTCTGGAGGGGCATCGTCGGGCCAAATACTCTGGGTAAGTTGTGCTCTGAAGTGTCTCAAGGTTCGGTGATCGTTTCAATTTCAGTAGACGTGGTGAGGTGCTACCATTTGCATCACGAAACTAATCAGCCAGGTGGTATGAACACTCTGGCAGAGAGCTCTGGCCGCGGGCACGAACCGAGGCCTGATTCCTGACTAGCGGTTCTACCAGCAGAAACCGCCTTGAGTCGTTCCCCGCCAGCTGCACACGTGACTTTACAGGCAAAGGCGAATACCAACTATCGCGACAACACTACAAGTCACCGACCAGTCCTGTCTACTCTGATCACTCGTCTTCCATTCTCGAGCAGGAGCAACCCGATGCCGGTGTAGACTCTGCCGCGGCTTCAGTTCCATCTGTGCCACTCTCACGACATAGTTATTCAGCCAGGTAAGATACAAGTAGGTCTTCAGAATTACCACGCGTCCATCTCTAGATTTTCCCGCAGCAAGCAGACTGATGCTACGGTATGGGGATCGTATTTACACACAATATTTTCAGTGGATATGAGACACTCGGTCGAGTGACCACCTTATTTCTTGATAGGCTTGCAAAAGTCTTGAAGTTGTTTCGTTGCTCTAGCGATATGCACCGCCATGGGGTTATTTGCTGCTTGCTCTGCAGGGAAAAAATGTGTGTGCGTTAAATTTTGAGTGAGGTGCAGACCCACTCGCCCGAGTGGCGTTAGCGTGGTAGTGAAATGGGGGTACCCTCCCAACCGTAGAATCAGTCAGCAGTGTGTAGTAGAACCAATAGTATAATTGGGCGTACATGTATTTTTCCTATCACGCTATTGCCATGTCGTTACCTGCGGCGTGGATTTCCGTTGCCGGTGGTAATCTCAGCTTTGTCCTGAACGCCGCGAATGGAATAGGCCGAAATCAAACGCTGACACGCCCACAAAATACCGCCACTCCTTTCGCAGCGACCGGGCGCCAGACAGAGAAGTGGTCGAGTCCGATGCTCCGTATGCCAAGCTCGCGCGCTTGCGCGCGGAGAACGAGCGCAATGGTTATTCCCGTGAAAAGATGAAGTTGGAACTACTCCCACGTTTAAAGCGAATGATGAAGGAGTGGAAGGTAAGCCCGTTTGACCCCACAAAGAAAACGAATATGATGTTACTTGATTTCCTTGCGCGACCACTTTTCGACGAAATGAGACTCTGATTGCAGAAGTACGGGGAGTGTGTCTCGGGCCATGACTTTGCCTACGCCCACCCTAGCTCATATGTGACCTCGGATGCAATGTAAAGCCAGTTGATATGGAGTTGAAACAAGTAGCGCTGCCTGTGGCCGTCGACAAACACCCCACACAAATTAAACGTGACACAACCAGAGTCCGATATATTTCCATTCCTGCATCGTGCCCCACTTTATTTTTCAGGGCTTTTGACGGGTCATGATCCAACCCGTGGGTTGAGTTAGAAAGTTTTTCGAAATCTGATGGGTCGGGTCGGGTCGGATCTGGAGGGTTTCAAAGTCACGGATCAGGTCCGGCCACCTCTACTCGACCCGACCCGACCCGAACCGACCCGATCCTACCCGTAAACAGTCCTGCTATTTTTGAAGTGTAATCCGCATTAGGCGCAGTTGTTTGGCGCAACTATCCCCGGAGTATTCTGCGCGTGGTGTACAATAGTCAGTGTATCAGGTCGCTATGTATTCGTTACACCCGGTGCATCGGCGGATCAAACATGCTCAGAACTATTCGACACTTGTATGGCACACAATTAATAGATCAGTATACACCGTGTGTGAATTGACCACAACACGCTTGGCGCTACGATCACGGCCAGGTCCGGCACCAGGTCATTGCCGAAGTCGCAAGACCGCACAACCCGCGCCACCATGTCGTAATATCAAAACTGCCCAATTAACAAGCATCGCCATTTTCTCTTGTCCTATAAAGGCTTAGAAAGAACTCCTTTCGTCCTTTCACGCCACTCGTAAACGCCAACTTTTTATTTTAGCCGGGCTCATACGCCAACCCTCGCCTCAACACCAACACCAGCCCCGGAGGCCAACAACCTTGTTCTGGTGTGGTAGAGTTAAAATTCGACGCTCACTATATGCAGAGCGGTGCAAATGACACTTTTCAGGAGGAAACCGCGCTTGCACTGGCTGTCGATCGCGCATCGGCAGCAGAGATGGAGACCGCTGACCTTAAGGAATGCCTCCGGCGTAGCGAGGAAACTCGAGCGGCGGACTCAGCCGGATTCGCCAGTTGCATGGCGGGGGTTAACATGGAACTCGCATCTAGTGAAGATGCACGAGCGGAGGAGCAGAAGGTTAGTGCCCAACGCTTTTCTCATTCGATCGAGAAGGCGGACCACGCTGTCAGCAAACTGGTTGTAGCCAAGAAGTCGTGGGCCGACGAGCGGCAGGGATTGGCCACGATCATGACGGATCTAAGGGAAGACGCAGCGGTAAGTGAGAAACGCCTAGTATGCGCGGAGCAGGCAATGATGGCGCAGCGGGAACGCTTCCGGCAGAGTGAGGAAGCCCGAGAGACGGACTCAGCCAAGTTCAATACGTGCATGGCAGAGGTTAACGCCCAACTCGCGTCCAGTAAAGCTGCTCGGGCAGACGAGAAGAATACCAGTGCCGAACGCATTTTTTCGTCAGACGCAAAGGCTAACCGCGCAATCAGCGAGCTGGTCGCAGCGAAGAAGTCTTGGGCCGACGAGCGGCAGAAATTGGACACGATCATGACGGATATAACGGAAGGTGCAACGGGGTACAAGGAGCTCCTGGCATCCGCGCAACAGGCGATGGTGGCGCAGCGGGAACGCCTTCGGCAGAGTGAGGAAGCCCGAGCGGCGGACTCGACCAGATATGACACCCACATGGCCGAGGTTACTGCTCAGCTCGCGTCTAGTGAAGCTGCTCGGGCGGAAGAGAAGAATATTAGTGCCGAACGCATTTCTTCGTCAGATGCAAACGCTAACCGCGCAATCAGCGAACTGGTCGCAGCGAAGAAGTCTTGGGCCGACGAGCAGAATGAAATGGCCACAACCATGACGGGTCTACGGGAAGACGCGGCGGAGTGTATGGAGCACCTGGAATCCGCAGCAGAAGCGATGGGGATGCAGCGAGAACTCCTCCGGAAAAGTGAGGAATCCCGAACAGTGGACTCAACCAGATTCAACACCCGCATGACCGAGGTTACCGCTCAACTCGCGTCTAGTGAAGCTGCTCGGATGGAAGAGCAGGAACGCAATGCCCAACGCATTTCTTCATCGAACAGGAGGGCTGAGCGCGCAATCAGCGAGCTGGTCGGAGTCAAGAAATCTTGGGCCAACGAGCGGCAGGAAGTGGCCAAGACCTTGACTGATCTAAGGACAGACACGGCGGAGTGTAAGGATCGCCTGGTATCCACGGAACACGCGATGGCGACGCAGCAGGTGGCGGCGAATGAGCGTGTGTCAACAGCGGAAATGAAGGCTGCCGGCTTGGAAGCAAACGTCGCCTGCCTGGAGAAAGACCTGGCGGAGTGCAAGCGCGCCGAGCGCACATCACTTACTCGCGAGTCCATCCTCCAGAAAGAAGTGGCGAAGCTTCACGCCCGTGTCGCAGAACAAAGAGCGCTGGAGATTGACAGGGAGGCCGCGTTTACTCGCGAACGTGGGCTCCAGGCAGCGGCGAACGACGCAATCGCGGCAGAGAGAGCTGCATGGGATGCAGAACGGGAAACGTCACACCAATGCCACGTTAAGCTCAAGCAGGAAGCATCAGTGCTCGAAACCCGCGAGCTGTCCGCAAGAAAGGAAACGAGGGCTATGCAGGCAGAGGCCGAAAAGAACGCGCAGGCAAGAAAAACCACAGAGGCCGAGCTCGAGAACTCCTTCGTCAAGAGCAAGTGCGCTCTATTGGCCGAGCAAGCGGCTGCTTCAGCGCGTTACTCGACAGCCAAAAACAAACATGCTTCTCAGCTTCGCGACGTACACAAACGTCTTACACTCTGCGAGGCTGCTCGGAAGAAGGAGCGGGAGGAATCAGCCCTGGCTCTATCGATTTCGGAAGAGAAAGTGTCGCGAACAATCGAGCAGTGGGTTGAAGCCGAAGACGCTCGATGCATTGAACGCAATGAAATGACTGCAAGGTTTGCGACGCTCCAAGGAGAATCAGCGGACAACCTGAAGAAACACGAGACGTCGACGGAACAGACGATTAGGGCTCTGAAGGCGGTGATACATCAGCGCGAAGCTAGTTTGCAAGCAGAAGTGGCCAGCATGAGGGAGCGCCTAGAGGCTACGGAAGGAAGGTTCGACACTGAGCACGCGAAAAATACGCGTTATTCTAGCCGACTCCAAACGCTTGCGCTTGAGGCGGGTGCGCTGAGGCAGCGCCTAGTGGAGGCCGAAGAGGCCCAGGTAGCTCAGACAACGAAGGCGGCAGAAGATCTGCGCGTCGTACAGCAGGAGCTCGGCAAGCTGAAGACAAGGAGTGAGCGGGAGACTAAGAAGAACAGTAATCTAGTGGCGCGCCTTACGGAAGTTGAGCGCATTCAATGCGACAAGCAGGAAGGATTGAGGCTAGAGGTGGCGACGTTGGTGACGGAACGTAACACAGCCAACGATCTGCTCAGAGACCAGGAGTTTGCTCGTACGGAAGAGAGGAGGACGACCGCCAGGGAAATGTCGGCTATGAAAAATGTCCTTAACAGCCTTTGGAGGATTGAACTGGCCGAACAGCGCTCCCTGCAAGTTGACAAGCCTACCACCCTTGGGTGCGATTTGACCGAGGCCATCGACGGAGACCATGAAAGACAAAGCACAGTAGCGGTGGGGGGGGAGGGAATAGCGCAGTTTGCAGGGAATAACACAGTTCCGGGCTCTTGTACAGTCGAGAGCCGCGGGATGGCGCCCCAGCGGTCGTCTGCGTCGCGCCGCCATGCGATGAAGCTCGAGCAGGGCCTCCCACCAGATAAGTTTGTCCGCAGCACTAAGCAGGCCTCGGCTATCGAGGAGATATCCGGTCTCACATCGCGTGCAGAGTACGAGTCTTGGCAAGGAAGAATATCGACGTATACGAGACGTGAATCTACACCCGCAAGAGTCTCATCTGCGAGGAGCTCAGATGCAGGTACAAGCTCTATCGAGAACCACGCGATGGCGAACGAGCGGCCATCTGCGTCGCGCCACGAAAATAACCACTTGTATCAAAACCTTCCGCCAGATAAGTGTGCCCCTAGTACTGAGCAAGAACCGACGATCAAAGAGCAATTTTATGCCTCAACAGACGGAGCAGACAAGTCTGTCCAAGGAACGAGGTTCGCGTGCACGGGAGGCGAATCGTCGCCCCCAAGCGAGTCGTCAGCCAAGAGCCCAGACCCAGGCACAAGGTCTGTCGGGGACCACGCGATGGCGCCACAGCGGTCGTCTGCGTTGCACCGAGAATCTATCCACTTCGACCAGGGCCTTATGTCGAACAAGTGTTCCCGTAGCACTCAGCGGGTACCGCCGATCAACGAGGAATTTAGTCTCGCATCGATAGCAGAACACGAGGGTTTTAAGGGAACAAGATCGGTGTGCACTAGAGGCAAAGCATCTTCCGGAACTGTCTCGTCAGTGAGGAGCTCAGACACGAGCACAAGGCTTGTCGAGGACCACAACATGGCGCCCCAGCGGTCATATGCATCGCCTTGCGAAGCGATCCACCTCGAGCAGGGTTTTCCGCTAGGAAAGTGTGTCTGCAACACAAAGCAGAACCCGGGAATCAACGAAGCATCCTGTCTCACAACAAGTGCAGAGTACGACTCTTTGCAAGCACAAAGGTCGGAGTATACGAGAGGTGAATCACCATCGCAGGCAATTCACCAGCGAAGAGCTCAGACCCGGGCGCAAGACCTGTTGTAGACCACGTGATGGCGCCCCAGCGGTCGTGCACGTCGCGCCGCGAACTAATGCACCTCGAGAGGGGCATTCTGCCAGGCACGCTTACCCGTAACAAGCAGGGAACCGCGATCACGGAGAAATCTGATCTTGCAACAGGCGAAGAATGTGAGCATTTGGACGGCACACGGTCGGCGTGTAAGAGACGTGATGCATCATCCTCGAGCGTCTCGCCAAGTTTGGTGCCAGGCACGGGACTACTACACGCAATGCCAGTCACGACCGAGGTCTTGCGTGCAACAGTACACTTAGAGGAGGTGCGTCTTGAGCGGAACCGTGGTCGGTCCCACGTAACTGCAAGAACATCGACTACAGGAAACGAGACATTTTTTCCCCTGAGCAACAACAGCTGGCTCGGCCAGGAGCCTGGGGAAACACCCGAGTCGGCCGGAGCTGCAAACAAGGTATGCCGTGAGTGTTACACGGGAAACAGGAGAACGGTCTGTACCGGGTTTTGTGCTTCAGACGGGCATGGGCATGCATCCCCTACGCGTCAGGAAAAAGACGTGGTCAACATCGACAGGTTTCGAGACGTGGAAAAGAGTAGGGGGGTAGGCTCCCGAACGCCAGCCCCGCGAAATTCGAATCAGCACAATCGAAGTGGACGAGGGAAGCTGTCGATTAAACCCGCGATGCTGGAGGTCAGCGGTGGACTGGAAGGTATCGATAAATTGCCAGGATCAGAACGAGAACAGAGAGCGGAACGTCTCGACGCACGAGGGCTCAGGCCGCGGTCGCAGCGAGAGGCGTCCTTGCTGGCTACGCAGGTTCTGAATAACCATACAGGGCGCGACAGGAAGACTACCGGGAACGCTTTACCAGTAAACGATATGACACTGCGGCGTGAACACAGGGCGAGCGCACTCGACTCCTACATTCCACGACACTCTACCCGTCATGAATCAAGGGGTGGAACATCAACCCCTCGGTGAGTCTAACTCTATGTACGCATTTTGCGCTGATCGAGAGCATTTGCTCTTTCATTTTGAAAAAACGTCCCGAAAGGAGCGGACGCAGAAGCCGTACAAGAACGACGCACCTTTCCGAAGACGACTACTGTCTGATTTTTTTATGGCCACGCTCCAGCCTGATCTCAAGAGTATATGTGTAGTTCGTCGACACCTATCCAGCATTGATGGAAACTGTTTGCAGCAGGCAATTACTCCATGCCCCACGGCGACGATGTAGCAACTCGAGGAACGAATAGGCCTCCGTGTATAGATAACAATCGAGTGATGGCCGTTTTCCCCGAACTTTCCGTTCTCGTAGTTCTGAAGTTTCAAGAGATCTTACTACGGGGGACTATAGTAAATAGGACATACGGTACACACAAAAAAACTACATATTTACCTATTTTTACGAACAACATTTGGTCCTATTTACCATGGTCCCCCGAAATAGTATATTAACTTTATTTTTTCCGGAAAACTTGGCATACGACCGCGATGATAACGTGGTCCTGCTCAATAAGCGCATACTACTGTAACAGGTATTTTCTGCAAGCTAGAGCAAGCAGTATTTCATGATCACCCTAAAAGAGACTTCCTAGAAAAGTCCTGGCGATATTGATTAAAGAAATGACAAGTCTCCAGCTCTAGCGTGATAACTCGGTGGGCCAACCGCGAATCTCGACGGACGAATATCGGACACCGCAATTTGAGCCGATCCTGGAGCTGTGATTTCCGCCATGTGCTTCACACCACCATCCATGCCTGGGTTGACGGGTAAATATGTTGTTTTAGAAAATTGACGCGTACGAAACAGATAAAAAAAAAACGTATTCTTCAAGGCACATAGCCTCAGACGCCGACGTAATGTCAACTATCCAAAGCGTGTATTTTCAGCCGGTCGTCCACACAAAGCGCCGCCAGATAGACACGGACTATAAGCACCAAATCCGTGGCGTAGCGGTGTGGTATAATACGATAACTGGGTAAACGCGGGTTTTGACACCCGATCGAAAAGTCTACCGCCACGCTCCAACCTCGCCACCCTCCGCACTGCCAACGCTACCGACCTCTTTAGGGACACCAACTTAGTAGCAACACAACTTCGGGGATACACCTGTGTTGTGTAGGTCGTGACGATAACTGGAAGAGCTCAGATTATTCCTAACTACAACCCTCCCGGACGTTAACCTTGTTGAAACCTTGCAGAGACGGCAACGAGCACGACCTCCCCCCCGGTGGCACGAACAGCCGCTCCATCCAGCGCAGATACCCCCACCACAAGCCTGCAGGCCGGTCTCCCTGCTCCTCTCTCTCGAGCCGCGTACCTTCGTCCCAAACCAGGTCGACCACGAGCACCATGCGAAGTTCAGAACGATCGGGGCAACTGGAGGCTTCACGATCGTCATCCTCAATCAGTCTGACACTTTCTTCAAGCCAGACCGACGGACGGGAAAGTGGAGTGCGATCGCCACAGGTTCGGTCTCCTCGTCCTCGGGTGCGGTCGGGAGCGTACATGCGGGAAGTTCGAGGGTTTATGTCGGGCATGCACGCAAGCACCACAGCGGCCAAAGACTTCGTCGAAAACCTGGAAGCGTCTACGTCCTCTAGGTTTCGGCGAGGGGACAAGATAAATACACGACAATGAGGCAACGCTTCATTGTTTAGCTCGAACCATCACCGGAACACGAGCTTTTACTATTTGATTTTCATCGGGCAAAGCCGAGCGCTCGTCATTGTGTCGGCCGACTTTCAGGGCAACAGGCAGCCGGATCAGGGGGGCAAAAATAAAAAAACAAAAACAAAAACAAACAAGGGTGTCATTAAATCCGAGCTCAGGGAAGGCGGTGACGGCGGCAAGTGGCCAACCCAATCGGAACGGCGACTACAGCCACGTGATGTTATATATGGACGGCAGGATGGGAGTGGCGAAAAATATATAGTTGTAGAAGGGGAGGTAAGCCGCGATCGAGAAACGGCATGCAAGAGCACGTGCTCGTGCATCGCTAGCTAAGAGAGTGGTGCCGGGAACACTCACGTAAAACATCCTGATGACGGTGCTCATCGGGACGGTAAGGATTTTCAAGGCTGATCGGAGGGAGCGCGGTTATGGTGTTGCGGGAGCGAACAGGCGAAGCCCGGCAGCGCCGCAGGACGCTTGACGCAAAGTGGGAAAACATTGAGCTTTGTGGCCGCCAGGGGACATCTTGGAGACATCCCCGGGTTTCCTGTGTGGCTATAGATATGTGTTCATCCAGCTGGACCATAGCTTGAGGTTGCAGCCCGATTCGGTTGCTTTTCTTCTATTATTGTATGGTGCTGTCGCCCAGCACAATGCCTTGCCGAGGGCAAACGATGGTGGAAGGAGGTCAAGATCAACGGGACAGCGACCACATGAGGGCTTTTTTCGGGTTACATAGGGAGGCATATCATGGGCAGGATAGGAGGATCAGGACATACAGTATGATGGCAGAAACTCAATATCAGCGGGACGACGACCCAGGTTTTGTTTAGTAAGTTATTTGAACGGCACAGTATGGGTGGGACATTAGGGCCCGGATACCGAAAACAAAAGAGGGCAGATTAAGGAGGAGGTATGTGAGGATGGGCGCTCGTGCATCGCTGCCGGAAGAGTCGTGCAGGCAACATAAACATCCCTTCTTCCGCTAGCGGCGATCATTGAGGCGACATGATCTACAAACCCAAGGGGGAGGAAACGTCACGGATGGTATTGCGGGAGCATACAGGTGGCATCGAGACGCTTTGCGCGGGCGATACAGGAATTCCCTTGAAGTGGCAGCCTGATTGGGTTGATTCCACTGCAGATTGGATTAGTTCTGTGTTCCAGAAGCGTGCCTTATTGAGGGAAGGCCATGAAGGCAGGAGCTGAAGGTCAACGGCATGGCGAGAGATTTTTATGTCTCAGGGCTAAGAAACGACTGTGGTCGTCAGGGTGCATCCGAGGTACATCCCGGGTTACCTAGGTGGATATGCTGACCCTGAACTGAGTGTGGTCATCCGGCTAGACCATACGACACAGTATGGGATGGATTAAACGTCCCGACACGCCAGAAAAATGGAGAGTAGGTCAAGGAGAAGATATGTCAAGATGGGCGCTCGTGCATTACCATCTATCTGACGAGTCATGCAGGCAACCCTAGCATTGTTTCCTCCGGTGACGGCGATCATTGAGGAGACATGGGATTCAATGGCCAGCCGGGGGAAAATATGAGGTGGAAATACGGGAGCAGACAAGCGAAGCGTGCGAGCGCTGCGGGACGCTCTGGTGGGGCAGAAAAACGCTTTCCGATTGGGTTGCTTGCACTCTATCGTGGATCGGTTCTGTCGTTCGGGAACGGGTTAGGCTGAGGACAAGCCGTGAACGCACAAACTAACGATCAACGGAATGGCAACCAAGTGTTTTAGATTATGGTTAAAACAGGACGGCCACTGTCGTCGGCAGGCGTCTGGGATACTTCCTCGTGTTTCCTAGATGGATATACTGGCCCTGGGTTGAGTGTGGTCATCCAGCTAGACCACACGGGACAAAATGGGTAGAATATGAGGGTCCAGATACCCCGGGAAATTGAAGAGCAGGTCCACTCGGTAAGATGCGACTACGGGCGTTCGTGCATGGATACATGAAGAGTCGTGACGGCAACACAAGCATACGTTCTTCCGGCGACGGCGACTATTGCAGTGACATGGTCTTCAATGGCCATCGAGAGAAAACGACAGGTATCATATTCCGAGAGCGGAGAGATGAAATATGGGAAGGGCGCTGCTGAACGCTTGGCGCGGTTGGGGCGGGCCGCTTGAAGGTTCACTCTGATTGGCTGGTTCTGTCGTCCAGGACCGTTGCTAGCTAAGAGCAAGTTGCAATGACTGGAACTCAAGACCAGCGGCACGGCTACCGCCTAGGTGGTTTTGTTTAGGGTTATACAGAACGACTACTGCGGTCGCTAGAGTGATCTGGGGTGCGTCCCCGAGTTCACTAGGTGGGTATACTCACCCTGCGCTGAGTGCGGCTATCCATATATACCATACGAGGTACGTCACAATATGGGTAAGATATAAGGGTTCTGATGCCCCGGAAAATAGGAGATGGGGCCAAGGTGGAGAGATGCGAGGATGAGTGTTCGTTCGGCGCTATCTGAAGCATCGTACAAGCAACCCAAGCACTCTTTCGTCCGGTGACGGCGATCATTCAAGCGACATGGTCCGTAATGGTCGATCGTGGGAAAAGCCAGGTACGGCATGGCGGGCGTGGGCGGGTGAAGTGCGCGAGCTGCGAGACGCTTCGCGCGGACGGGGTGGGGTGGGATTGCGCTTGAGGTTGCTATTCGATGAGGCTGCTTCCATTCCATGGCGGAACAGTTCTGTCGTTCGGGAACTTGTAATGCTGAGGACAAGCCATGACGGCACGAACTGGATCAACGGACTGGCGACCAACTAGTTGTTGGTTTAGGGCTCTAAAGGACGGCTATCGTCGTCAGCGGGCATCTGGGATACTTTCTCGTGTTTCCTAGGTATACTGGCCCTGGGTTGAGTGTGGTCATCCAGCTAGACCACACGGGACAAAATGGGTGGGATGTAAGGGTCCAGATACCCCGGTAAATAGGAGAGCAGGTCCACTTGGAGAGATGCGACGACGGGCGTTCGTGCATAGATACGTGAAGAGCCGTGACGGCAACACAAGCATGCGGTCTTCTGGCGACGGCGATTGTTGAGGTGACATGATCTTCAATTGTTACCAGGGGAAAAACCACAGGTATCATATTCCGAGGGCGGATATATGAACTGTGTGAAGAGCGCTGCTGAACGCTTGGCGCGGTTGGGGCAGGTCAGAACTGCGCTTGACGTTTCAGCCTTCCCACTCCATCGTGGATGGTTCTGTCGTCCAGGATCGTGCTTTGGTACGCGCAAGCCATGGTGACTGGAACTCAACTCCAACGGTTGCGACGACCGCTTAAATGCTTTGGTTTAGGGTTTTGAAGGACGACTTCTGTGGTCGCCAGAGGGACCCGGGGTACGTCCCCGGGTTTACTAGGTCGGTATACTCACTCTGAGCTGAGTGCGGCCATCAAGATACACCATACGTCGCAGTATGGATAATATGTGAGGGTAGCGATGCCCTGGAAAATAGGAGAGAAGGTGAAGGTGGAGAGATGCGAAAATGGGTTTCCATTCGGCGCTATCTGAAGCATCGTACAAGCAACCCAAGCACTCTTTCTTCCAGTGACGGTGATCATTCAAGCGGCATGGTCCGTAATGGTCGATCGTGGGAAAAACCAGGTACGGTATGGTCGGGGCGGACAGGTGAAGTGCGCGATCGCTGCCAGACGCTTCGCGTGAGCGGGGTCGGGCGGGATATACGTGAGGCTGCTATCCGATTAGGCTGCTTCCATTTCATCGTGCATCAGTTCTGTCGTTCGGAAACTTGTAATGCTGAAGACAAGCCATGAAAGCACAAACTGAATCAACGGACTGGCAACCAAATAAGTGTGTTTTGGTTTGGGGCTCTACAGGACGGCTATCGTCGTCAACGGGCATCTGTGATACTTTCTCGTGTTTCCTAGGTGGGTATACAGGCCCTGGGCTGAGTGTGGTCATCCAGCTAGACCACACGGGACGTAATGGGTGGGATATAATGATCCATATACCCCGGTATATAGGAGAGAAGGTCCACTTTGAGAGATGCGACGACGGGCGTTCGTGCATAGATACGTGAAGAGTTGTGACGGCAACACAAGCATGCGTTCTTCTGGCGACGGTGACTATGGAGATGACATGGTCTTCGATGGCCACCGAGAGAAAACGGCAGATATCAAATTCCGAGAGCGGACAAATTAACTGTGTGAAGAGCGCTGCTGAACGCTTGGCGCGGTTGGGGCGGGTCAGAACTGCGCTTGACCTTTCAGCCCGGTTGGGTTGCTTCCACTCCATCGTGGATGGTTCTGTCGTCCAGGACCGTGCTTTGGCACGAGCAAGCCATGATGACAGGAACTCAACTCCAACGGTTACGACGACCACCTAAATGCTTTGGTTTTTGGTTATGAAGGACGACTTCTGTGGTCGCCAGAGGGATCCGGGGTGCGTCTCTAGGTTTCCAAGGTCGGTATTCTCACTCTGTAATATACGGCACAGTATGTGTGGGATATGAGCGTCCTGATGCTCCGGATAATAGGAGAGGGGACAAGATAGAGAGATGCGAGGATGGGTGTCCGCTCGGCGCTATCTGAGGCGTCGTACAGGCAACCCCAAGCTATCTTTCTCTCAGCGACGGCGATTATTCAGGCGACATGGTTTGCAGCGGTCAATCGTGGGAAACGCCAAGTATGGTATGGCGGGCGTGGACAGGTGAAGCACGCGAGCGCTGCGAGAGGCTTCGCGTGGATGGGCCGGGGTAGGGTGCGCTTGAGGTGTTAACCCGATGAGGCTGCTTCCGTTCCATCGTGGATCAGTTCTGTCGTTCGGGAACTTGTAATGCCGAGGACAAGCCATGACGGCACGAACTGAAGATCAACGGATTGGCGACCGAATATGTGTTTTGGTTTAGGCTTCTACAGGGCGGCCATCTTCGTCAGCGGGCATCTGGGATACTTTCTCGTGTTTCCTAGGTGGGTGCACTGGCCCTGGGCTGAGTGTGGTTATGCTGATAGACCACACGGGACATAATTGGTGGGATATGAGGGTCCAGATACCCCGGTAAATAGGAGAGCAGTTCTACGTCGAAAGATTCGACGACGGGCGTTCGTGCATAGATGCGTGAAGAGTCGTGGCGGTAACACAAGCATGCGTGTTTCCGGCGACGGCGATTGTTGAAGTGACGTGGTCTTCAATGACCAACGGGAGAAAACGACAGGTATCGTGTTGCGAGAGCAAACGGATGAAGCGTGGGAAGAGCGCCTCGAGATGGTTAGCTCGATTGGGGCGGGTCAGAACTGCGCGTAACGTTTCAGCCCGATTGGGTTGCTTCAACTCCATCGTTGGATGGTTCTGTCGTCCAGGACCGTGTCTTGCCAAGAGCAAGCCATTATGACTGGAACTGGCACGGCTACCACCTGAATGGTTTGGTTTAGAGTTATGCAGGACGACTGCTGTGGTCGCCAGAGGAATCCAGAGTACATTCTCGGGTTTCACAGGTAGGCATATTCACCCTGAGCTGAGTGCGGCCATCCAGATATACCATATGGCACAGTATTGGTGAGGGTTAGGATTCCTCGGGAGATAGGACAGGACGTGAAGGTGGACCCTTTCTTCCAGTGACAGTGATTGTTGAGGCGACATGGTCTGCAATGGTCAACCGGGGGGTATGGGGTCTGATAGGGGAAGTATGGATATGCCGGACGACTATCGTCGCCTGGAAGCATCTGGGGTACATTATCGTATTTCCTAGGTGGGTATGCTCGCCCTGGGCTGAGTGTGGTCACTCATCTAGGTCATACGGGCCAGAATAAATGAGGTGTCCGGATACCCTGGAAAATAGGAGAGCAAGTCCACTTGGAGAGATACCAGGATGGGCATTCGTGCGTCAATACGTGAAGAGGCGTGAGGGCAACACAGGCAGTCATTCTTCCGGCGACAGCGGTTGTTGAGGAGACATGTCTTCTATGGTCACCCGAGGAAGCCGCCAGGAATCGTAATGCGAGAGCAGATAGTTCATAGATGAGGCGCGGGAGCGCTGCGAGACACTTCGCGCGGGTGGGGCGAGGCACGATTGCGCTTGGGGTTGAAACCCGATAGGTTTTCTTACGCTCTATCGTTGATGGTTCTCCCCCGCCGAGGACTGCGCCTTGCTAAAAGGGCAAGCCGTCATGACAGGATGTCAAGATTAACGGCACGGCGGCCACAGAAGTTGTTTGGCATAGGGTTATACAGAACGACCACTGTGGTTGTCAGGGGGGTCCGGGGTACATACCCGGATTTCCTAGGTGGGTATGCTGACCCTGAGCTGAGTGAGGCCATTCAGCTAGACCATACGGGACATTATGGGTGAGATACAAAGGTCCATATACCCCGGAAAATAGGAAAGCAGGTTAATATATGGATTTGCGAGTTCGTGCATCGTTACCTGAAGAGTAGGGCAGGAAGCACAAGCACTCGTTCTTCCGGGAGCGGTGAGCGACAATATTTATAATGGCCAACCGGGGGGAATGTGAGGTGATAGTGCGACAAGTGAAGCGTGGGAGCACCGTGGGACGCTTCGCACGGGCGTGGCGAGACAGGAATACACTCGAGGTTGAAGCTTGATTAGACTGCTTCGACTCCATCGTGGATTGGTTTTGTCCTCCTCCAGGGTGGTGCCTTGCTGAGAGCCAGTGATGATGACAGGAACTCCAGATCGACCGTACTGCGACCACAAAAGTAGCTTCCCACATGCACTTGTGCTTCCGGCGACGGCGATCATTGAGGCTGCATGGTCTATAATGGTCAACCGGGGCAAAGCCGGATATGGTATGACGGTGAAGTGTGCGAGAGCTGCGGGACGCTTCGCGCGATCAGGTCACGACTATTTGTTTCGATTGGGTTGCTTCCATTCCATCGTGGATTGGTTCTGTCGGTCAGAAACGTGTCTTGCTGAAGGCAAATCATGACGGCAGGAACTCAAAATCAACGGAACGGCGGCCACAGAAGTGGTTTGGCTTAGGGCTATACAGGACAACTACCGTGGTCGTCAGGGGGACCCGAGGGACATTCCCGGGTCTCATAGGCGTGTATGCTGACCCTGAACTGAATGCGGCCATCCAACTAGACCATACGGTACAGTATGGGTGGGATATGAGGGTCCTGATACCGTGGAAAATAGAAGAGCAGGTCCAGGTCGAGAGATACGACTATGGTCGTTCGTGCATAGCTACCTGAAGAGTCGTGCAGACAGCCAAAGCCGGCGACCGCGATCATTGAGGTGACATGGGTTTCAATGGCCACCCGGGGAGAAGCCAGTTGTCGTAATGCGAGAGCGGACAGATGATGCGCGGAAGCGCTGCGAGAGGCTTCGCACAGACGGGGCGAACACGGAATACGTTTGACGTATCAGCCCGGTGGGGTTGCTTCCACGGATGGTTCTGTTGTCCAGGACCGTGCCTTGCCGAGGGCAAGCCATGATGACAGGAACCCAAGATCAACGATGCGGTGACCGTATAAGAGGGTAGGGTTAGCATTGTACAGGACGACCGTGTTTGCCAGAGTGATCAAGGGTATTTCCCTGGGTTTCCTAGATGGATGTGCTGACCCTGTGTTGAGCGTGATCATCTAGCAGGACCATACGGCACAAGCATGGGTGATATATTAGAATATCAGGGTCCAGATACCTCGCAAAATGGGAGTCCGTGCATAGCTACCTGAAGGGTCATACAGAACATACAAGCACTCCTTCTTTAGGTGACGGCAATCATTGAGGCGACATGGTGTGCAATGGTCAAGCGGAGGAAAAGCCAGGTATGGTATGGCGAGGGCGGACTGAAGTGCGCGAGCGCTGCGGAACGCTTCGCGCGATCGGGGCAGGATCGCGCTTGAGGCTTTAGCCCAACTGGGTTGCTTCCGCTCCATCGGGGATTGGTGTTGTCGTTCAGGAACTTGTATTGCTGAGGCCAAGCCATGATGGCAGGAGCTGAAGATAACGGAACGGCGACCAAATAAATGTTTGGTTTTAGTAGTAGACAGAACAACTACTGTAGTCGTCAGGGGGATCCGGGGTGCATCCCCGGTTTTTCTAGGTAAGTATGCTGAGCCTGCGCTGAGTGTGATGATTCAGCTGGACCAAACGGCACAGCATAATTATTGGTATATCAGGGTTCACATATCTTGGAAAATAGGGGAGAAGGTCAAGGTGGAGAGATTTGAGGGGCGGGCGTTCGTCGATCGATACGTGAAGGATCGTGGAGGCAACACAAGCTTACCTCCTTCCGATGACGTCGATCTTTGAGGCGACCTGGTCTTTGATGGCCAAACGGGGGGAAATATAAAGTATGGTATTGCGGGAGAGGACAACCGAAGCGTGCGAGCGCTGTGAGACGCTTCTTACGGGAGGGGCAGGAATATGCTTTCCCATTAGGATGCTTCCACGCCATCGTGGATTGGTTATGTGGCCCAGGATCGTGCATTGTTGAAGGCAAACCATGATGGCAGGAGTGTAAGATCAACGGGACGGCGACCACATATATTGTGATTTGGGGATATACAGGACGACTGGGGTCGTCAGAGGGTAGCTGGAGTACATCCCCGGGTTTCCTACGGGGTTATGCTATGCTGACCCTGAGCTAAGTGTGGCTATGCAGCTAAAACATGCTTCACAGTTCGAGTGGGATGTGAGTGTCAGGAAAACCCGTCGATTAGAAGAACAGGGCCAAGTGGAAATATGCGAGGATGTGCGCACGTGCATCATCACTCGAAGAGTCGTAAAGGCAACACAAGCACTCCTTCTTCCGGTCCCGTCAATGCTTGAGGTGGCATGGTCTCCAGCGACGGACCGAGAGAAGCCTCGACGTGCGGAAGCGCGAGAGCGTGCCGGCGAAACCTACGGGCGCTAATCAACGCTTTACGTGAGTACGCTAGATATGCTCTTGGCTTTGCAGTCCGTCTGGGTTCTATTGCTTTCATCATGGCAGGACGCTGTCGTCCAGCATGATCCCTTGATGAAGGCACGCCGTGATGGGCGAAAGTCAACATCAACAGGACCAAACCGACCGGGGTGTTCAACATTATACATCGTCAGCACGGTACAGTGTACGGCTGGAGTGGCGAGGAACGATAGCCGGGACATTCGCAAAGGGATACCAGTTGTCGTCGGAGTACGAATATGCCCCGACGATTTTTTGTTTGTCGCTACCAGGAGAATAGTGCAGGTACTCTCACTCATTCTCCAAGCGGCGACGATCATCGAGGTGACAACAACAGACAGGGAGAAAACGCGAGGAAGCGTGGTTTCAGAGCGGACAGGTGAAGCCTGCGGTCGAGAATGTACATTTTAGACGAACGCACCATTGTGCGAGTGGATCAGGAAGAGGTATGCGCTTGCGCTTGCATCTCAAACACGTCCCTTTCATCATTGCAGGACTCGGTGCAGACCTTACGAAGAGGAGGGGTGGAGGGGAAGGAAGATAAGGAGGTGGTTCAGCACGGGAACGCGAGCACAGATGCATCGCTGCCATTGTGGACCATGAGCCAGTTCCGAATCAGAGGTGAAAGCATGTACGCGCCACCAACCGGCGGACCACTCAGGCATGGCGCCACTGGTCGGTGGGCTTCTTACGCATGCGGAGGCGGTTGCTGGTGAAACACACCGCCCCCCAGATGCTGTCACATAGACCAGACTGGCTGTGGTCGCGTAGTTCGTCTCTTGAGCTATACGCTACATCTGTGAATATCCCAACTAAGCGCATGGCTGACAATCAGGGGAGGAGGCGGACAAGGAAGGTTAGGAGGCCGCTTGAAGGGGATACGCGAGCATCGGTGCATCGTTGCTGACCTTAAACATGAGCCGGATACTGGTTTGACGCGGATGTAAGCATGGGACACAGTTCGGCAGATCATACAGGCATGCACCACCGTCGCTGGGCACAGGTCATGATGAGTACATGTTGACATCAACAGGACCGAATCCACGGGTGTGATCAACTGAGTATGTCGACAGCACGGAACGGTATAAGGTAGGAGTGGCGAGGAACGAGACCGGCATATCCCGAAGGAGATTACCAGTCGTGACGTGCTCCAGATATCCGCTAGCGGCTGAAGCCCGAGCACGTTGAGTTGCTTTCATCACGACATGAAGATGTCGTCCAGCATCGACGCTTGCTCAGCACAGATGATAATGGTGATAAGACAGCCTAGAAAGGAGGTTTAGATAACGAGGAGGGATGTGTCAAGGCCGGCACACCCCTATCGGGGGCAACAGGTCGCACGCCCAGACGATGGTTCGTGTGTCGCTAGCAGGAGAGTAGGGAGGGTGATACTCCAACTCGTTTTTCCTAGCGACGTCCATCATCAAGGTGGCACAATCTCCAACGGACGACTCGAGAGATTAAGACGTATGAAGTGGCGGGAGCGTGCGGGTGCAGCCCGTGGGGTCTAATCAACACTTTGGGTTAGTGGGCCTGTGGTTGAAGCCCGAGCGGATAGCTTAGCTCCCAGCGTGGCATAATGTTGTCTTCTATCATCGTTGCGTGAACCCGGCAGGCCATGATGTGGTAGATTTCGACATGAATAGGGCTGAATCCACGGGGGTGTTCCACTGTGTGTGTATCGACAGCGCGGAACAGTGTAAACTACTAGTGGCGGGGAACGAGACCCAGCAAGCCCCCAAAGGGATCACCAGTCGTGACGTGCGCCAGGTATTCGCTTGAGGCTGGAACCCAATTGTGTCGCTGTGCTTCCATCGCGATATGACCAGCATCGTCGCTTGGTCAGCACAGACAAGAATGGTGAGAAGGCAGCCTAAACAGAACTGCAACTACAGCACGGAGATACTTATATCGAGGAGGGATATGTCAAGGCCGGTACACCCCTAAAGGGGGCGAGAGGTCGCACGCCCAGACGGTAGTTCGTGTGTCAATTGAAGGAGAGTAGGGTGGGTGATACTCCAGCTCTTTCTCCCAGCGACGTCCATCATCAAGCTGACATAGTCTCCAACAGAGGACAGTGAGAAACGACACATATGGAGTAAGGGCGGTACATCCAAAGAGGGTAAGCAGTCGCACACCAAGACGATGGTTCGTCGTTCGCTAGCAGGGGAGTAGTGTCGGTAACACGCGGGCTCGTTCTCCAAGCGACGTCCACCGTCGAGGCGACACGGTTTCCAACAGACGAGTGGGGGAAACAAGACGTATCTAGTGGCGAGAGCGGGCAAGTGAAGTCGGTGAACCCTAATCAACGATTTGCTTGAGTGGGCTTGTGGTCGCAGGCCGAGTGGGTGGCTTAGTTTCCGTAGTGGCATGATGCTGTCGACCAGCATTGTCCATTGATCAGGACAGGCCATGATGGTGTGGAAGTCAACATCAACAGGACCGAAACGATCGGGGTGTTTCACTGTGTATATCTACAGCATGGTACAGTGTACGGCACGAGTGGCGAGGAAAGAAAGCCATCCCGAAATATGTAGCCAGTTGTCATCGAGGTATGAACATGCCATGACCATTGTTTGTGTGTCGCTATCAGAAGGGTAGTGAGGGTAACACCCTCACTCATTCTCCACGCGACGACGATCATCGAGGTGACAACAACCGACCGGGAGAAAACGTGAGGAAGAGTGGTGTGGAAGCGTGGACAGGTGAAGCCTGCGGTTGACAATAGACATTTCAGACAAGCGCACCATTTTATGAGTGGAACAGGCTTATATACGCTTGAGCTTGCATCTCAAACAGGCCCATTTCATCGTGGTTCGACTTGGCGCAGAACTCACGAAGAGGGGGAGTGGAAGAGAAGGAGGAGAAGGAGGTGATTTAGCACGGGAACGCGAGCACAGGTGCATCGCGTCCATATGGACTGTGAACCAGTTCCGAATCAGAGGTGAAAGCATGCATGCGCCACCGATGGGCGGACCACTCAGACATGGCGCCACTGGCCGGTGTGCTTCTTACGCATGTGGAAGCGGTTGCTGGTGAAACATACCGCCCCCCAGATGCTGTCACGTAGGACAGACTCGCTGCGGTCGCGTAGTTCGCCTTTTCTTGGGCTATACACCACACCTGGAAATATTCCAACTCGTCGCACGGCTGACAATCAGGGCAGGAGGCAGATAAAGAAGGTCAGGAGGCCGCTTGGAGAGGATACGCGAGCACCGGTGCATCGCTGCTGACCTTAACCATGAGCCAGATACTGGTTAGACGTGGAAGTATGCATAGGACACGGGTCGGCGGATTCGTTAGGCATGCACCACCGGTCGCCGGGCACAGGTCTTGATGGGTGCATGCCAGCATCAACAGGATTGAATCCACGGGGGTGATCTCCTGAGTATATCGACAGCACGGAACGGTGTATCATACGAGTGGCCAGATATGAGAGCCGGGACGTCCTCAAAGGGGCAAGCAATCGTGACGTACGCCAGATATTCTCTTGAGGCTGCATCCTAATTGTGTTGCTTTGCTTCCATCGCGGTACCGTGATGTCGTCGAGTATCGTCCCCTGCTCAAGACTGACCATGATGGTAGGAATGCATCCTAACGAGGAGTGCAACTACAGAACGGAGGCCAATATGTCGAGGGGGGAATGTCAAGGGCACTATACCCCCAGAGGGAGCAAGACGCTGCACGCCAAGGTGGTGGTTCGGGTGTCGCAAGCAGGAGAGTTGTGTGGGTAACACAGCGACTCGTTCTTCTACCGATCTTCATCATCAAGAAGACATAGTCTCCAAAGGGCAACTGGGAGGAACAAACGTTTGGAGTGGCGAGATCGAACAGGTAAAGCCCGTGGGGCCTCGCCAACGCTTTGCGGTTTTGGTCCACTGAAACCCGAAAAGGTATAGTAGCGTTCATATTGGTATGACACTGTCGTCCAGTATCATCCCTTGATGTGGGCAGGCAACTGTGGGTGGAAGTCAATATCAACAGGATCGTATCCACGGGGGTGTTCAACTGTGTTGATCAGCAGCATGAAACGATGTAAGGTACGAGTGGCGAGGAACGAGAATCGGAACATCCACAAAGGATGACCGGTTGTGACGTGCGCCAGTATTCGTTTGAGGTTGCAACCCAAGTGCCTTGCTTTGCTCCCATCGCGGTATAATACTGTCTTCTAGCATCGTCCCCTGCTGAAGACAGGCTATGGTGATGAGAATCCAGTCTAAGCAGGAGGGAAGCTAGAGTACGGAGGTACTTATCTCGAGGGGGGCAAGGTGCCAAGGGTGGTACATCACCGGACAGGCCAAGAAGTTGAACGCCAAGACGATGGTTCGTGCTCCGCTATTAATAGCAGGAGAGTAGTGTCGGTAACACCCCGACTTGTTCTTCTGGCGACTTCCATCGTCAAGTCGACACAGTCTCCAACGGACGACTGAAGGGACTAAGACGTCTGACGTGGCGGGAGCGGGCAGGTGAAGCCCGTGGGGCCTAATCAACGACCTAATCAACGCTTTGGGTTAGTGGGTTTGTGGTTGCAACCCGAGTGAGTAGCTCAGCTTCCATCGTGACGTGGTGTTGCTGTCTGTCATCGTTGCGTGATCAGCACATGCCATGATGTGGTGGAAGTCAATATCAACAGGCTTGAATCCACGAGGGTGTCCAACTGTGTATATCGACAGCGCGGAACGGTGTAAGGTAGGAGTGGAGAGGAACAAAACTCAGCAAATCCTCATGGGGATCAGCAGCCGTAACGTGCGCCAGATATTCGCTTGAGACTGCAGCTCGATTGTGTTGCTTTGCTTCCATCGCGATATGATGCTGTCGTCCAGCATCGTCGCTTGCTCAGCGCAGACCATAATGGTGAGAAGACAGCCTATACCGGACTGCCACTACAGTACGGAGGTACATATAACGAGGAGAGATGTGTCAAGGCCGGTACACCCCTAAAGGGGGTAAGAGGTCGCACACCTAGCCGATGGTTCGTTTGTCGCTAGCAGGAGAGTAGGGTGGGTACTACCCTGACTCGTGCTGCTAGCGACGTCGATCATGAAGCCGACATAGTCCCCAACAGACAACTGCCGGAAACGATGCGTAGGGAGTAAGGGCGGTATATCCAAAGAGGGTAAGCAGTCGCACACCAAGACGATGGTTCGTCGTTCGCTAGCAGGGGAGTAGTGTCGGTAACACGCCGGCTCGCTCTCCAAGCGACGTCCATCATCAAGGCGACACAGTCTCTAACGGACATCTGGGAAAACAAGACGTACGTAGTGGCGAGAGCAGACAATTGAAGTCCGCGGGCCCTATTCGACGATTTGCTTGAGTGGGCATGTGGTTGCAGCCCGAATGTGTAGCTTAGGTTCCGTAGTGGCATGACGCTGTCGTCCAGCGTTGTCCATTGATAAAGACAGGCCATGATGGTGTGGCAGTCAACATCAACAGGACCGAAACGATCGGGATGTTTCACTGTGTATATCGGCAGCACTGTACAGTGTACGGCACGAGTGGCGAGGAAAGAGAGCCGAAACATCCCGAAATGGATAACCAGTTGTCATCGAGGTATGAACATGCCATGACGATTGTTTGTGTGTCGCTATCAGGAGAGTAGTGTAGGTAACGCCCTCACTCATTCTCCAAGCGACGGCGATCATCGAGGTGACAACAACAGACCGGGAAAAACGTGAGAAAAGTGGTTTCAGAGCGGACAGGTAGAGCCTGCGGTCGACAATGAATATTTCCGACGAGCGCACTATTGTACGAGTGGATCAGGTATGTATGCGCTTGTGCTTGCATCTCAAACAGGTCCATTTCATCGTGTGTGACTTGGCGCAGAACTCTAGAAGAGGGGACGTGGAGGGGAAGGAGGAAAAAAAGGAGGTGGTTTAGAACGGGAACGCGAGCACAGGGGCATCGCTTCCAATATGGACCGTGAGCCAGTTCCGAATCAGAGGTGAAAACATGCATGCGCCACCGACGGACGGACCACTCAGGCAAGGCGCCACTGGTCGGTGGGCTTCTTACGCATGCGGAGATGGTTGCTGGTGAAACACACCGCCCCCCAGATGCTGTCACATAGGACACACCCGCCGTCGTCGCGTAGGCCATCTCTTCTTGAGCTATGCGCCACATCTGAAAATCGTTCGACTCGGCGCACGGCTCTCCAACATGGGGTGGGGCGGATAAGGAAGATTAGGAGGCCGCTTGGAGAGGGCACGCGACCATCGGTGAATCGCTGCTGACCACAAACATGAGCCAGATACTGGTTAGACGTAGACGTATGCAGGAGTCAACGGTGCGCGGACCATTCAAGCATATGCACCACCGGTCGCTGGGCACAGGCCATGATGAGTACATGTCAACATCAACAAGATTGAATCCACGGGGGTGATCAGCTGAGTATATCGACAGCATGGCACGGTGTATCATACGAGTGGCTAGGAACGAGAGTCGGGACGTCCTCAAAGGGGCAACCGGTCATGACGTGCGCCAGATATTCGCTTGAGGCTGCAACCCGATAGCGTTGCTTTGCTTCCGTCGCGGTATGGTGATGTCGTCAAGCATCGACCCCTGCTCAAGACTGGCCATGATGGCAGGAATTCAGCCTAGAGAGGAGTGCAACTACCGTATGGAGGTATAATGTATCGAGGGGGGGGTGTCAAGGGCACTATACCCTCAATAGAGGCAAGAGACCGCACGCCAAGATGATAGTTCGTGTGTCGCAAGCAGGAGAGTAGTGTGGGTAACACAGCGACTCCTTCTCCCAGCGACGTCCATCGTCAAGGCAACACAATCTCCAACGGACAACTGGATGAAATAAGAAGTTTGGAGCGGCGGGAGCGGGCAGGCAAAGTCCCTCGGGCCTCGCCAACGCGCTCCGTTATTGGTCCATGGAAGCTCAAGTGGTAGTTAAGCTTTCATGTTGGCACGATACTGTCGTTCACTATCGTCCCTTGATATGGGCAGGCAATGGTGGGTGAACGTCAACATCAACAGGGACGAATCCACGGGGATGTTCAATTGTGTCGATCTGCAGCACGGAACGGTGTAAGGTACGAGCGGCGAGGAACGAGAGTCGGAACATCCACAAGGGATGACCGATCCTGACGTGCGCCAGATATTCGTTTGAGACTGCAGCCCAATTTCGTTTATTTGCTCCATCGCGGTGTAATACAGTCGTCTAGCATCGTCCCCTGCTGAAGACCGGCCATGATGGTAGGAATACAGTCTAAACAGGAGAGCAGCTAGAGTACGGAGGTACATATCCCGAGGAGGGGAGAGAGCGAAGGGTGGTACATCAACGAAAAGGGAAAGACGTTGAACGCCAAGACGATGGTTCGTGCGCCGCTAGCCGGAGAGAAGTGTCGGTAACACCCCAACTTGTTCTCCTGGCGACTTCTATCGTCAAGGCGACACAGTTTCCAGCGGACGACTGGAGGAACTAAGACGTCTAACGTGGCGGGAGCGGGAAGGTAAGGCCCGTGGAGCCTAATCAACGCTTTGGGTTGGTGAGCTTGTGGTTGCAAGCCGAGCGAGTAGCTTAGCTTCCATCGTGGCATGACGCTGTCGTCTGTCATCGTTGCGTGATCATGGTAGGCCATTATGCGGTGGAAGTCAACATCAACAGGACTGAATCTAGGGGGGTGTCCAACTGTGTATATCGACAGCACAGAGCGGTACACGGTAGGAGTGGCGTAGAACGAGACCCAGGATGTCCCCAAAGGGATCACCAGTCGTGACGTTCGCCAGATATTCGCTTGAGGCTGAAGCCCGAGTACGTTGCTTTGCTTCCATCGCGGTAAGATGATATCGTCCAGGATCGTCGCTCGCCCAGCGCAGATCATAATAGTGAGAAGACAGCCTATACAGGACTGCAACTACAGTACGGAATAACGTATAACGAGGAGAGATGTGTCAAAGCCGGTGCACCCCTATAGGGGGCGAGAGGTTGCATGCTCAGACGATGATTCGTGTGTCGCTAGCAGGAAAGAAAGGTGGGTAACACTCCAACTCGTTCTCCTAGCACCGTCCATCACCAAAGAAACACAGTCGCCAACGGATGACTGCGAGAAACAAGGCTTATGGAGTGACGACAGCGGGCAAGTGAAGTCCGCGAGCCCTAATCAATGGGTTTCTTGGGTGAGGTTGTGGTTGAAGCCCGGGTGGGTGGCTTAGTTTCCATACTGGCATGATGCTGTCGTCCAGCATCGTCCATTGATCAGGGCAGGCCATGATATGGTGGAAGTCATCATCAGCAGGACCGAAACAATCGGGATGTTCTACAGCGCATATCGACGGTATGTTTGCAGTGTACGGCACGAGTGACGAGGAAAGAGAGCCGAGACATCCCGAAAAGGATAACCAGTTGTCATTGAAGTATGAACATGTCATGACGATTGTTTGTGTGTCGATATCGGGAGAGTAGTGTGGGTAATGCCCTTACTCATTCTCCAAGCGACGACAATCATCGACGTGACAACAACCGACGGGGAGAAAACAACAACGGGCCGGGAGAAAACGTAAAGAAGCGTGGTGTGAGAGCGGACGGGTGAAGCCTGCGGTCGACAACGGACATGTTAAACGAGCGCACCATTGTACGAATAGATCAGGTATGTATGCGCCCCTGCTTGCATCTCGGACAAGTCCATTTCATCGTAGTACGACTCGGCGCAGGAGTCACGCAGAGAGGGAGTGGAGGGAAAGGAGGAGAAGGAGGTGGTTGAGCACGGGAACGCGAGCACAGGTGCATCGTTGCCAATAAGAACTATGAGCCAGTTCCGAATCAGAGGTGAAAACATGCATGCGCCACCGACCGGCAAACCACTCAGACATGGCGCCACTGGTCGGTGGACTTCTTGCGCATGCGGAGGCGGTTGCTGGTGAAACACACCGCCCCCCAGATGCTGTCACATAGGACAGATTCGTCATCGTCGCGTAGCTCATGTCTTCTTGAGCTATACGCCATATTTGAACATCTTTCCACTGGGCGCACGGCTCACGAGCAGGGGGGGGGGCGGACAAGGAAGATTAGGAGGACGCTTGGAGGGAGCACGGCAGCACCGGTGCACTGTTGCTGGCCTTAGGAATGAGCCAGATACTGATTATCCATGGAAGTAAGCATGATCCACCGGTCGCCGGTTCTTTTTGGGTATGCACCACCGGTCGCCGGGCACAAGTCATTATAAGTGTATGTCAACATCAACAATACCGAATCCACAGGGGTGATCAACTGTGAATATCGACAGGACAGAACGGTGTAAGATATTATTACAGTGGCCAGAAACGAGAGCCGGGGCGTCCTCGAAAGGACGACCAGTCGTGACATGTGCTCGGTATCCGCTTGAGGCTGCTGCGCGGTTGTGTTGCTTTGCTCCCATCGCGGTACGATGACGTCGTCGAGCATCGTCCCCTGCTCAAGACAGGCCATGATAGTAGCAATGCAGCCTAAAGAGGAGTGCAACTACAGTACGGAGGTGCATATATCGAGGGGGGGGGTTGTCAAGGGTGGTACACCCCCAAAGGGAGCATTAAGTCACACGTCAAGCTGGTGGTTCGTGTGCCGCAAGCAGAAGAGTAGTGTGGGTAACGCGCCGACTTGTTCTCCCAGCGATGTCCATGATCAAGGCTTAACATGTCCTGCGGACAGCTGGGAGGAAAAATATGTTTGGAGTGGCGGGAGCGGGCAGGTGAGGCCAGTGGGGTCTAAGCAACGTTTTTTGTAGTGGGATTATGGTTGAAGCGTGAGTGGGTAGCTTAGTCCGTAGTGGCGTGATGCTGTCGTCCAGCGTTGTCCAAATCTCTGGACAGGCCATGATGTAGTGGAACTCAACATCAACAGGACCGAAACGACCGGGGTATCCAATTGTGTATATCGACAACACGGAACGGTGTAAGGCACAAGTGGTTTGATACGGGAGCCGAGACATCCCCAATGGGTTAAACAGTTGTCGTCGAGGTATGAACATGCCACGACGGGTTGCTTGCGAGCCAATATCAGGAGAGTGGTGTGGGCGACACCCTCACTCATTCTCCAACAGACGACGATCATCGAGGTGATACGGCCTCTAACAGCAGACGACCGGAACGCGAAGAAGGGTGGTTTAAGAGCGGACAGGTGCAGCCTGCGGTCGACAATGGACGTTTTGGAGGATCAAACCATTGTACGAGTGGATCAGGTATGTATGCTCTTGCGCTTTTTTCTTGAATGGGTCCCTCCATTTCATTTTAGTACGACTCGGTGGGAAAAGGAGAGTAGAGGGGATTGAGTGGGAGGGGGCGGCTTAGCAGGGGAACACGAGCACAGGTGCATCGTTGCCAAGAGCCATGTCCTGACCAGAAGAAAAAAAATGCATGCGCCACCAAACGGCTCGCCGCTCAAGCTTGAGCCATTGGTCGACAGGCTGCTCAGGTTTGCGGAGGACGTTGCTGGTGAAATACACCGCCCCCCCTCAGATGCCGCCCCATTGGACAGACTCATCATCATCGCGTAGATAGTATCTCGTCGGGCTATACGCCATAAAAAATTGGCAGTACATACGGCTTAGCCTGTTGAGTCAATTAGTTGTACGTTGTGAGTCAACTCATGACACTGCATTGCGAGTACGGGACATTCATAAGACCCTTCAGCAGTTCTTGCAGTCTACAAGTTCCAGCGACATGTCGTTTAAGAGACGTTGCGGCAACAGGACATCAAGATTGGTGGCTGGAGTGTTTGCACACCCACTCGTTTGCTCTTGTCTTCCGTATATGACTTTTATCACAGCTCGCCGTCCAATGCTTTTCTCGCCCTACAAGCGACCAATTTCTAGCGTCATCAACTATTCACACCCTCGACACAGCGTGTCTACTCGGTCAGTCTAACGACTACCAGCGCCAACCTTGACACCCTAGTGCGGGAGTATCCTCGAGTATTCTCAACATACGGCACGCCTGACTCTATTCCAACTCGGGCGCACGACTTACGACCAGGGAGGGTGGCAGAGAACGAAGATACGCGTGACGCTTGGAGGGGCGACGCGGGCACCGGCGAATCGCTGTTGACGTTGAATATGAGCCAAGTACTGCTAGGACGTGAAAGCACGTATGCGCCATCGATAGGCGGGCCATTTAGGCATGCGCCATCGGTCGGCGGGCCATTCAGGTGTTCGCCACCGGACAGCGGGTTATTCAGGCGACACCGGTCGGTGGGCCATTTAAGCATGCGCCACCAGTCGGCGGGCCTTTCAGGCATGCGCAACTGGTCGGCGAGTTAGTCAGGCATGCGCTACCGGTAGGCGGGCCATTTAGGCATGCGCCACCGGTCGGCGGGGCCATTCAAGCATGCGCCACTGGCCGGCAGACTGCTTGACCGCGGAGGTGATTGTTGGTGATGAAAATCACCGCCGCTGATTGCTATCGACATGGAATAGACTCAAAGTCATCATCGCATTACTTGCTTCCTCTTGGGTTACACGCCGGACCTGGTCCTATTCGGACCCGACGCACGGGTCACATGGAATGGAAGCAGGTAAGAGGGAGAGGGACGGGATGGGTGGAGGGTGGGCACAAGTGCCGATACATCGGTGTCGAAGTGGGTTGTATGATAAGGTGTAAAAACCACTGGTCGGAGATTTATGAAGTTCAGGCAGATGGCCGAGAGAGTGATCAAATATTCAGCCTGAAGTTTCGGGTGAACCCCGTCTCACAATATCAACAGTGAATAGAAGATACGATAACGGGCATATCGGCATCGACGTGGAATACCAACTGGTTGTGAGAAGAGCCAGCCACGCCCTTTAGTCTGGAGTTTCTCGGGTGTACAGATACCGTGCGCTCAAAGCGAGCCGTCGCAAAACGTTTTGGAGACGGGGGCCGACCCAAAGCCTTAGGCTAGATATTTTGGCCACTCTCTCGGTCGCCCCCTGGGCGCACTTGCCCTAACGACTTGCGCGCTCGTCATGTTGTAGCAAAGGGCGATGTTCACCGCGAGATACTGCCTGGATTTACTGGCAGTATCTTGCAGCTGCTAGAGGACATTTGTATCATAAACGCGAGCGTACAAGATCCTTTTAGTCTGCGAACTGCGCAGTCAACTCATGGTGGATTTTTTAGAAAAACTTGTTTCGACAGGGAACCATGAGGGTGTGGTTACCTGTGTTTATTTTTCTGAACATTTCACACACTGGATAGATCAGATAGATCATTCTCACCTCATGATATAAACATTTCATGGAGGCCAGATACCGGATCTGTATATTCTAGCTGATGTTTCCGGGTAGGAGAAGCAGAATCTTCATGCTCTTTGATGGGGCATGTTTTCTGGGTTGGATCTGTGCTGTGCCAGATCCTGCACAACACGTCATAACGGCAAGTTTGGATCTAGTTGATCCATCTGTAGATGATCTATCCGACGGGTGGAACATTGCATACACACGGTCATAATTCTCTGCCGACCCACCTGCCCACGCAGGTGTTGGGAACCGACGAGGCAGCCTCAGGGGGGAACTACGATGGTAGAGTCTACGCCAGGCGGGCGTCAAAAAGTTTCGCCCCGCGATCAATAAAATCGACGAAACAAGAAGGTAGGCGGGGAAAGAACCTTGCTTCGGTAGGGATTGTACTTTTGGTGACAAACATTTGTCTCAGAGGGGGCTCCCCAACGATGGAAACAACTCGCAAAATATTGTTATAGGGCTCCAACACCAAGCGAATCTCTGGTTCACTTGCGCAAAGCGTTGATTTGGTCTTGTGAGTCGCACCTGCCCGCTGCCACCACTCCGTAAGTCATGGTTTCCCCGGCGGGCCGTTGGAGGCCGTGTCGTCTCGATGACCACCGTCGCGACGAGAATGGTGTGCGTTGGTTACTCATAATTATCTCCTGCGACACACGAACAACCGTCTGGACATGACCGTCTGGACATGTCATGCCTCGATGACGATTTTGTTTCCCCTTTTGGCATGCCAGGACCCTTGTATCCCACTCCTCGTACCTTTCCCCGTACCTTGCTATCGATATATAGTCGACGGTAGGGTACGGGGAAATGTACGAGGGGTGGGGTACGAGGGCCCGTGCATCCCGAAAGGGAACAAGAAGTCGCCATTGGGGCATGGCACAACCAGAACGATTGTTCGTGTGTCGCTAGCAGGTGGGTGGGTGAGTGAATGGGTGGATGGATAGATGGAAGGATTGATAAACATGTTTTGTCGCCGGGTTGTGCTTTCAACAAGGGTACTGTATTAGAAGCCGGGAGAGAGAGAAGAGGGGGGAAGGAGGCGCAAGGGGCGGGAGGGGGGGACAAACAATGGTTCTGGCATGCCATGCCCCGATGGCAACTTGGTACCCTTTTTTCAGGAACCTTTCTCAGGAGACAATGCGGCAACTAAAGCCCCTACTCCTCCACGCCCCCGTTCACGCTCGCAGGGAGTCTTGTCCGGCCTCTTCACCACAACTTGTCTTCCCCTGGATACCACGCCATGCGTGACAACTTCGCCTGAGCGGTTGAGAAGAGTGGAATTAGCCTACCTGGTGGGTGCTAACATCAATGTTTCGTGGCAACATTTAGACGCTCGATGATGTCTTCCCGCAAGTTCCGCGATGATTGGCTCCGTTTGTCTCGAATAGGGAGAGCAAGAAAGAGGGCACCACTTCCTTTCCCACAGAACAGAAATTGTGCTATTCAACCTTGATTTCTCTGCCTCGTAAAACCGCAACGGGCACAAGACGATAGCCCCCACAACATATCAATTTGTACGCCCCCAGCGGGATACTGGTTCATACAGTACGACCGTGTTGCCCATACGCTTGCGTCGCATTGCAGATGTAATGAATCGGCAGACTTAGCTCACTTGCCCCTCCCGTCTCTCCCTGCACGCCTCCATCTCCCACCCCGCTGGCTCGCCGTCCCATCCTTTCTTTGTTCCTGGTTCTACTTCTGGCTCTACGAAGATAGGGGCGACGGGCGGTGTTCGCTCCAGTTCTCGTCCGTACGAGACCTGCCGACAAAAATACGCAGGCGCTACCTGCTACAACATAAACACATTCGTTTTTTTTATTTCGCGATAAACACCGGGGGGGCAGCGCATAGGAAAATTGTGGGCGATCGTAAACCTGCATTCGCCAAAAACAACCGGGGGCATTTTCCCGCCGGGTTATACCAAGAAGTTTGAAAATACAGAACACGACCACGATATGCGTTGCCGTGCTGTTCCCTAGGTGTCTCCTTATCACGTGTGTGATGATCGGAGTGGTGGTGGTCTGTGTTGGGGTCAAGGTTAGAGTTCAGGGTAGAACTTCCGATCGGAATAGACAGCCAAGCTGATAATGGTTTCAGTATGACCTTCCCTGTCTACGTCTCGGAATTGGGTGCGCGGAGTCTTTTTTTTGGGGTACTCCTGGGACCCCCGGGGCACGTGCGGATAACATGATAACAAGAATGCTAGGGAACTAACATACTGCTGCTGCTGCTGACGAGAGAGCACTGGGTGTGTGGTGGTGTGTGTAGGTGTGTGTGGTGTGTGTGGGTGGGTGGGTGGGTGGGTAGCATACATACTGCTATACTGGTGTACATCGTGGATGGGTGAGTGGGTGGGTGGGTCGGCTATGGGCGTGAATGGGCGTGGGTGGGTTGATATGATACCGGACCCACTGGCGTAGCAGCGGTCGTACCACTAGTTATAAAAGGTGGAGTGCGTGGAGTGGGTGGGTGGGTGGGTGGGTGGGTAACGTACCTACTGATGCACTGCTGCTGAATATTGCTGTAGGTACTGCTGTACATTGTGAGAGGGTGGGAGGGTGAGTGGGTAGGTATGCAAGCAACATACACTTCTTGAGTATAAGCACCAGTACGTGGGTGGGTGGGTGGGTGGGTAACGTACGTACTTTACTGCTTGCTGTACTGTTGTACATCGTGGGTGGGTGGGAGGGTGGGTAGGTTGGTAGGTGGGTGGGTGGGAGGGTGGGTGGGTTAGTAGGTCGGTGGGTGGGCAGGTGGGGGGGTGGGGTTGGATGGGTGTTGGTGGGTACGTATAATACCGGCCCCATTGCTGTACATCGTGGGTGGGTGGGAGGGTGGGTGGGATAGGATGTGGGCGGGTGGGTGGATGGGTGGATGGGTGGGTGGCTGGCTCGCTGGGTGAGTGGGTGGGTGGGTGGGTGGGTGGGCGATGGGTGTAGATGGATAGATGGGTGTTGGCGGGTACCCTATAATACCGGCCCCGCTGGCATCGCAGCGGTCGTACCACTATAAAAAATTACGCGTATTTTATACATGCAAACCTTATTTTTTTTTGCGCATGCCTGGTATACGAAACGGTCGATTTTTTATTAAGTATATTATCTGTCCGTCCGCCACAGGCTGCGTATCCCCTACGGCCCTCTCGGTGTCGATCTCACCGGATTCGAGCACAGCCGGCCGCCCGACCTCCAAGTCTGAAGGAGTTCCGTCGCTCACGGGCACCCGGGATGCTCGCGCGATTTCAGCCAGTTTGGGGTGTCGTCGACAGAGGGTAACATATTGAACAAAAACAAGTAACTGGTGCTAGAATATTGTGCCACACTCGACGGAAATATAGGGTTCGTTGGGGTAATAAGATGGGTATATACAGCAATGGTCCTTACTGTTCTATCCATAATGGTACGGACACGAACATGTTATGGCTTAGCAATGGATCTCTCATACTCACGTCGAGGCTCCATGACCAGGCCACGCCCAAACCCGAACGCGGCCACTCCCTTCCTTCTGCCCTTCACTCTACAGGCTGGTGCCTGGCAAACCCCGCGAAGGCCTCGCGCTCGCCCTCGACGCCGTTGGTTGTTATTGTGGTGACTCTTACTCTGCTTCTTGCGGCTGTGGACTGGCGTAAGACTCACCGGCATACCGGCATGTTTACCTGGTATGTTTTTGGATTGTTGTCGTTTGCCGCATAGCGGTACATCAGGGATAGGTATCGGCATTTTGATTGTTTGCTCCTGGGCTTACTCTACCGAAACGTGGACTTAGTGACGTAAACTATTAATAGCGTAAAACGTTAAATGAACCGTTTCATGGCATCATTGACAGAGCTGAGATTTTATCTTTTTTCCATGTGCAATCAAACGGTATACCGGGAATACTCAACGACGTTTCGATTGCTGTTCGTGGACTTATCCTGCCGATGAGTGGGATTAGTACCGTAAACTGGCAAGGCACCGGAACCGCTTTATGTCATTATTTACGAAATTTTAACGGAGATCATTCGAGTTTTGGTTTCAGGCGACTCTATTAATAGGTGAACCTAGGGAAGACGTCAAATGGCGATTTTTTAGGGGTATGACGAACGGCAGTTTTTTCGGGCAGGGGGAGGTGGGGGTGTGCTCATTATCATGCATGGCCGTAGTCGTATGGTCATAGACCCTCGCATCCCTACAATGCCGGGACGGAGCACATCGGGTCTTCACCGACCAGGCAGACATTGCTTGCACCAAGCGCGAAGCACCGTGAAGTGTTGTGCGAGTCGCATGAAGGATGGGCTGCATCCTACTAAGAACCGCTTTTGAGGCGGATTTTCTTGCATATGAATGACAGCGTCAATGAAATGATTTGATTTCTGGTGTGGACACTTCCTGAGACAGCAATGGGTTTACTAACTGCCTCGTGGGTGCCTTACCATATACACACTACCTGTTACGTGAAACGACCATCCCCCTTGAGCGGAGGAAAGGTTCTCCCCGCACAAAAAAATCTAACTCGACCACCAGCAAATGTAACCGCCATAAAATAGAACAAAAAAAAAACGGTACCCTGGCTGTCTATTATACGTAGTGAGAGGTGTGTTTTACAGCGTTGGCGCCAATCGACGCCAACCCAACCTATATATACCAGATTTATAATATAGGGGGGGGGACAAGGCCTTTGGCGGACGCTTCTGCTAGTGTCGTAATTATTCATACAAGGTTTTAGCGCAGATTAGGTCGGTCGTACACCCATAGCCAGTGCTACCGTGGCAATTTCTTGGTGACGGGCCTTCACTAGAAAAAATTGACAAGAACGGCCTGCTAGCCTCGGTTTGGGCCTTGTGATGACCAACTGACCGCGGGAAATACCGTCTGCTACCCCCTGACACCGTCGTTTAAAACGCGCTGATACGCTGTGGTCATTGGTCGCCGCTGTGGCTAGCATACAGGTTCGCCTTGGGAGATATAAAATGCCTGGTGTATCCAAAACGAGGGCATTTGGCAGCCAAGTTACAACAACGGCCATCACGGCCTGCTGACTTCAGTTATGGCCGTCTGACCGCCAACTTACTACTGCAGCTAGCTCCAGTGACCCCTGATCTGAGTTGCGAAAGGGAAGGAGCTGGAGAACGTCGCGAAAAGATAATCAGTTGGATGGGGGAGAAGAAGGTTACCGCCGCCCTTTCAACCGCGCCGATAAGGATGTAACCATTTGGTCGCCGTTGTGGCTGCCATACCGGTTCGTCTTGGGAAATGGAAAGTTTTCGTACATAATGTTCACCACGGTAACCCCTTACCTGGTACTCGTAGTAGGTAGCCCTCTCAGGACGCCGAGATATCTACCAAGAGAGTGGCAAATTAAAGCGGGGTATTGTGAACCCTCCACGAGCAGTGGGAGCGCGCAGCACAGTACGCGACGAGTAGTATCGTGCTGCGACGGCTCCTCGCATTGCAAGTGGGACTTCAAATAAACGTAGCATCCCCAACCAAGCAATGATGGCCGATGATGTAATTCCCAATTCTTGGTATGTACCTGTGAGCGAGAATCACATACAAGACTAAGCTTATCTTTTTTCGGTGTATCTGTGGCTACGTGCATCCTGCAAGATGGGAGGGATGAACCGGCGACTTACTGCCGCAAAATAAATGTGACCAGAGCAAAAGTTATAAACTGCAATATTGATGGCGACAAAACCCGGCAAACCTCGCCCACTGACATTGAGCACAGTCGTGCTTTACATACCGTGCACAATGCGACCGCACACATCGAGACCCATTTGTCAAACTCCGATCTCTTCTGACAACACCCCCTTCATTCAGGAGAGAGGAGGTTATTCAAATATCTATGAGACACGCATTGAAATCTCTCGTGTGGGCCACATAAAGCGCGATCTATGGCGCGCAATCGATGCGCCGAGGCCACCAACGAGAATGTTTGAGCCTGCGGCAGGGGAACCCATCGCAGTCATCACTACGCTCGGTGGCAGCCTAGCATAAAACGCTGTAGGATGGTGGGCGAGGTCGTTTCGCGAAATATCTATACACATACAAGCACGTCATGGCAGCGCCAGGCAGACCAGGCAACGCATACATCATCGACCAAACAAACGACACAAAAATCAGCGCAGTCGCCACGTGCACTCAGTGGTTACGGTTTATACCTAACCGAAGCACATTCCGCGGCCCGTCTGGCAGTCCAAGCCCAGACCTCAGAGGTACTCAAGGGTTGAAATCCTTCTAGTCGACACTCCTTAGTACACCGTTCACGCAGGATTATGGCCCCTCTTTTTGCCGGAGGCCTGTCACCAACATGCAGTGAATACTAAATCAACAACAGCTACAGCTACATGCATAGCAAGAGCAGCCGGTCACGTGCGTGCGCACCGTAGTATCAGCTCCTCTAAGAACGCACCGGCACGCACTAACGCGTACCGTACTGGTGCTATTAATAGCGCGACATTCCGAGAGCAACCGTGAGTCGTATGTAGACTACGGGGAATTGCGGTGCGAACAAATCAGAGTTCCGAGCACAGAGCCTTCCCCGTCTCTTCGCAATCCGAGTACAGCGTCTGCTCCGCTCGGTGCTTCGAGCACAGAGTCTCGGCCGCTTGCCACAAGGCAGAATCTGCGCTTTCTGACGCCCGAGTACTCGCCAAGCGCATGTGCGTTCGCCTCGCCTTCCTGTCAAACCAAAACTTCCCCGTCTCGCCCTTAGCAGCTTCCGAACACGCCTGTTGACCGAGGGGAAATACGATCATTGGTAGGGCTGTGAGTCGGCTGGGTGTAGGGCTATATTAGTTGGGGGTGATTACCTTAAGCAGGAAAAATCAGCGCGTTTGGGTTAAGTTTAATATTTAGCCGGCGCACGGATGGGGGCGGGGGAGAGGGGGGGTACTCATGCCATGCAGGGCTGTAGTTGCATGGCCATAGGCCCTCGCACCCCTAAAATGCCGGGACGGAGCACGTCGGGTTTCCACCGATCAGGCAGACACTACTTGCACCAAGCGCGGGGGGGGGGTGAGGTGGTACTACGGAAGAAAATATAGCTTCCCTTGATTAATACCAAAGACTCCTGCTGGCACAAGGGGTATCTCTCGGGCGTTAAGGCTAGCGGCCATCAAACATGAATCTCTGTGCGGCGACAGCGCCAGCATCAGGGTGAATGCGGTTCACAGGTAGCAGCAAAAAATAGGATGAGCCAATACCATCTTTGGTTTCAGGTAGCACGAGGGTGACGTGATCCCGCTCAGCGGTGTCGCCGCTAACGGGGCATGGCTTGCACGCATGGAGCACGCGAGCGTGGATGGTTCACCCACACGTGCAGGGGGAGAAGCGAAGGGGATTTGTATATATGTATGTGGAGCCCTCTCTCCCTCCCTCTCAACTCGATCCAGTGTTGGATGACGGCCGTCAGCACACCACAAGGCACACAAAAACACGACGAAGAAACATGGTTATACATACGTACGCACGCGTAGGCCATTCCTCCCTTTCTTGCCGCCCCACACTCATCGCGCGATTCGGGACCATAAACCACGACATCTGACGCGTGCCACAATAGGGGTAGTTCCTATTTTTCCCTTCTGAGGCTCCTCGCCTGAGGAGCTCTGTACTACTAGTGAGTCAAAACCTGATTTTGAGATAAAGCTACAAGGGCAACCCCGATCAAAAATCCTAAAGCCTGTACTAGGTACCTCGAGCAATATTGTAAACCACTGGTGCTCTATATACATGTATATATGTATAAATATCTATATATACAAGGCTTTCCTTCGGAGTGTGGGAGTGAGATGGAGTCTTTTCTTGTACGACTTCGTTTGGTTGGCTTTGGATTATTCCGCCAATTGCCGCAGGTTATAAGCTGCAATTGGGGTTAATGGCGTAAAGAGAGTCAACCAAACGAAGTTGTATTGTTCCATTCGGTTCGGGGCAAAGGTTGAGTAGTGGCAAGGCGGGGATGGTATATTGATTAAAGGGGGGTTCGGTATCGGGGGGAAGGCAGCAGTGCCCGCAGTAGCAACTGTTATGGAAATGTCGTAAAGCAGTTGTTGGGCGGCCGCGATTTCGATATTTACTACATATAGTAGAGTTTCCTTCGGAGAGGCCGTGTTGAAACAATAACGACGGTGACGCAAGAAAAGAAGGCCCACATCAACATGACTGAATATATGTTTGTGCATCTATCAACATATCGTCTGCCTGAATTCGGAAAATAAATAATTAACTCTATTTTCAGTACAAAGTACAGACGTTGGATTTTTTTATTATTGCATTGTGTCTTTTGATCAGAGTGCGTCCTCGAATTGGAAAATAAATAAATTGTGAAACACAAATACCAAGGTAATAATATTACCCACCCCCAAAAAGTACTGGTAGGTAATTAATGCAGGGAGATTCGAATTCATGTGTCTGTGTCTCCCCTCGCCAGTCGACCGCCAACCGACAACATGTTTTTACATCGTCCCAGGTATATTTTAGGTTTATCCTTGTGCCGTTAACGATAAAAAAACGAAAAAATGGACCGTTCATCTTGGATTTGCGATAGGAGCTGCTCTCTTGCTCAGTTTTGAGTGTTCTTCGATTCAGAGTAGAGTTTTGCGGATCCAAATTTTTACTTGACTTTTGGATAAAAAATGAATCTGTTCGTGTGGACAAAACTGTCTTGGAATTAGCGTGGAAATGATCGACCTCAAAATAGTGTGCAAGTATTGTCTTCGAATCAATGTGGATTGGTTCAACACAATCCAGCGTCGGGGGATCCACCCCTGCTCCCGGGGAGAGGGCGAGCCGTCACCGGCAGAGCGCCTCTGCGCGCCCCCCGCTCGCTGACTTCGCCATCGGCGCCCGTTCTTTTGTCGGGGTCACCGAAGGTGTTATTACAGGCAGACCACAGCAACAACAGCAAAAACAAAGCAGCAGTGTCGAAACCGTATCATTAATAATAGCAAACTACGAGTAAAACACTCAAAACCTATCCGCTAAATAGGAGCTGGAAGGTACACGTATACCATACAGGAGGAGCACATATGTCAGGAGACATGTCAAGCATCAAGGCAAAACGTGTCCTGTCAAAGGCCCGAGGGTTCCACACTAGCACTTGGTAGTTTCGTGTCAGTCAGTCAGTTAGTCAGTCAGTCAGGGCATGTGAAGGCAAAGTTGCTGTCTGTCAACGGGTGAAAGTGCTGTCTTTTCTGCAGTATCATAACAAGAGCTAAAACAGCAATCAGTGCATGAGAGCCAAAAAAAAAAAACGAACGCGAAAAACGAGTTAAAAAAAGTATTCTGGCTACTCTCGTATGGCCAAACTTTAGTGACAAATAAATGCGTAAGTAAAGGCATGTTTCATCGTACCACATGCATCATAAAATCATAAAAATAGAACACAAAAAAAAACACCGAACAGAACAACAACAAAAACCTGGAAAGCAGCAAGAAGAGATACAGATACACCAGTACAGCAGCAGCAGACCAGCAGCAGCCGCAGGCAGAGAGCAGAGCAGGACTTCTGACTATGGATTCCCCTTCTCCCGTACTCTTGCTTTCTTCAACCATACAGCAGTATTCTGGTGTTTTGCTCTGTCCTCATACCGTGTTTCTAAACGAACTACCACAGCAGTGTAGTTCAATTTACTATTAACAGGGGAAGATACATCCAGCAGCAGTAGTAGTATTAACAGTACGTACTGGTACGTTTTTTTGTTTGATGTCACAGCTGTCAAGACACAGCAGCTGTCCGTGGTGACGAATTAATTGGCATTCAAGGAGAGAAACAGGGGTACAGTTACAGTAGATTACATCGGATCCAAGCAACCTTGAAGCGTTGAGTTCGCACGGGGGGGAAAGGGGGTGCGATCGTTGTTCAGCGCTCGATTTCTTTTTTTTCCCTCCAAGAACAGGACAAAAGTTCCGCCAAAAAATACCGAGCAAGGCGTTGTCGGAAAGATCTCGTCGAGAGAAAGCGATCGAGAGATCGAGAGAGAGAGGATCAAGAGAGAGAGAGCTTTTTTTTTTTTTTTTACCGAAAATATGTACCAGGTATGTTCGACTTTTGGCGCCCTTATTACATTCGCTATTACGGGGGTCCATAATTAACGGGACCAAATATTGTTAGTAAAAATAGGCAAATATATAGGTTTTTATGTACACCATAGGTCCTGCTAACTATGGACCCCCGTATTAGGAGAAAACGAGCGCTGAGAAAAAGACGATCGCACTCCTTGTGCGAAGCCAACGCTCTCTACGGTACATTCGCTAGGTAGGCGTGTGCTGCGACAGGGAAACGACCACCTACATTTTCTGAGGCTCGCTAGTTCGAGGAGCTCTACATATCTCCCCTCCCCCAAGCAAAAAAAAAAAGAATAGAGAAAACCAAAAGACAACCAAAAAGACGCTTAATCCTTCTTGGAAGTCAGTTTGCGGGTGAGGCGTGGAGCTCCTAAAGTGACGAGCCTCAGAAAATTTAGGGTGAACCTCTATCGTGGAACGCCTCACAAGAAAAAAAAGGGCCTCAACCCTTTCAAATTGCAGTCCCGTTTGGGGGACAAACTGCTCAAGAGTTCGAGTGGTTCGTCCCCAAAACGGGACTGTAGTTCCAAAAGGGTTAACCTCGGTCTGTCGTAGGTATTGTTCAAAGTATATCAAGAAAAAAAATCTAGGACCAACGACATCAGGTAGTGCCTCGCCCGAGGAACTCCCCCCTCGGTCAGTCAGAAAGTGCTTGGCCAAAAAAAAGGTACAGTACGTACCCCTATCGCGCCACGCGTTGGTAGCTAGCTCCTCCGCTGCAATGAGTGAGGCGCTCAGCCAGTGAAAAACAAATGTTCTCGAAAGCGCAAACCCCCTTACGTACCGTAGGAAGGCTATCCCGTATTACGCATTTACGGTGTTTTCGAACGAAGTTGTTGGAACCAATTCGGTTGGGTTTCTTGCGGTCTTTTTTTTCTTATTATATAAAAATGATCCCAACCCATAGACCCATGGATCCTTCCTAAGAATTGATTCAACTCAATCCATCAAAAAGTAGCTTAAAAGTGGCGTTCAACCCATGGACCTTACTAACAATTTATTCCACCCAACCCATTCATAATTAGGTTAAAAGTGGCGTTCTGGCCACTTTTTACCACAACCTTGGGGATATCCTATAGCTTCGTGGATTGGGGTCATTTTTTTGTTATCATCACTTCTACTTTCCGGCTTAACTCGTAGGAGGTTTTACCCTCCAGCGATCTCCTGGATAAGCCGTGGCCACAGTTGTCATCCCTTCTCCCCCCCCCGGCGCGTGCCTTCCTTTTCATCGCGCATACTGAAGGGTTCAGCAATTTCCACTGCTCGTCGATTTTCATCGAATGCTGGGTTGGGATCATTTGTATATAAAGGAAACAGACCATAAGAAACCCAGATGCGTGCAACGATGGGGGTGACACTTTTAGGCTAAAAAATATTTTCTGAACTAACGGGCCTCCTCAACCCAAAATCGTCGGAATGCCAAAAAACAAATTGCGATACGATCTTTTTTCGCACTTATTGCGGGGGACCACAGTAAATAGGACCTACGGTACACACAAAAACCTATATAATTCCCTATTATCACTAACAATAGTTGGTCCTATTTACTATGGACCCCCGTAATAGGACATGGAATCTTCCATCGGGTTGCACTCTCATTTTGTTTTTCAGAATCAGTTGTTGGGTGAGATACAGAGCTCCTCAGGTCAGGAACCTCACAAAAAACAAAAGCGAGTGCCATTTCTCCCTCAGCATGTATCCCCAACCGAATCGGTTCCAACCGAAATGGGTTTTTTTTAATAAATTATTTGCAAAAACCCCATCGAACTTGCACTTTGGTTGCGCTACCACCCCCAAGACCACGCACCAGCCACACGATAGTATCGCTCCCCCCATAGCTGGACCTCAAGGTGCCCTGCTGTGCCTTGTGGAAATCCGGCATTCCCGCAGACAGGCCGGGGGTGTCGCACCAGCCGGGATGCATGGAGTTGATGCTAACGCTCTTGTGCAAGGTTGCCCACCGCTCTGTCAGCGTAACTTGCGCCCGCTTCACCATAGCGTAGCTGCCGCGCAAGGACGCCGGCGGGAGGAAGAAGAACAGGGTGAGGCGTAGGGGCAACCGCGGTCAGTCAGCCGTACCCGAGACTTAACCTCCAGATGTGAAAGCGTGCGGTGAGCTTAAGCTTTATTTTACCACTCCGCCGGAGCGTAAAAAAGTATACGATAAGGTGTGTTTCTCTCGCGCGAAGCTGTGGCACATATCGTTTGCTCATGGGTGAACCAAAAGGGGCAGAGTCTGTGGTTACGTGATTATTTACTCTGCCGAGCCACGCTGCATTTGATCGTCCCCCAAGAGACACAGTGAAGGGCCTCAGACGTGTACCAAAGTAGGGATGGGACCTACAATTGATGTGAAATTTTTTGAGACTCTTCACTTAAAGGAGCTCTATTCCTCACCCAACGAATCAGATCCGAGAGTAATTGCTCAGCCGAAGCCGGAAAAACAACCCCGTAGGCTGGGTGGGTATCTAACGGATACTTTGGTAAATTACTTAACGGATCCAAAGATACGATTGTTGCGTAAGTTCTCAGTTGCAATGATTCAAGAGTCCACCCGTCAGTGTGAGAAAATATTTGGGCTGAACATGTGTAACCCCTTAATCGCAATCCTTACCGCAAGCACGGTTTCTCGACGATGCACCTTCCCGGTCGCGCAAAAGGGCCATTGAAGGCCAACAGGGTTCTTAAGGGATACGAGCAGCTTACGCTCAGTCAGGAAGAGAGCATGATGCCGAGTGCTATTAAATAAGCTCATGGTGCAAGATTAAGAAAAGAGCGAAACGTGTTGAACCAGGCCAATCGCCATTTAACTGGCATTGCTGTGTGTTGCTGGGTGAACCTCTATGTGAATGGACCCGCGAGCGAGTTTAGCGTCAACCGAGGTGGTGTCGAGTCGGCAGCAAGAACGTGCACTCCCTGTTGATGCTGCCTCAGTCCTGCTCTGGTTAGCGTTGCCTCTCGGGCCGCACTGCCACGGGGAAAATATTGGTCGAACACAGACTCAACAGTTCGATGGCTAGCTGTACACGTTTCCCGAAGGATCCTTCCTCCTTGGACAAGGGAGGGCTGCAAAGACGATGTCACGAGCTCGTATGGCATGCCGCATAACTGGAAACTGTATGCTCCGCGACACGAGCCAGAGCCAGTTCTTCGGGTCGCGGAAAATCACAATTTCTGCTGCTGCGGGCACACGCTCTGACAACCGAACAACGCAACATGATTGAAGCGACACACATGAGCCTTCACACCAGCGCGTCATCGAAAGACCCCTGGCGCACGTGAAATATCTTTCTGAACGCTTGAGACGCATCATCTATTTAGAACTACCCCCCTTGATCTCTGCCCGTGACACTCCCCCCACCCCGGACCACCCTCGGTAATATATTGTCCCCGCGATAGTACTCTGCATCTCACATTACAGTGCTATCGTAGGGGACCACCCTTCGGCTGTCCATGTCTTCCGATATCCCTTCTCCGCTGACCGTGTACATTCCACCCGAAGACACGTTGATCACCCGTGCCCCTCCCCCCGGAGCGTCGCCTTCGACATTTCCCGTGCTTGTTTGGGCCGCCGCCTTCTCGAGAGCAGGCATCAAGAGCTTGGTGAGGAGGAAGGTGCCGCCCAGCATAGTCGCCTGCCGGAAGTATACGGGGGAGCATGGTTTAAGGTTAAGTTCTCCCCGGAACAGACAATACGTGCAGCTGTGTGTTGAGGGGTTCAGCGCGTGCTTGACTGCAAGGAGCCCGGCCCGGCTGTGTACACACATTCACAGTTCCAGGTTGAAGATTTTCTCTCACCATGATGGCCTCGTGTCCCTGCGCCGTTTTCATCCTCTTGGCTGGCATGCCCCCCGCGTTATTCACGAGGACGTTGAGGTTCGGATTGGAGGCCAAAAACGAATCTGCAAACTCTTCCACCTGCTCACCGGGTCCGGCGGAATGGGCGAAGAATAGGCATCGCACGCACGAGAAGTCGGCGGTCGGGACCAAACACCGCGGAGAACACGGCAACGGGAGAAGCACCTCGCAGCCTTCGAATTACTGAGCTATCTATCCAGACGTTAGACACTGCTTATGGTGGTGTTTAGCCTTCGCAGCGATGGCTTTCGAAGCTGGTTTTCGACTCTGTTTTTCGAGAAGCATGTCCAGTGAGGATACATAGCTGACAGATAACCCGAAGCCTACGTGCAGTTCCGATTCCTGCACGGTTCACGGTTCGAGGCTCTGACCCAACTCCGCAAGGTTCCCAAAACTCACACCTCTGGCCCGCCCGCCGCAGAACGGGCCGGGTTCGGTGAAAAGCGACAAAAACGGTGAACCGATGGATGACGCGTGCCACGATATAGGGGTAGCACCTGATATCTCTGAGTCTCCCCACTTGAGTAGCTCCATAACATTAGTAAGAAAAAACAACATGAAGTTGAAAAAGTACGTAGGCTTAACCCGATGGTCAGTCCCAAGGACCTAGGATTCGAGACACAAAATATCGTGCAAACACAAACGGGACAAGGCGTGCCGTATTGGCTAGTCCCTTAATGCCCTTGAGGAGCCCCCCGTCAGTCAGAAATATTGCCTTATGAGGGAAAAAAAAAAGGGATACTCCCTGTCGTGGCACGCGTCCGATGGCAAAGCCTGCGCACGTCGTGGTGACTTCTGCCATGCAAAGTCAACACATGCGCCGCGAGAGCGCAAGACGAGAATAAAAGTCAACAAACGCGATGAATGAATCACCTGCTCAAAGTCGGATACGTCAACGACATGGAGGTGAACGTCCTCGTTCCTCGTTGCCGATAAGACGCGGTTTCGGGCATCCTCCCCCCTTGCCTTGTTCCGGCAGAGCATGTGAACGGTGCAGTTCCGCTCGGCTAGAGATTTGGCGACGCAGTACCCGATACCGGAGTTGGCTCCCGTCACACAGGCCACCTTGCCTCGCATGTCCTGTAAGTACGACCAATAAAAAACAGGTTGGGGAGGGGGCGGGTGCGGAAACTGGTAACAAGTTGGAGTCGGGTCCTCGTGCTCTCATTTCCCCTCCTCCCGGTAAACGTTCGCAACGGCTCCAGCATCCAGACAATCAAGAAGCACATCACTTCCAGCCACCCCACGCTCAACTTCATTCCGGACCAGATGCCCTGGCAGCGCCCTCAAGAAGGGAACCGAGGGCGGCAAATTCATAAAGGTGTTGAGCTTTCGGTTGCTGTTGCTGTTGTTGCTGATGATGATGTTGTTGCTGCCGTTGTTGTCGTTGTTTCCGTTGTTGTTGCTATTTTGTCACGGTTTGTTTGTTTGATTGTTGTCGATGGTATTTTTCTATTGTTGTATTATGTCTCTCTACCGTGGATCATTTAATGTAAGTATTGGATTGGATGAGGCCTCCTGCGCCGGGCAGGGGGTCTCGTCTGGTATTTCCCCCCGCGCTGAGTAGACTAGCGTATCACGTACTCTGCGCGGGGGTAGTACCTGTAAATGATCTGGGTATACAAGCATAAGAATACCAATCCTACTGCCAGCTTCAAGCTCGCGGTTCGGCCGGGAGGCGCCGGCCCGGGGCCGACACGATAGCGGCAGTCGCGTCCGCTGGAGGGGCTGGCTGGCGTCGACCGCGGGTGGTTCTCGGCATACTCTCAAGAATTTCGCGACCAACTCGTAAAGCTCTCACGAGGGTTCGGGAGCGAAAAGAAGAACTGACCTCGTTGCGATACAAATTCCGAGACATTTCGATATCATCGATGGTTCCATTATTTGTGCCAAATCTTGAGCCCATCGATTGGATCGCCATTTTACTGTTACACTCGACGTAGATTGTCACGAGCGAGTGTGAATTTTTGTTTTCACCGCGCCAAAAAAAAAGGAAAAAAAAGGGACCCCATTCGAGCTGGTTCGAGCTGGTTCTACGAGCACCGACAGAGACTTTTGCCAGGTATATATATAATCCTTCGCAACGGCTGAGACCGAAGCATTCGCTTCTGACTCCGTCTTGAATTTAGGCTGGGATTCCAGACGCCTTCGCTTTCTTGGCTTTGTGCTTGCTTTTTCGACCGCTTTCCTCGAGGGTCGCGCTCGCCGGGCTCCGACAGGTGTTCTCTCGTGCGCTCGTCTCGGAGTCTCGCGCCACCGACGAGCGCGGCGACCCCGGATTCGAAGGGTCTTTGCTCGGCGAGGAGGCACGGAGGTTCAAGTGTCTTCGGTCCTAGAGATTTGTTTCGCTGTTGTTGCTCCCGCGAAGAGCTTATTGTGACAGAGTCGATCTTAACTTTTTTCTTTGCGAGGTTCGATATCTCGGCCTTGCTGATGCTACCGCTTTCTCCCGACTCCCTTGCTTTACGGGCCACCATCGACTTGTTCGACCCCCTCGGTCTTGCCTTACTCGGTGGCTGCCTTTCCTTGCCCCTCTCTCTTCGCGGGTCGACTACGTACACGCACCTTCTCGGGATATCGTGCCGTTCTTGGTGCCAGATCGTTGCCTATCTCGGTGATTTGATGTTTTATAATTCGGCACGTCATTTGTTTTCGCCGGTGGAATGGAATGACTGGTGAAGGTTGTTGGAGAGTATGAATTCGGCCGAGCGTTGTGAGTTCGATTAGAAAAACCGACCAACCACATCGGGGGATATCATACAAGGTGGTCGTACATGCTCGGACTGTCTACTGCTGCTGCAATGTCTGATATCTGGAGGCGCATTGATTTACGAGTCCTACTGCAGCAGCAGCATTACTACAGTACTTCAGAGGCGTTCTACTTCGAATATGTACGTACACAGCTTTGTTTTCGCCGTTCCAATTGAATGAAAGTTGTTGGAAAGTAGTATTGATTCGGCCGAGTGTTGTGAGTTCGATAAGAAAAACCGACCAATCGCATCGGCGGATATCATACGTGGTCCTACATGCTCGAATTGTCTACTGCTGCAAAGTCTGATCTCTGGAGGAACACTGAGATACGAGCACTACTACAGCAGCAGCAGTGCAGTGGTTCAGAGTTGTTCTACTTCGAATATGTAAAGCAACACCAAATAACCATAACAAGCGCCGCCGATGAGCGTGTCTGACGTATCACGCAGCTTCTAAAGTTGAGCTTCAACCACTCAATCGGTCGTACTCACAGCAGACGTGTTTCACTTGAAAAAAAGCATATGGATATCAGGTATCTACTACTAAAGAAATTGGAGATCTTGTAAGTTCGATAATAAAAACCGACCAAACCCGTCGCGGTCGGAGGATATCATACGTGGCCCTACATGCTCGGACTGTCTACTGCTGCAGGGTCCGATCTCTGGAGGAGCTTTGAGATGCAAGTACTACTACAGCAGCAGCAGTACAGTAGTTCGGAGGTGTTCTACTTCGAATATGTACAAAGCAACACCAAATAATCATAACAACAAGTGCGCCCGATGAGCGTGTCTCACGTATCACGCAGCTTCCAAAGTTGACTTTCGATCACTTAATCGGTCACTCTCACAGCAGACGTTTTTCACTTGGAAAACAATCATATCCAGAGATGCCAGGTATCTACAACTAAAGAAATTGGAGATCAGGTCCCGACGATCCTTCGTACCAGGTATCGGTATACTGTAAGATGCCTGGTAAGATGTTCACCTTGCCATTTTCGGATGAAAAACACGTCAAGTTATTTCGGCGAGCACTACTGGAGGTAATAATCGAGGGCTCGAGACTACTTGCTCCCACTGCGAGTACTCGCAGTACGTCGGGGTTCTGTGCTCTGCTGTAGATATTGTGCTGCGTGTGCTTCACGTATATCCAACCTGAATATTTCGGGGTCCACACAGAGAATTCTGCCCACGTTGGCAGTGTACTTTGCGGTTGCCAGGTTGTTATTCTCTATTGCCGATCGATATCAGGTACCAGGTATCAGGTATCAGGCTGATACTCGCAGTATCTCGGGTTAGATACTGGGATTACTGCCTATAGTCATGATTGAGTATTTCATATAGATAATGCGCATTTACTGGTACAGTACGCGTAACGTGTCCTGTACTCGCAGTAATTTGGGCGGATACTGCAAGCTGACATGCTGTCTGCTGCGATGCTGCCACTGCTGCTGCTTCTGTAGTGCTGCTGCTGGTGTTGCGGCTGCACACAGCAGTAGCAGCAGCAGTGGTGCTGTTGTGCTGGTGCTGGTGCTACTGCTGCTAACGCTTTCATATGAAAAGGGGAGGGCATCTCTCCTGCACAAACGCCGTTGGCAGTACGTACAGCTCGCCGTAGATGGGTGTGATACTTCGGCGTGGGTATGGTGTACTGGGCAGCTGGGCAGATAAAGGGCAGCAGTTTTATAGTACACAAAATCCAAGTAATCTCAGTTCTGAAAAATGTGAGAAACCTCTCAAAACTGAGTTGATTTCTGCCCCCTCCAGGAACTGAGATCTAAAGTATCGATTATTTCCTGCCCCATAATAGACGACGGTGCTGAAAAATACCGAAATAACGTTGCAACACATTGCCATAAAAGTTGGTCTATAATAATGCTTGTGAGACAGATACAAAAACTGAGAACTGAAACTCGGCATTATTGCCTTTTTCCTGCACCGCTTGGCATTGACCTGATCCTGTTCGTACTACTGTAAGATCGAACCATTCATTCATGTTGCTTAAAAAAAGTAGTCACGAATTGGCACTGAGGTATATTTCCCTACCCGGAGCATGGGTGCCGGCAGGCACCCATGCGGAGCCCTTGTACACCGTACGATTCTCCACAATATCTACGAAAATCGACCAAAGCACAAAAATACGTAGTTGAGGAGAGATACAAACGCAGTACGCGACAGTGCTTACTAGTTGGGGAGTTAAGAATTTCAGGCGCGAAATGTAGACAATAAAGTAGCATGGTCGTTTTTATACTAAAATAGTTTGGGACACACCCTGCCTTACATAAGAATTCGAGACTTGCCCAAAATAAGAGATTTTTACGTGGTCTCGCACATTGTACCCTGCTGCGCGAGTTTCTTGCGAGAGCTACCTTGTCTCCTCACCACGTCCAGGTCTTCAGGATTGAAAGAAGCTGCTGCCCGCTTAAGACCCTTAGCGCCGTACTTTCGACTTCCCTCCAACATCCATTGTGCAGTAGCGGCGACTGAGTAGTATGTCTGCGCGCGGCATAGCGAAATAGGGGTGTGGTTGGGAGTGCGTGCTTTGTACCGCGTTTTACTTGCATGGTATCGTACGCGCTCATGGTGAAAGAAGGAGCATAACAAGCGCCAGCCTCCGAGATAAAGCCAGCTTACGTCATTCTCGTGCATGCATACAATGTACTCGTCTAGGCCATACCCACCCGTGCTCGTCGGGTGGGACGAACGCTAAACCTGTCCGTGCCCGCCTCGCAATAAAGCAGCAGAGTACCTGGTAATTTGTTTCTACGTAATTATTTTATTAAATTGGTACTTACAAATACTGCTTACAAATACGCCAGCTGTGATTTTTTTTTTTCGAGTGGTTGATACTCAACTGCTACGGCTTACTACTGCTGTACGGCCTACTAATGGCCCATAGGGCCTACCCAGGCACCTTACTACGGCCTACGGCTTACTACCACTACGGCCTAGTTCCCGTTTTATATACCAGATACACAAACGTCAGGTGTCAGTTCGGCCGATCATGCAATACGCTGTTGCTTAGCTTTACAAGATGCATGATCGTGATACGTTCGCGTACCTGGCCGGCGGCTGAATTTATCTTTTTTGACGACTGCAATCCTGTTTTGGGGACAACTTGCTTAGAATTTGAGCGGTTTGTCCCCAAAACGGAACAGCACTTTCCTAATAAGAACAATTTGTTGTACGAGTACATGCAAGCATGTTGCGTGGTACGCACGAACGGTAGTGTTTGCCAACATGAACGCATTCCCTTGAGAAAAGTCTGATGTATTGACACTAGCTAGTTGACGCAAGGAAGAAGACCCACGACTCGGAGCATTGTCTCTTATCGTCGGGTAAAGGGCTTACTCTTTCTGACGTGGCGTGTGCAGACACATACATGTACAGCGTATTTTTCGTACCCGAGGGTAGTGTTTACCAAAAAGTCTCCTGACATTCCATCCGCAGCCACGCATTCAATTTCCCCGTCTTCTTCTCACCATGACAATGAAGACCACCGAAATATTTTGAAGTGATCGTGGCGCTCGAGCAGTGTGGAGTCTGTTCTCTCAGCAAGCATTCGCAGTTCGAGAATGTTCGAATGCTCGGGCTGGAATCGTGGTAAACAAATGCTGTCCGCATACCAGGACTGTCATATTAGACCAATCAAAGGGAGCCTATGATATTTTCCAGCCCCCGGTTGAACAACGCCAAATAGTTATACCTCCCTTGACAAAGCTCAGTCAGCCAGCTCCAGTCAGCCCACAGCAGCTCCCGCACACGGCCGCAGCCCACAGCTCATCAGCTCAAAAGCTCAGAAGGCGAGCAGGGCAGGCGGCATCTCAGGTGCCGGGAAGATATAAGCGTTGATGATCTTGCGATGGCGCTAGTTGTTTTCTCTCACGCGAACCCTTTCACTGACCAGCTCCAGCTAGAGGAGCGTATCTTCACCATCGGTGGCCAGCTCCTCAGAATAGAACAGGTGCGTTGTCCAGTGTTTACAGACTGTTTGTAGTGTTGTGCAGCCGGGACGTGGCATAGCTTTGTCACGATTCTTCGGCGAATGATGGCGCAGTGGCAGCAGCAGTATGTGCAAAGTACGACAACACATAATAGAAAGTAGTTGTTAGATTTCCTTTGACACGATAGAGATCTCTATTGAAAGCTTTGCAGAGATGCGAGTCCCGTACGATGTACAGGTACTGGCTTTGTGTACGTTGCGTACCTGGTGCATGGTTCGGGATCAGTGAGGTCTCCAGCTGCAACCTGTCGGAGACTCTCACCCAGGGTTACTACTCCCGCGTTAATTGTCGGGCAATCAACGCTGGTATATACAGTAGTTTGGGATCAATGAGGCCTCCTGCTGCGTCCAGCCGACTCGCGCCCAGGGTTACTCCCGGGTTAATTGTCTGGCAATCAAGGCGGCACCTCGTCGCAGAGAGTAGGCACCCCCGTAAAATAAACAATATTACGGGGGACCATAGTAAATAGGACCCATTATCGTTAGTAAAAATACGGAAATATATAGGTTTTTGTGTTTACCGTAGGTCCTATTTACTAGGTCCCCCGTAATAGTAAAACTGATCTCGTTGTCGACGGTATACACCTCGCTACCAACGATGGACGGGCAGGATGGTCTGTGTTTTCCTATTGATAGCCCCTTTCTACTTGTGGTGCTGTTGTAGAGCTGCGATATCGCTCACGGAATGACACTTCATCACTGTCTCCCCCAGTACAACAATAAGGCTTTCGAAAAGGTATCCAGCCTGCGGGCGTCCTCTCTGTTCTGTCTCAGATTACTGTTGTAACATTGCGCCGTACCAAGTAGGTTAATTCGTACCAGGAATGTAGTTTGGGATCGCTGAGGCCTCTCTGCTGCGGCATGAAATCACACCCATACTTGTGATGTCGTTGTGTACAGTGTAAAGTAACTCTTTGGGTTTCTCCGCTTGAAGGATATCCGAACATACCAGGTATCATACCTGGTAAGTCTTTTTGATGTGCCTTCATGCGGTCATCGGTCCTGCGTACGACCATGGACGTACTCGTAGAAGGGGGAGTGCTCCGCCTGGGTTCATGCTAACACTCACCTAAGGGCATTGCTGTTGGTTTTTGTGCTACGATTGAGAACTCCCGGTGGTCTATGAGTAAAAAACTTGGCACATACCTCGCTTTGGAGAAGATTCGATACGGACCCTGCTGGGCAACGTGCTGGGTAGAAAGAACGGTTGAATGCCAAGACGACAACGACAACAGCACTACCGTGGTCATCACCACCGCCACCATCACACCACCACCACCCATCACCACCACCAGGGTGATAATTAGGCAGCCGGAGCGTGCTGCGCAAAGCTCCACGGGGCGGAGTACGTGGCGCGCGAGGGCCCGCCGGAGGCCACAATTTCTGCAAATACGCGTAAATATGCTCGAAATGTGCATCTTTACCGGCATACTTTGGGACTGAAATCCGCAGAAAAGAAAAGTTATTTGTGCCACAAAGCAATTAGGCATGAATGTGTCCAGCAGCATGGCCAAAGGTGCCTCAAACGGCGAAAAACACCCCAAAACCAAAATCGACTGGGACGAAACGGGCACAATTCCCGCACCTTTTTTTCGCCTACGGCGAAAATTGGTACAGAGCTCAAAAACGGATGCGTGGCAAGCCGCACATACTCGTAGCTCCCAGCGGATTGGTACGCTGCGCGCAATTCTCAGAAAGTTTTGTGCGCCAGCGCAGCTTTTCACCGCATCATTATAACCTTGACCACCACCACTGCCGCCACCGCCACCACCAAGACATGCCACAAACGACCACCCTTGTGTGCTGCACCCCGTTCCATTTTCTCGCGGCAGGCCTGGAAGGGGGACGGCAAAGGCGGAACCGAGATCGGCTTCGGTGCTAGCGTATACCCGGCGGCGTACGTTTTGGCGGAGTACCTAGAGCGACACCCCGATCTCATTCGCGGGAAAAAGGTTATCGAGCTAGGTGGGTCTCCTTCCCCCCCCACCCCCCGCACCCCCTCCCCTCTCCGACTGATATTGCAACTCCTGTTTATCATGCTTCCTTCGCGAGAAGAGGCTGAGCTTTCGACCCCTGTCCCTGATGCTCCTTTTTCGTGCGTGGTGTATACGAGGCGTTGACCTTCGGGTGGACACGCCCGCGGATTACGCCTAAAACTCGATGGATTAGGAGGAAAAGGAGGAGGACACGTAACTCTTGATACTTTCGGGAGGGCACGCTCTCGGACTGCGCGTAAAACTCGGTGTATTAGGAGGGTGGGAATACGTGACTCTTGATACTACTCCACAGGCGTCCATCTCCGGCGTCCCGCACTCTAGTTCTTCGTTTCCAGAGTCGGATAACTCTGTGATCAGCTCGCCGCCCGTGGACCCGCAAATGGGCTCAAAAGCTACTTGAGCTTCTACTTTTTATCGAGATACGTGGTGACTGTTGTTTCGTCTTTGTTTATCGTGGTGTTGTTATTGTTATTGTTGTTGTTGTCTGTGGTAATGGTAATTTTGATGGTGTTGCTGCTGCTGCCGATGTTGTTGTATCTCGTATTCAGCATCAAAGACATCCAGCACCCAGGGTCCGTACGTGATGAATATGCTTCCTACTAATAGGCCTACTACTGTATAACATGTTACCTGGCCACGAACTACTACCTGTAGTATGTGCGTTTTTGTGTACCCCTCTTACGCCACCAAGCGATTACGCTCGTTTTAAACCCCGTTGACTATTGCAAAAAAATTACCCGCATGATTGCCACGTACGATAGGTTGTCCCCATAACCACGAGCGGGGTTCCCAAAGAATTTATAAGTTGCTAGGGTAGGCTGTGTTGGTCCTTAACCGCCATTTAGTAGACCCCGGTCTTCCCACTACTGCTGCCCGACGTGCCATTCAATCGCGCAATCGACGTCGTCGTTCACTCTGCAGGCACTGGAACGGGGTTCCTCGGCATCGCGGCAACAGTTCTCGGTGAGCTGCTGCGCGTAATACCGCCCATATAGCTTGAAGTATTGGTGGTGGTTGTGGTGGTATTGTGTTAATAGTCGTATTACGGGAGACCAAAGTAAATAGGACCAAATATTGTTATTACAGGGGTCCATAGTTAACAAAACATATGGTGTACATAAAAACCTATATATTTAGGTATTTTTACTAACAATATTTGGTCCTGTTTACTATGGTCCCCCGTAATAGTAAAAATAGGTAAATATATACCAGGTATATATTTTTTTGTGTGTACGGTAGGTCCTATTTACTGTGGTCCTCCGTAATAGTACTATTGGTGATAGTGGTTGTGATGGTGGTAGCGGTACGTAACAGCGGCAACAACAGCAACAGTTAGGGGTGGGAATGGATTTGTTTTAGTTCGTAAAAAAAAACAGAGAATGTCGAATGGTCGTGATCTGGGGGAAAAAACTTTAGGAAATTAACCAATCCGTCATTGGGGAAAAAAAACATTTGCCGCCTGAGAATCCGCTCGATGATGCTGCCTCTCAAAAATAAAATAAAACCAGTGCCGGAATCGACATTGCGGCATTGAGCTATATTCGAGCTGAAAAAAAAAACAGCATTGCTTTTTGCACGAAACGTGCTGCAGGACAGACAAGCCCAGATCGTAGAGCAGCAGCGTAGACACGGACGCGCGAGCGTGAACGAATCGCACGTCCCTGGTGGCCCCTTAGGATTGACGGTAGGCAGCACGAGAATGCTGCCCCCCCTGATAAACACATCTTGTACAGATCAAGTCGCAGGCTATGGGGTCCTGGTTTACTGCTGTTGGGCACATGTAAACAACAAGAACATACCCACACACAGCATCGACAATCGGCTGCGTGTTGCTATACTGCACTTCGCCGAGACCGAGATTTCGACGGCGCTGCCTGCACCTCCGTGGAAGCGCGCCCCACCTCTAGCTCACGGGCAAGTTGTTGCTGTGCGCGCAGCTAGGCTTGAGCCTTGCGGCCATGGCTGCATTCACCACGCGCCTGAAGTTCGGCATGGTGCTGCTGTATGTACTCGTACGCACCTACCACTATGTCCGTAAATGTTAGGAACCGTTTATTTTCATGTTTATACTTGAACCGTCCCTATATTTCCGGACAGGGTGGTACGGTAGAGTATTCTTACTCGATCGTTTTCTCACGTAAGACAACAGTGGTGTGTTCGCATCTGAACGGTAGGGGTGACTCGCTTTCCGCTGCATCAAGGCCCAATCACAGATGGTCTTCGATGTGGCGATGGCACCGGGTGTGATGGCAATCGTTCGGCGTGCGGCCGCGTTTCATGTCTGGCACCGTTTGCACGATACAATGAAGACTGGAGGTCCATTTTTTTATCTCGGTATACTTCTGTCGAATTTCCTATCAACAATTGATTCATTGAAAGAGGGTCAACTCCTGAAACAAATTTCTTGTCGGCTATTTGTCGGATTCAATAGCGGGTTGCATTGCTGTGTCAGCAAAGTCCCGGCGGAAGCGCTGACACATACATAATTTTAATACTGTCAAATAGTTCTTCCCTAGAGAGAAAGATACGAATACAACCTGAAAAATCGCGTTTTCACGCATACATTCTCTAAAATAGACGGAAAAAAAAACTGCAGATCAAATCACAACCAATCACAGCCTCTTTCTCTATTGATGGGATGAGTTTGTCGAACGTTTTCATCCGATTCGCTTCCTTTGTCGAGCAATCAGGTATTTGGTGCAACCGTGAAATGTATTCTAAAACCAAGTAAATAGGGTGGTGGCAAGACTATTTTCAAATATATGTTCTTTCGTTTTTTTTTTGTTAACGGTTTCTCGAGTAGGCTAGACATTTTTTTACGTCCAAAACGAATCCATTCCCACCCCTAACAGTAGCAGCAGTAGCGGCATCACTAAAGAGGACCGTCGAAACTGGCAGAAACTCCAGATTCCGTGCGCGGTGGCACCCTTGTCTTCCCAAAATTCTCGCCGACCGCCAGAAAGGAATCGCCATTTTTTTTCATTCATTTCTTCAAAAACTTCGGTCGTCCGCCGGAATGTCCGTCAGCATCCCCACGCCCTCCTCCTCCCTATACGCATCCACGCACCCCTCTTGGGTGATGCACACATTTACTTCCCCTCCGCACCAGGTGCTGCCTCCGTGTGCTTGACGGACGGCGACGATGGGAGCCTGCGACTTGCCCGGAGAAATGTCTCGGCTAACCTCCTGCCCGCCCCCGGACAGCGCCCCCGCACGCCGCCGCGCGATAGATCCGCTCAAGAAGAACGTAAGAAAACAACAATAAAACGCTCAAGCATCGCAAGCATTGTTTGCCGTGAGGTCAACGGCAAGGTTACCACCGGAGCCAGCGAACTCCATCGCGGCGATGACGTGAAAGACTGCCACCACCATCGACAACGCGCCCCCCCGGCAGTCTCCGTGCGAAAATTGCGTTGGGGTTTCCCCGACGATATGGAGGCTTGTCTGGAGGAGGGGGGGTGTCCTTGCGAGGTTGTGCTCGGATCGGACATCGCCGCCCTGCCGTACGCATCAGCCCACGGCGATCTCCTCCGGACGATCGCGTTTCTCGTGAGCGGCGGAAGAAGTGCCGCCGCTCTTGACAGCGAAAGCGCCACCGAGCTGAACGCCGAATATGCGACCAAGCTCGACGGAGAAGAGGGTGCCGAGCTTGACCGCGAAAATGGCACCGATGCCGAAAATGCGGTCGATCTTGGAGGCGAAGGCGAAGAATGGGCTGCAAAGCCGTCTTGCCCCCGCGCTTGTCGAAGCGGAGGGCCGGCAGGGGAAAAACTATGTGACGCCGACTCCGTCGCCGGTAGTGAGAGCGAAGCAGGCCTCTCACCACCCCCCCCCTAGCTTCGTTGCTACCGCCATTGCAGCCGCCGCCGCCGCCGCAACCGCGGGGGCAGCCGATATCGCCACCGGTATCCTTGGGAAAAGATCGCGGGGACAAGGGGAAGGGAAGGAAGGTGCTGGTGCTGCTGGCCCACAAGCGGAGGCACGTTTGTGAGGAGCCCTTTTTCGAGGATTTGCGGGCGGAGCTTGGCGAGAGCAACTGCCGAGAGATAAAGGAGGGCGATGTGCACCCCGACTTTAGGGACATGGGGATACGCCTGCTTGCGTACGAAGTCGACGTGCCGTGCCGCCGGACGTGAGCGCGTGTAGCGTAGAACCGCTTTTTATTTCGTACGTTGGTTGCCATTGATTCTTGTGAGCATCAGTAAAGTGAAAACTTTGGGTTGGGTTGCTGTGGGTCGCCCGGTGTTAGTTGATAACAGATACGGAATACTGGAAAGACCGGTCTCCTTCAGAGCAACTCTGCACACCACGGACAGATGATGATCGATTCCCACTTGACGATTTAGATCGTTCAGGGCGTTTATATTCGCGATCTGTATGATCTGTGCTCTAGCTCATGTTGCCGGGTGGAAGCCGTAGTCTGCATGGTCTAGGACATGTTTCCTGAGTTGGATATGTACCGTACAGATCCTGCACAACATTTCATAACGGCAGGTTAGGATCTAGATGATCTATCTGTAGATACTCTGTCCGAGGTGTGCAATTTTGTCCAAATATTCCTGTGAAAAAGGGTACAGGATCGCGAGAGGCAAGAATAACGCCGTCGAGAACATGAAACTCCTATACAACCCCCATGTTGCTCCCGCTCCCCGCCCAGCACGTTATGGAGTTCGGACTGCCCCGCACAAGAAGCGCGGACACGTGCGTGGTGTGTGGCGCAGTACAGAAAACAACTCCCAACACAAAAACTAAAGCAGACGCCTGCGTCCCTGTCTGCTGCGCCAACGCCAGCGAGTTTTCTTTAGGTTCGAATGGAACACTTTTTTTCTTTACGGTATACAAGGAACTGGGTTTTTTATTCGGGTCGAAATGGACCTCAACTATGCCGTAGCTGGGCTGTACGAGGTGCCCGCCAGCGTTGTTGATGGAGTTGGGGGGTCCGGGGAAATCTCCCAGAAAATACCCGCAGGACTAATTGCCATGAACACTATATGTTGAGCTTGGGAGCACCCCCTACCCCATTACTGCTGCTGTAACTGTCTTCACGTGCACGTTCAAAATGACCACCACAACCCCCCGGCCGCTGCCGCCCAGACTACCGATCATACTCGCGGTGGCGGCGGCAGCGGCGATCGTAGGAACGTTCTTCGCGCGTTCGGCGAAGCCCGTTACCTATACTCCCAACACGTAATTAGCCACTGGTATGGTATCAAATACACAGATACATCAGGCGACAGCTGAAGCTTTCTCGGATGCACAGAAGTCGTCGCGATTCACCGAAACACATATACGCCCGCCCCCCTCACCAACTACCTGTACACCCGCCCCTTCCTCGGCCATCCCCGCCCGTATAGGGCTTGGGGTTTTCTACCAATTTTCTGGAAAACAAAAAAAAATCGTTCTGCCTGCGCTGTGCTTTAATGCGCTCCGGCGCGCTTCTCTTCTCTAGATGCAAACGTCCGAAAACGCAAAAGCAACAGCACAAAATAGCCGTATAGCCGTAAAAGCCGCCAGATGCTGCCCGCTCGCAGTTCCATCGCCGCACGCCACACGTCTATCTATCCATCATTCGTCGCCCCCCTCTTCTTCCTCCTCCTCCTCGTCCCCTTCCTCGTCGTCGTCTCCTTCCTCGTCCCCCTCCTCTTCCTCCTCCTCCTCCTCCTCCTCCTCCTCGTCATCATCATCGCCAGAAGATGGCAAGCTCAGGAGGGCGACGTCACGCCGGTGGCGTCGCGATGCCGCTACCCTTTGCCTACTCCACCTAGGTCATGACCGAGGCGGTGGTAGGAGGGGGATGGGGGGGGGGGGGGGGGGGGGTACTCATTATCATGCATGGCCGTAGTCAAATGACCACAGACCCTCGCACTCCTACAACGCCGGGACGGAGCACGTCGGGTTTTCACCGACCAGGCAGACTTTGAGTGCTTGCACCAAGCGCGAAGCGCCGTGAGGTGTTGAGCGAGTCGCATGAAGGGTGACCTGCATCCTACTAAGAACCGCTTTAGAGGCGGATTTTCTTGCATATGGATGACAGCATCCATGAATTGATTTAATTTCTGGTGTGGCCACTTCCTGAGACAGCAATGGGGTCACTATGTAACTGCCTCGTGGGTGCCTCACCATATACATCCTACGTGATACGATCATCCCCCTTGTGCGGAGTGAAGGTTCTCCCCGCACAAAAATAAACTAACTTGACCGCCAGTCGTGGTGACCCCCCCAAAAAAAAAAAAAAAAAAAAAACGGTACCCTGGTTGTCTAGCTCACGCAGTGAGAGGCGTGTTTTACAGCGTCGTCGCCAACCGACGCCAACCCAACCTACATATATATACCAGGTATATAATATAGGACCGGGGGGCGGGGGGGATATTCTCATTGTCATACGCGGCCGTAGTCGTATGACCATGGACCCTCGCACCCCCATGCCTCCTTCATTCCCATCTTCCTTGGTGCAAGCCAACACAGGTACCAACACCGGAGCCGTGCAGGGCTGGAGTGTGCTATCGAAGATCAGCAGCTGGACAACGCACGCGCGCGGCCCCACAAAGAAGTGTTTTGCAACCCCAGCTATGACAATGACGCCCCACCGCACTCACCAAGCATCGGTCGAGCTGTCGCTGCTGTCAATCCCACTGTCGACCTCGCCCCTGCGCCGCCGCTGCCGGCGAAAAAAGTTGCCCATGGGGCCACCGCCGTACCCTCCACCATCGCCATCATCATCATCATCATCACCATCGTCATCATCATCGCCACCATCCTCGTCCAGCCCGCTAGTGTCGACCAGGATTTCATCGTCGCTATCCTCGTCGCTATCGTCGGTACTGTCTCCGTCCATTCCCCAGCTGGCGCCTCCAACGCCGCCCTCGTTCGGCTCGTCCCCCTTTTCAACGCGGCGTTTCGATTTTAGGGGTTTGGGGGTTGTTTTCACTAGAACTATGGTTCGGTTTCGGGATTGGCTACGTATTCATACTGAGTTTTGGTTTTGTTTAGTGGGTTACTTTTTGGGGGATTAGGGTGGTAATTGTCTCGGGGGTTGAATACTTTGGAATTAGTGCTTCGGGATTTCGGTCAGGGATCGGTTTCAGGGTTTGGGTATGAATACTGAGTTGGGGTTTCGGATTCGATTCGGGGTTTTGAGTTCGGATTCGGTTATGTTCTTTCTTATTTTCCTTGGGTTCGGGTTCGGGTTTCTTCATCGCCCAGTGTCCGTGCTGATTCTTCCTCCTGGGGAGATACAATCTCTTGCCAACACAGATACGAGACAGAGATGACCATCGTCTCCCTCAGACGTGGGAACAAATCGACGGCTTGAATTAACACCAGGTATGAATCAATCACGTTTTTGGCAAAGGAACAGCATTCGTACTTTCATTGATGACGCCACCCCGTCATAACCCTGTACCAGGTGTCATAGTATTACGGGGGAACGAACGTACATAGAATTCATGACAACATATGGCGTGCCCAATATTGGAGGGATGCATGGGTTTGGGGTCCATCGTCGGTTCTGATTCTCACTACATACACCCCCCCGGAATACGCACCGGTAGCACACAGCAGCATGCCGTAAATATCGACACCAAACAACGCGTGTTCCAGTAGAGGGGTACAATACTTCCTAAAGGTAATGCCAGCCCCGCGATGGAAGAGCTCTCTACCTCACCCCAACACCGGCAAGACATATATCAACAACAAATCCCGTGACCTAGGGAAACATCCATCAATGCTGTAAAGCAATGACGTGCTTGCCAGTGACATTGGGGGGCACTGGCTCGGTTGAGGAGCCCCATGAGTCAGGAAAAAGTTTGTTTCTTCTCTCCAAAAAATGCTACCTTTATATCCGAAGGCTTTCACGATAAATTCGACGCCCAACTCACCCCGTCAGAATGCTCGGCGTCTTCCCACTCCTCGTCGGAATCCTCGGACATTGCGTCGTCCATGTCCGAGTCCGCCTCGTCCGGACGCTTTCGCCCAATCTGTGTGAGGGTCGCCGCCGCCGGAACAGAAAAAACAACAACAACGACAAGCAAATACAGACAAGACAAAAACAAGAAAATGGGTCGCAGGAAAACTAAACGAAGAAAAACGAGTTGTTGCTTATCCTGCTCTCCTTTCAGGGCCCCAACATCATTGTATGTTGTACCTACTGTACGTTCAAGGGTCGCAGTGCAGCCAAAGCAAACGAGCCGGTGCAAATTCAGGGGGTACGTACGTAGTGCTTTGCTACGAGGCAAGAGTTGCAGATATAACCCCGACAGCCCCCTCACCTCGTACAGCGAGCACACGGTGTCTACGGTGTTCAGCAGAGGGTCCGCGCGCTCAACGACAGAGATGTAGCTCCCGTCGCCGTCCCAATCGTCCGTCGACAGCTGCCGGTTACAGAAGGGGCGCGCGCGCGGGGGGGGGGGGGAGGGGGGGTAGAGAGGGATATTGGGACCACGAGCTGAAACTGCTTTCTGCAGATACTTCGCATGGGTGAATATGCGTAATTGATTCTCGTGGATGTTGATGCAAAATTGAGTCTGATGGACGTAGATGCATCATTCAAAATACACCATGAACTCACACGGAATGGAAAAACGTTTCTCGTTGTGTTGCAAGCGTAGCGAGCCACGTACCTGATCCAACGCACTGCCGCCAACACAGCGCACACAGGCGAGCGTAGCGAGCCACGTGCTTGGACCAACGCACTCCCATCAACACCCTTACAGCGCACACAGGCGAGCAGTTCTGGCGCTTGACAGTGCATGAAACGTTATTGAATAGTGATGAGGGATGAGGTACAGCAGATGCGCCACATAGGCTTGAGTCTGTCCTGTGCTCTCCTACGCAATGTTTGAGCCCACATTGCAGGTGGTTGACTCCGTGCCATATGGTTTGAGCTAAATACTTCAATACCCGCGTGCAGGCCCTACATTTTACGTCCTACGACCCACGCCTGCCTGTTCCATCCTGCCGTCTGTCCCTCGACCCGCGTCTGTTTGTCCCGCCCCGTCATCTGCCCCACGAACCGCCAGTCTGTCCTATCCCGTCCCATAACCCACCGGCCTGTCTTGCATGATGCTTCCCCACGACCCACATATGCCTTTTTCCATCACGCCATCTGTCCCACCCCGCCATTTGTCTTATGACCCGCCCGTCTGTTCTATCCCGTTCCACAACCCGCCCGCAACACAACATCCCACGACCCACGTCTGTCCGTCTTCAGATGCTATGTGGGTGACCGCGGGTCGACCCGTTGACCGACCGCACCCTACACTAAAAAAAATAATAGTATCACAAGGTCGCAAGAGGCCTTGACATCCATTTGTATGGAAACACGTTTTTATCCCAGGGATGGAACACTACCCAAAAAGACCCGTCTCCTACAGAATATTTGTGTCCGTCCTATCCCGTAATCTGTCCCATGAAGCACCTGGCCACCCCACCCACCTGAACGACAGCCTTCTCCGTATCGTGAGAGTGGATTTGCTCATACGTCGACGAGTCAAGAACGCCGAAGCAAGTCTCCTGCGCCGTCCGCTTCTGAGGCATGTCCAAGAAGTCTCCCCCCCGGCGCCGGCCTGGGGTGGTTCGTGATTTCGGTGACGCCGCCGTTGTCGTTAACATCGTCGTTGACATAGCCGTTGATATTACCGTACCAGGTCGATATTTTCGTTGGCATTACCGTTGGCATTGCCGTTGATATAGTTACATTTGCAGTTGACAATGTCGTTCAAAATGTCGTCGACAAGGTCGTCGACGAATCCGTTGACATTTCCGTTGGCAATGCCGTTGGAGTTATCGTTGACATTACCGTTGAAATTGACACGTGCGGGGACAGGGAGATAGGGAGGGAGGGAGGGAGAGTCAGGGGAGGCGTAGCGAGTAGGGATCAGGCGGTGAAAGCTAGGGGAAAGACGCGGAAAAGGCGAGGGGGGAGGGCTACCGAATAGTTAGCCCTTCAACAGCAACACCACCACCACCACCACCACTTTCGCTATCGGCACTATCACCAACACCAACAGCTTTCTCTCAAGCGCGACCAACAATACAAATAACGTTTTTGAAAAAAAAAAAGCTCGTACGCAGGCAAGCAGGCAGGTAGGCAAAGAAGCTCTCGCACAAAGAAGCAAGCATCCGCAGTCCCCCCCCCCCGCCGACAACAACCAACGAAGCGAAATCATCCTCGCCCCCCCCACCTGTAAGTGTACAGAACGTCACCCCCAGGCGATGGTCTCATGACAGTCCCGTCCTGGCAAGGGAGTGTTCTAAGGAGACGGTGTGTGCGCAGGTCCCACACCCCCTCGTCCACCAGGACCTCATTACCGTTAGGGTGGAAGAGGCCGAAACCACTGCCACCCCCGAGCTTGTCGAACTGGTACACGCGCAGCTGCCGCGAAAAAGGAGAGGAGGTGGGGGGGGAGGGGGAGGGAGGGGAGGGAAACGGGAGGGAACGGGAGGGAGTTGTCCACCAAGCTCTCGCGTTTTCGTCCCTTCGGTAAAATTCATGTTTTTACTCATTCAACAACGTCATTGCTTTCGATAAGCAGAACATTCACCTTTTACGACACATCCTTTTTTTTGCTACTGCATACCGCTTACAATACACCCGTCTCTTTTTGCTATTACGGGGGACCATAGTACATAGGACCAACTATTGTTCGTAAAAATAGGTAATATATATAGGTTTTTGTGTGTACCGTAGGTCCTATTTACTATGGTCCCCCGTAATACAGCAGACAGCTTTATTTTTTACTACAAAACCCATGACGCCCTTCTTATATCCTACATAAACCCAGAACATATTTCTTCCTTTACTTCTCGTGACATATCACACGTAATACACTACCGTTATGCAACAGCGTAACATCAACGGCAAAAGTGGCGACTATTACGGAGGACCATAGTAAATAGGACCTACGGTACACACAAAACCCTACATATTTCCCTATTTTTACTAACAATATTTGGTGCTATTAACTATGGCCCCCCGTGACAGACACTTCTCCATCGCACCCCCTTTTACCATATCAACACCAAACAAAAAAAAAAAATGCGGAGGCATGAAGTAACCAGGATCGAGGGTCTGGCTTGGTGTTCCGATGATGAGGCGTGTCCAATGTGTCCGCGCTACGTACAAGTGTCGTTTCGCTCTAAGCAAAATACACATGTTAGACCTACCCCTCTCCTCGGGTCCCATAGAGCCCCATCCGTAACGACCAGGTCGTCTGTCGCGTTGAAGCCGACGTTAGGAAGATGGTACAGGGGGCGCGAGCGCGCGTCCCACAGCCTCGCCAGCAGGCTTCCCGTCTCGACGTCCAGAACCTGGAACAACACCGTCGAGTAGTTTCGGAGGGCGAAACGAAAATCGAGAAACTGTCGGCTGATCAAAAGAATGAAAGCCAACATCGTGACCCAACAGCATGGATCCATAACTTGGAAAAAACACATTTCTAGAAATTTTGGTTTGAGCATTCGTGAAATTCTACAGGAAAGCGAGATGATTCCTTAAAGTCTAGCCGAAACCCGCGAGCAAGGGGCAAAACAGGAGAACAACCAAAAACCCTCCCCTGTCCCTCCCCTCCTCCCCCTCCGCCTTCTTTTCCCTACGACTGCACCTCTACGCCATCTTCCACACCGTTCAAAAACCAACGAGTACAGCGAAACAAAACAGAACAAAACGGAGCCAAAACAGGATTCGACATAACCGTACACAGCAGCGGTTATTCAACCCAACCCGAAACCGAAACCAAAGCTACAGCAAATCAAACCAACCAAAAAATCGAATAAAACCATACCAAACCAAGACCAAAACCAACACCACCCCAGAACCAACCCAACCCAAAAACCACAGCTAAAACAAAACCCATACCAAAACCGAACAACACCAACCCACAACCATACCAGCCAAAACCCAAAACCAAACCACGACCAAACAAAAAACCATACCAAACCAAACTGAAAAAAAAAGAAAACAAGTCGAACCAGCACTCGCCAAAAAACACGCACATCAGCAGGTACAGCGGGCGACAGCATCATAATGCACGCCAACCCCTCCCACCTGAGCACCCCAAGCCTGATCTGGGTTCCTTCCTCCCCCGGGCACGTTCAGCCCTCCAGGGTGCGGATATATCACCGCGGCGGCTCGAGTCCCCCCGTGGTCGAAGCGAGCGGCCCGGAGCCCCGGCCACTTAAATAGCGGCTGCTCTTCCTGTCGAGTCAGAAAAAAACGTTGTTGGTGGTGGTGTTGGTCGTGTGATGGTGATGGTGGTCGTGGTGGTAGTGGCGGTGGTGGTATCGGTCGCTGCGGTGGTGGTAGGGTTGGTGTCAGTGTCACAGTTCGTGTTATTTTACGGGGGTACACAGTTAATAGGACCTACGGTACACATAAAAACCTATACATTTACCTATTTTTACTAACAAAATTTGGTCCCGTTAACTATGGACCGCCCGTAAATAGCATCGACGTTGGCGGTGGTAGTAGCGACGGCGTTAGGGCGTTTGGCGCTATTGCGAGGGTCCATAGTTAATAGGACTTATGGTATACATAAAACCTACCACTCTGTCCCGAAATATAATAACCGTTTGGTTTAATAATTTATGTAAAACCGGTTCTTATATTATGGGACAGAGTGGTATATATTTACCTATTTTTACTAACAAAATTTGGTCCCGATAACTATGGACCCCCGTAATAGCACTTTTAGCGTTAGGATTGCTGGCGGTGGTGTTGGAACGTTCGAGTTAGCGTTGTTCTTGGCGCGTTAGCCTTTGCCTTGTAGCAACAGCGTTGGGTTTGGAGCGCTATCGGTTTCCACGCGCTCGCTGTTTCGGGCTGTGACTTGTCGCTGCCTGGCCGCTTGCGCCTTCAAGGTTCTAAGGCAGGGATTGAGGATGGGGGGGGGGGGGGGGGGGGGGGTACTCATTATCATGCACGGCCGTGGTCGTGGGGTGGGGAAGATAACACTCTCCCTTGCGGACTATGCCGCGCACTTGGATATCGTTAGCGTTGGTGTTGAGCGTCAGCGGCAGCGTTGGGGTTGAAGCGTTAACGATAGCGTTCTGGTACCGGCACATCGGGTGCGAAAGCAGAAGACGGAGACGGAGAAAGAGAGGGAAATGGGTGTCAAGGAAAAGGGAGAAGGAGGGCGATAGTGGGGGAACCGAGGCGCAAACTGCTCAGAATACCATACCTAACCACCATCAATACCACCCCGACCACCACCACCACCACCACCACCACGGCATCGCAGCAGTATAGGCTACCGTTTGTAGACCAACACCGCTTCACCCCCGCGCCCTTCCCCACCACCGCAGCATAGAGATCATGTTACCTTGCAATCTACATCGTACCACATCGTTCCAACCCCCACCTGCTCGTTGGCGGCTTCATCTTGGGTATCCGTGCCCCCCAGAGCCTTCCACAACAACGCCTCCGGGCCGAAGGTGAAACCCACGCTCGTAAGAAGGAGGGGCGAGGCATCGCCTCCGGCCGCGTTAATGCTGCTGTTACGCGGTAACGGTACCCGATTGGCGGTTATCGTTGCGGTTACGGGTAATTTTACGCGTACGATTGCGGTTGCTGTTGCGGTTACAGCCACGGCTGCCGTTGCCGGTACGGATACAATAATGGTTACCGTACAACACGAAAGAAAACACACCCGACCCCTCGAACGGACTCAGAAGGTAAATTTTCCCACAATCGGGGAGAGCGCAAAAGACGGCGAGATATACGTGTGTGGAAAGGTGTCGACGAGATACTTCGAAAAGCCATCATTTTCGTTGCGTGCATCCCCCATGTTCCGGAGAAAATCAGCTCGGAAATTCATCCCACGGAGTGTGTTACCTTGCACGTTACCAGGTAAAAAATTTAGAAGCCACGACTGTTGCGGGTAAGGGTCACCGTCACGGTTTCGGTTACAGATGCGGTTCACGGCTATAGCTACGGTTACCCGTACGGTTATAGCTGCCGTCGTGGTTACAGATACGGCTACGGTTACGGCTATGGTAACGGCTAACGTTATGGTCATGGTTACGGCTAGGTTACGGCAACAGTGGCGATTATTGTTACGGTCATGATTACGGGTACCATTACGGCGACGAGTACCATCACGGCTACAGTTACACATACGGTAAGCTAGAGGGGCAGTACGGTTACCCGTCCGGTTATAGCTACCGTCGTGGTTACGGTTACGGCTACGGTTACGGCTACGGTTACGGCTAGAGTTAAGGTTAGGGTGTACGGCTAACGTAATGGTCGTGGTTACGGCTAGGTTACGGCAACAGTGACGATTATTGTTACGGTCATGATTACGGCTACGAGTACGGTTAAGGTCACCGTCACGGTTACGGTAAGCAAGGGGGGCGATTTCGAAGACGGAAAATTGCAGAAGCAACTCCGACACACTAAGGGAACGCGTCCGGGAAACATGGGTGGCGTTTCTGGGGGAGGGGGGGATACGAGCGGATAGGGGGGGGGAGGGGTGCTACTTTTTACATCGTGGGAATCGGATGTACAGTATTGGTGTCGTAGACATACAACACACACGTGTCAGTAATTTTCTTCGTTCTCTTCAGTATCTTCGCCGCTCCCCCCTCCCCCCCCCCTCCCCTGCCCCCCCCCCCCCCCCCCCCGCTTTCTGCGATAAACCAACGAGTTCTTTTTACTGTTTCAATTTATTCCTGTTGAACGTTTTTGTCCCCCCCCCCCCCCCGTCTCGAAAGGGGTTCGTGGTCAACGGTTAAATGACCAAGGCAAGCAGCAAACCAATGCGCCCCTCCCTCCCCCGAGGGTCTAAAGCCGTACGACTAGGGCTATGCATGGCATGAGTACCCCCCCAAGGCCCCCCCCCCCCCCCCCCCCCCCCCCCCCCCCCCCCCCCCCCCCCGCCCCGGCTGATTCTTACCTCCGGCCCACCCTATCCCCCGGATGTTGCTCAATGCTGGTGACCGGGTGCTGGCTAACGCGCCACCTCCCCTCGATACCCATGGCGAATGTTTCCCACAGCCTCACCACTCCAAAGTCCGTCCCCACCCAGAGGCGACTGTCGAGTCGTTCGAGGTACCATGTGCAAATTCATACAGCAGTAGCACAGCGGCAGCAAGGGATGTAAATGCGTCCCGCGTCAGGTTAGGGTAGGGTAGGGTAGGGTAGGGCAGGGCAGGGCAGGGCAGGGCAGGGCAGGGCAGGGCAGGGTAAGGTAGGGCAGGGTAGCAACAAGGTTAGTGTAAGCTACGGTAAGCTAGGGCAGGGTAGGGCAGGGCAGGGTAGGGTAACGTCAGGGTAGGGCAGGGTAGGTGTAGCGTAGGGTAGGGTAGGGTAGATAGGATAGTGTATGGTAGGGAAGGGTATAAGGGGGGCATGGGGTATGGGTAGGCTAGTGCAAGGGAGGTAGGCCAAGAGAGTAGGGCATTGAGGGGGCCACGCCAGACAACGGTACATCAGTGGTGTTAACACGCCAAGCAAAGGTAACGCCTCGGCGTGTCTGTGTTACTCTCGCAGCTTGTGACAACGGAAGAGGCCTCTCTCGTAAGGAGAAAAAACAGCGGGAGTAGCGTGCTGGATGGTGCCGTTTGCCGAAACGACGGCGGCAGCAGCAACAACAACAACGGCAGCAACGACGGCAGTAACAACAGTCGTACCCTGTGACCACGAAACTCATACATCTCCTAAAAAAAATTGGGGTGAAAACGCGGGACAGTGTGCGTGTGTGAGAATAGAACGGTTTTTAGACGGGAAAACGACGACACCAGCAACCACAAATTCTACAACAACCGAAATAATCGCTACAGTAACATAGCAAAGCGACAATACTATTAATAACAACAAAAACACCCTAACAAGTACCAATCCTCCTGACAGCAACAACAACAATTTACAAGAACAAGAACAACTAACGTTTCGTATCAGCAAAAACACTACGAAGTCTAACCGAACACACAAAAAAAAAAAAAAAAAAGTAATCCAAAAGCAATACGCTAACCTCGCGGCCCCGGGCCTCCTGCGAACGAAGAGGCTGTGATGACGTGGTCAGGGTCTTGGATAGACCGGTGACGCCGGAAGCGGGAGTGCACGAACGCCCGTTGCAGCCGAGCGCCACCCCGTCCTCCCAGAGCCGGCACCGCCTGCCAATGATGGAAGTTAAGGTTAAGAGTAGCAGGGGGGGGGGGGGGGGGTACTCATTTGTTGGCCGGCTTAGACAATTGACCATTGACCACGCATCCATTTCGAGACGGAGCGGGGGGCAAGAGGGGGGCGAGAGAGAGAGAGAGGATGGCAAAACGATACGAAGGTGAAGGTTGTGATATAATGGGTTGTGATTAAAAAAAAACAGCTGCTATTACCATGGTTGAAAAAAAAAGATGATGTTACACACAACGGTTAGGACACAACGGGTGCGACACAACGGTTCGTGTCAAGTTAACGGTTACGACGCAAAGGTCGCACGTCATACTTATGGTTGGCAGCATCATGGTTGTGACCAAGTAACCACTAACCCCACCATCAACACTGCCACCAACACCAACACCACTGTCACCGCCTTCGCACCTGCCGAGCAAGCACACGCTTCGTCACGTTGGGCGGCGCGCGCCGCTCCCATGGCCCCCGCCGGCGTCCGCCCGGGGCAGCGATGCGGCTCCGACAGGGACAGCGGTGGCAAAACGCACACGGGGTCAGGACACCGCTCGTGCTGATTCCTCAAAAAGCTAGTAACGATCGTGTCAAGCGCAGTCGTCCCCGCCCTGTCACCGCCAGCGCCACCGCAGCCACCGCCAATACCAAGGTCCTCTGCTCCCCAATACGCCACGCGGCTGTTACCGTTCCAGCTCGGCGCACCCCCTCCGCCTCCTCCACCACCACCTCCGCCTTGGTGTTGGTGTTGGCGTTGATGGGATATGCTGCGCGGGGCGAAATCGAACTGATCCGCGGCGTTCCGGCTGTCAAACACGTTGAATGAAGCGTCACCTACGCCGCCGTCTATTTCGCCGCCGCCCGCCGCGCCCGTCGAAACAGCCGTGCACAGGTCGCGAGGGGTGCCAATCGCGATACCCGCCGTCCAGCTGTCCTCTTCGTCTACACCGTCCAGTCCTCCCCCGTCTCCGCCAGCGCTGTTGCTGCTGCTACCATTACCACTGGCGCTGCCGCCACCACCGCGACCACTTCCATCACCACCACTACCACCACCATGGCCAGCACCCGCTATTCGGCCAGTGTCGACGTCAATGTGACCGGGGGTCGAAGGAGTCGCCGCCTTCCGCAGAGAACACTCGGACAAGCCCCTTCCTCCTCCTCCTCCTTCTCCCCCTCCTCCGCCTGCTCCCGTCTTGAGTCTCGGGTTCCCGGCTCTCGCGCCGCCCGCAGCACAGCAAGCCTGCCGTTGCTCTTCCTCCATACCGGCGGCGGCGGAAGAGGTAGGGGATGATGATGTTGTAAACCCTCTAGAAAACCGCCTCCCGCGGCTTGCGCTAGCCGCCACTGCTGGCGAAGACGACCCAGCAGAGGAGGACCCACGGACCAGCGGCGTCTGGGGAGACGACAACGATCCCGACTTCTGATGCTGTGGGGTACGTCCCAGCTCTCCCCCAAATCCTCTTTGGGCACCGTACCCCCGCGCCGAGCCTCCCCCTGCCCCCCCCCCCCCCCCGCTCCCACTACCGCCTTCAACCCGCCTCCCCGGGGTACTCACGCCCACTCCGGACCCTGTTCTAGAGGCGACACCTACCCCTCCTCGCGGGGTTGTCCCACCCTTTCCGCGCCCGCTAGCACTATTATCCTCGCTGTCCAAGCCACGCCTGCTGCTTCTGCCGCCGTTGCCGCTTCCGCCGCCGCCCGCCCCCCCCACCTCGACAGACCCGCGCTGTGGCCCAGGTCGCCTCGTCCTGGTAAAGCCGAGGCTGCCGAAAAAGCTGGGCGATGCGAACGCGGCCGCTATCCTCCCTCGCGCTCCCGGCCACGGGGTCGGCGGGGAGTCTGACGCCGCACGGCTCGTGCCGGCAGCGACAGCACTAACGTTGACGGAGCCAACGACGCCCACCCTGTGCACCTTCGCGGCCGTCGTTGCCACGGCCGGAGTCGCTAAGGGCGCACCGCCGCTTCCATTGCTACCGCCGCCGCCACCGCTGCCTTGGACCACCCCCTTGGCTCCCGCAAGTACCACTGCTGTTTCCGCTGCCGCGGCTGCTGCCGCTGCCGCCCCCGCCGTTTCCGTGTAGGGCGCTGCTCCGCGCTTAGCGCTGTGCTTCCCGAGCTTCGAGCGCTTCGCTGCCGCCTCGGCACCTTGCTCCAGCGTACGGTCCGAAACTACAGCCCGCGGCGTCACGGACGACGACGGCGACGACGGTAACATCGCCCGGTCACGCCCCCGCTTCCGCTCCTTCTCCTTGCCCAGCGCCTCAACTTCTTCTTCTTCCATCCTCCCACAACCATGTTGTGCTCCCCCCGCTGCCAACGTAGCCTTTACTCCTGCGACCTTCATTTCCGCAGCCGCGGTTCCCGCCGCTGCCGCCGCCGCCGCCGCTGCTGCTCCTGAAAACGACAGACGCTTTGCGCCTCCTCTCGCCGTCCACCTGTCTCCGGCGCGCACGGTAGTAGACGCCCCTACCGAAGCGGCAGCAGGAGCAAGAGCTTCGCCACCGCAGCTACCAACGTCTCCACCAACGCCTCCACCGCATCCACCGCTTCGGCCACCACCACCATCACCAATTTCAGCGACGAAAGTAGGGCCGGGGATAGGGTTCTCCCGCTCCACCCCCGCTAGTGCGAGGCGACGAGTGGAACCGCCAATCCCCGCCTCCGTGGCCAACGCCTCGGCAGCGGCGGAGAGCCCGTTAGCGGCGAGGTATTCATGGATAATCTTACCGAGGGGTGTTCGCGGCGAGGGGGGCGGTTGGGTGGGTGGGTAGGAGATAAGGCGCACGGTTAGACGTTGGGGTTGGGGCTGGGGGTGGAGATGTGACTCGGGGACGAGGGGTGGGAGTGGGGCGGTGAGAATGGGGGTGTGGGGGTAGGGGTTGGAATTAACGGTTGGGGTTGGGGGGTGGAGGTGGGGGTAGGGAACGGGCGGGGTGGAGGTTGGCGTTGGGGCTGGGAGATGGGGATGCGATGCTGGTAGACGAAAAAAAAAAAATCGACACGAACTCGAAAACCGATACTCTGTGCGTACATCGAAGCGTCTCGATCGGCATCAGCACAAACAATGCGGGGATGTCAGCCAGGAGATAGAGAGAGGATAAACAAGCGCTCCATACCGTATGTCGAACGTTCAATATTTCGATGTATCGTAATATTTTTATACAAAATATCGAGAAAAAAAAGGATCATATATCGAAAGTAAGGTAGTTTGATTTTTCGGAAATTCGATGCATCAAAACTTCGACATTTTGATACATTAGACCTATGCCAATGGGAAAGCGAAGTATCAATAAAAAGTTTGAATTCCAAAGATACCCGCCAAAAAAAAATTAGAACACGCTTCGTATGGGCACGTTTAGAAAAAAAAAAAAGTTCCCAACTTTTGGAAAAGCCCAAAAAAAGCAAATCTGGGGCCAACGTTGGGCCAAGATCGGCTTGAGAAAACTCAGGCCGATCTTTGGTTCGAAGCGGCGAGATTCCGAGTCCTCGACAGACATCGATCGACAAAACCAACGGTTGCGTCATGAATTCTGAACGGAGTGCGCTCGTTAGGGGCTCCGACCCACCCTTGATTCACCGTCTTCACACAATGGCCAGTGACGTGTGGCGGGCGCTGGCCAGGCGTACGATAAAAAACAATTCGCCGCTGGTGTGTACAAAACACAAGACAAAAATTCTCGATCCGCCTCGAATGGCAAAAAACAGGCATTTTTCAGGTTTAGGAGGATACCGCAGGACGCCGCCGGCAAGCTCTCGCCCCCTAGAGCATTTATCCATTTTCTATCTTCGGTGCCGTCATCTATACTCGTTGGCCTTGCCCGACACCAAGCGGGTTGGCCGTGGGTTGAGTCTATATCGAGATCGAGCATCTATCGTCGCACGAGCTGATTTTTATCAGCGTGTTGACAATTTGCTACGAGAGAATACAATTTGCGCCGCCTGCAGCCGTTAGAAAAAAAAAGAAGGAATAATCAATCAGTTTTTCCCTTTTTTACCACAGCGGCGGTACGAGGATATTTTCGGCTGTTTTTTTAAAGCAATATTTTTGAAAGAAAACTTTTGGACTTCGCGTTTCCATTGGCATAGGTCTTAAAACCTTAGATACGATATTCAACAAGACCACGCATATATATATATATCGTTCGCTTATACGCCGCGGTCCAACTCACCCCCAAGAGCTCTCTCGGGCGGAAGGTGATGGGAGTGTTCGCGACAACCGCGGCGCGCTCTAGCCCCGTCACCGCCGGGTCCATCAGTCCGCTCCGGCCCACCGTGCCGCTGAGGCGGCCAGCCACCCTAGCAATAATCTGCTTCGCAGCCTCGCGCAGCTGCGAATAGCTCTCCACGTTCCTGTTTCCCCCACCGCGGCAGTGATGGCGGCCGCGGCGTTGAACACAGGCGGAGGGGAGGGGGGGGGGGGGGGGGGGGGGGGGGGGGGGGGGGGGGGGGGGGGCATTCATGTCACGCATGGTCGTGGTCGTACGAGGTGGAGGGGGCGGCGTGGTGTATTATACTCGTATCATGCATGACCGTGCTCTTACGAGGGGAAGGAAGGGGTGCAGGTCAAACGGTGGCTGGCAAAACGCAACTACCGTAGAGAGCGTTATTGAGTACGCACAGCACAGTAGGTGTGGTTGTTTTCCAGCGCTCGATTTTCTCTCGACAAACGGTAACAAGGGTACTACAGTCGAACATAATATTTTCCGGAAGGCTCTCTCTCGACCAGATTTTTGTAGAAAACGCCTTTGCTCGGTATTGGAAACCTTCCCGTTTCTGGAAAAACTCGAGCGCTGAAAAACGGTCTCACCCCTGTGCGAGCTCAACGCCCTTCAAGGTATTAATAGTTCCCGAACGTGGGGGGGGGGGGGGGTATGTACTTATTATCATGTATGGCCGTAGTCGTACGACCATAACGTGGGGGGGGGGGGGGTCGTTAGCTGAATGGGAGCTTGAGAAGACTCCTGGAAGAAAAGAGCGTCCCGGAGCGCCGAATGGATCACAGGAAAACGCGAAGAAATGTCCGAAGGAGTGTCCGAAGAAATGTCCGAAGAAAAAGTCCGAAGAGAAATACGAATTTAGACGCACGAATAAAAGTGCGAAGAAGAAGAGGAAGAATTACGAGGAAAAGCGCCATGGTACGAACAAACGTGCGAAGAAAACAACAAAAAACAAAAAAAACAAGGGCAGAAGAAATGAACAGAAAATCACCTGTTCACCACCGGGCCCGCTCGAACGGTGTCGCTGAGGGTCGTCGTGATGCGCATTTTCTCCAGCACCTGGCGGAATAGAACGGACACCGTAGAAAAGAGCACAAAAGCGAGCGGCACTTGAACATCATGCAGGTCTACCTTGAAGATATGATAGCTGGCATCTGGTATCTACTCATTCGACTGGTCGAAGTCACAGGCGGCGATGGGTCGCAAAAAAAAAAACGAAAAAAAAAACGGGTTACAAAAAGAAGGAACAAAAAAAAAAAAACGACCCAAACCAAACTCCAACAAAAACCAAAACTCAACAAGACAGAAAACAGGCTCAAAATCACACGAACCTGGGCGATCTGCACGTCGTGCGCCAACCCCAGCAAGCAGAGGGCCGATCTCAACCGCACAGAGTCCGCAGCGGCAGCGTGCCTCCGATACCTCAGCAGCCCCACCAGGACCCTGATCCCGTTCCTCTCCCGCACAAGCTTACGCATGGGGCGCTGCAACCTGTCGTCCACCTTGCGCTCGGCGCCCTCGCCACTGGCACGTCTCGCACCACTTCCCCCGCCCCCGCCGCCACCACCACCACCACCACTGCCACCACCGCCGCCGTTCCCGCCAGGACCAGCACTAGCACTAGCACTAGCACCAGCACTAGCACCGCCGCCGCCGCCGCCGCCGCCGCCGCTGCCGCTGCCGCCATACCCTACCCCTGCGGTAACACCGTCACCGCCGTTACCGCCAGCCCCGACACCACCACCGACGCCGTCGATGCCGCTGCCACCGCTACCGCCACCGCCACCACCACCGCTTCCCCGTCCGGCGTCGTCTCTGCTCTCGGCCTCAGGGTTTCCGCTAGAATTGTGCTTGTTATCTCCTCCTGCCCCGCCTCCTCCTGCCCCACCTCCTCCTGCTCCTCCGCCGCCGCCTCCACCTCCACCTCCACCCCCCCCCTGTCCCTCCTGCTCCTCCTCCTCCTCCCTCCCCTGCTCCTCCTCCAGCTCCTCCCGGCGCCGCACCAGCCCGCGCGGCATTATGTTGGAGCTGTACTAGGGGGCCGCAGCCCTTGTGCGGCCGGCAGCAGTTTTCCAGAACCTAGGATGGCGGGGAAGGAGGGGGGGGCAGGGGGGGAAAGGTGGCACAAGGAGGGGGGGGGCAGGGAAGAGGGACGGGGGTAAACGTGGCAGAAGTTTGGGGTACAGTTGTCTAAGCCGAGGCGGAAGTCAAGGGCAAGAGCCAAACAAGGAGGTGTTGACCCCTAGCCCTTCGACTACTCCCTTGACAACACTGTGCGCTTGTTTAATGGCGCATTTTACCTGGAATCAGAGTGTATACATTCTGTAGCCTCATAAAAAAGGGATAGCTTCGGAAGGCCGACGTTTCCTTGCGTGCCGGTTGGTTTATACCTGGCTGAGAAGAGCGCTCGCCGTCACCTACCGTAACTTACCACGAGGTTCCTGCTGCTGCGACCCGCCGCAACATACGGAGGCATGCTGTATGTAACTCTACCGTGATTTATTGTAATCTAGCAAAAAATACCGCAGCGCACGGTGATCTACCGCAATCTACTTCAACTTACCTAGCATAGTGTAACCTACTGAAGCCTACCGTAGCCTATCACCTTCTGCATGTTAATACTGTGTCCCACTGAAATCGACAGTAACCTACTGAAGCCTACCGTAGCCTATCACCTTCAGCATGTTAATACTGTGTCCCACTGAAATCGACAGTAACCTACTGCCTAAACCTGCTGAAACTACGGAAACCTGCCGTGTACTAGAGTACCTTTCCACGACCTACCTCAACTTACCTTAACTTACCGTAGCCTACTACTAATATTAATTCATCGTATCAAACTGCAACCTACCGAAATAGTCTGCTAGCTATTGAAACCTGCTCAAATCTGCTCGAACCTACTGAATCCTACCGGAACATACTGAAAGTTACGGAAACCTACCGCAGAATACTGCGACCTACTGAAACCTGTCGCAACAAACCTACTGCACCTCAACCCACCCTAACCTTACCTCAACTTGCCTCAACCCACAGCAGTACTGTAGTTTCAGCCAGCTACACACACCGCGCACACAACAGGCATATCGCGCCCATCACGACCAACACGGTATTGCAACTGTCCGCCTCGCATGCTGCACACCAACGCAGTGTCCCTGTGTCGTCGTTTAGCGACCACAAAGCTCGTAGAGTAATGGTCCCTCTATAGTGCCGGTTGAGTAGTAGTACCGGCTGCCCGCTACAGTGCCTGTGAAGTGAGCTTGGTACAGATGGAAGCAACCAGCGTGGCAGGGTACGGAGGAGCGGTGCCGGTTACCGCTATAGATAGCGCCGGGATTGTTGTCTGGCGCATACGACAACGGCATCATTAGAGGAACCACCTCTAGGACGGAAAATCAGTACGGACACTGACACTGTCTGTGTTGGGTGTTGGCGGGTAGAAAGAACGGTCTAGTGCGAACAATACACACAGCCGTACCGTACACAACACCATTTCTCCCACAAAAAGCTAGCCCCCACCGTCCACAACAAACACTCTCCCCGCCCGTCCGCACCTTCAGAGCGGCGCACATCACCCCCGGATCCCTCTGACGCACGCCTCCGGCAGCGTCGAGCAGAACGTCCACCCCCAGTCGGTTGTGAGGCAGCGCTGCCCCCCCGCTCCCACCCCCGCCGCCACTACCACCACCACCACCACTGCCCACCCCTTCCGCTCCCCTACCTATTCCCGCCCCGGCTTCCGTCCCCGTGCCACCATCGCCTCCGGCGCTCCTACTCCTCCCCCACGTGCTAGAGCTACCGCCGCCACCACCACCACTACCGCTACCGCCGCCGCCGATGGTACCGGGCGTCACACCAGCCGAGCCGCCGCCGATTCTAAAGGGTGATGGTTGAGATTGCGACGACGAAATGGCGGCTCGGGAAGACGCCGACAGCGAAGGCTGGGTGCCGGCGCCGCCGCCCGAGGCGTTGCTCGACCCCACGCGGCAGAACTCCGGATATACCTTGAAAAAAAAAAACACACACACACACATACATCCGGGAAAAGGGCGAACCGCGAGCGTGCGAGCGCCGGGGGCGGAGGCGGTGGGACACGGGGGCGGGGGGGGGGGGGGGGCGAGGGGAGGATGAGGGGGGGTTGCTGGGGAAGGGGTTGGGGGGGCGGGGGGGCGGGGTCGTGTCAAAAAAAGCAACAAAACAAAGAGCGCGGGGAGGGGGCAGGGGTGGTGTGGGTGGGAGGGGTGGGAGGGCGGGTTTGGTGGTTCGGGGGGAGGTGAACGCCTGCTCGCGCTCGTGCGCACGCACACCCACCAATCCGCCCAAAAACTTTTGCGTTTTTTTTTTTTTTTTTTTTTTTTTTTCCGTCTCTCCAATTTTGTCGCCGTTTGTATTTTGCCGATAGGTACTTTTGGCCGCCGACCCTACGGGTGCAATTACATGTACACCTCATCGAACCGGATTTCCTGATAAAAAAATAAAATAAAAACATTCGAGGCCATCAGATGTGGAGAATGTGACCGCTGCTATATATACACCACCGCCAACGTGCGGTGGGACACGGCGATACCGGGGCCGGGGCAAGCCCGGTCCGGCTCGGCTCGGCTCGACCTGGCCCGTGTCGGTGCTATCCACATTACAGGGCGAAAGGCACGATGAAAAAAACTGAGGGAAAGAGCGCGGGCTGACCACGTCAAGACCGGAAAGCGGTGGAGCGAGAAAAAGCGGGGTGAACACACACGTATCGATCGATCGTTTCGATAGCTCTGAGCCTGGTTATTCAACCCCCCGCCTTCAGCCTTATCGAGTACACCCCCCCCCCCGCGCCCCCTCTGGTACGCGCTCCGTCCCGGCATTGTAGGGATGCGGGGATCTATGGCCGTACAACTGCGGCCATCCATGACATGGGCACAACCCAACCCCGTGCCCAGCTCAAGTCACCCCCCCTCCCCCCCCCCCAAACCTACCTACCTCCTCATCCCCCTCTCAACCCACCTACTCACCTTCCCGACTCCAACCCACCCGCCTACCCACAACCCAACTCCTCACCCCCCGAACCCCCATCCCCAACCCCAACCTCAAGTATTACGGGGGTCCATAGTTAATGGGACCAAATTTTGTTAGTAAAAATACGTAAATATATAGGTTTTTATGTATACCATAGGTCCTGTTAACTATGGACCCCCGTACTAATTAGTAGCGAGAAAACGTTCGCTATCCTACGAGATAAATGGTAGCCTCAGGCGGCGAAACAGCAAGGAGACAATATTAGCAAAACATTTTTCTTATGTAATCTATAGAAACAATGCCCCAACTGTTGAAGGGTGTATCTATTAGGAGTGGGAACAGCAGTGCTCCGTCTCGAAAGGGATGTGTGGTCAACGGTCAAATGGCTACAGCAAGCAACAAATGTGTGTCCCCCCCCCCCCCCTCATATGTTGGGTGGCGCAACGACACTGTAAGACATGCCGCTCAGGGTACCGATTTTTTTTTGACGATCGGTCACAGCTGGCGGTCGAGTCGGATCATTTGTGCGGGGTGGAGAACCTTTACTCCGCACAAGGGGAATGATCGTACCACGTACCTGGCAGTGTGTATATGGTAAGGCACCCACGAGGCAGTTACATAGTACCCCCATTGCAGTCTCTGAAGTGACCACACCGGAAAATAAATTGGCTCATTGAAGCTGTCATCCATTTGCAAGTCCGCTTCACAAGCGGTTCTTCGTAGGATGCAGCTCACCCTTCATGCGACTCGCCCAACACCTTACGGCGCTTCGCGCTTGGTGCAAGCAATGCCGGCCTGCCCCGATCAAAACTCGACGTGCTTCGTCCCGGCATTGCACGGATGCGACAGTCTATGGTCATGCATCTACGGCCATGCATGATATCGAGTACCCTCCCCTCTCCCCACCCTAACCCCAGCCTCAGCCCACTCACCAGGGGACACAGCGCCACAGTCGCGAGGGCATCAAGGGCATGCAACGCCGTGTCGGCTCCCATGGTTCGCTGGCTCAGCATGGCGTCGACGACGTTGATCAGCGCCTGCAAAGTATGATATGGCAGCGGAAGCGTGGACAAGGATTTGCATCGATTAGACCGTGGCCCAGCTTCAACGACATGAATGCGCACCTCGTACACATCATCGATTACCACGTCATGATATCTGCCTTTCAAGGCAGACCTATTCAGGATATTGTATGATCGACAGCAGTACGTTGTTCGTGTTTCCGGGTGGGAATGCGTGAAGTCTACATGATCTGCATGATCTGCTGTAGCACATGTTTCCTGGGTTAGATCCGCCCTATAAGGCAGATCCTGCACAAACCTCTCACAACGGTAGGCGAGGAACTAGATGATATATCTGTAGATGATCTATCTGTAGATGATCTATCTGTAGATGATCTATCTGTAGATGATCTATCTGTAGATGATCTGTCTGATATGTCCGACGTGCGACACGATTAAACCACAGTATATATCAAAATATACTTGACCGGAAACACGAACTCTAGCCCAAAACATATGTACGTACAGTAGCCCGAACCCCGACCGCCGAGGAACATTATCGGAAATTTCTCGGAAGGAAAATGTAATGAGGAGTTACGGCTGGGTGGACGGCGGCGCCGGCAGGGGCGGCGAGCTATACACGAGGGCTGTGCAGATAGAAGACCTTGCCCCAGCTTCGACAAAGATGATTGAAATATACGTACAGCAGTGCCGGCGGCCCTCTGTAGTGCCGGTTGAGTAGTGCCGGCTGCTCACCATAGGGCCTGTGGAGTCACTTGGTACAGATAGGATTAACCAGTGTGATTATGTGCGGAGTAGTATTACGGGGGACCATAGTTAATAGGACCTACGGTACACACAAACACCCATATATTTCCATATTTTTACTAACCTATATTTGGTCCTATTTACTATGCCCCCCCGTGATAGTGCCGCTATATATAGTGCCGGTATTGTTGGCTGGCGCATGCATAGCGGCACTACAGAGACCACTACTGTACTCGGCTTTAAACGCTGACCCTGAACCTACAACCCCGACGACTGCCAGTGGCCTAATTTACCGGCGCAACGAACATCCGTGTGCAGAATGGATCAAGGACCGAAAACATCTTCCTTATATAACTCGTTTCGTCGAGGGCTATTCAGGCCTTGGCCCAGCTGCGACAAAAAAAAGTGGAAAAATACTCGACTAAGCCTCATCCTCATCCTCATCCGCCAAAAAAAAATCTGCAGCCCCCTTCCACCTCAATCCTCACAACAGCAGTATAGATGTTGCCAGTCCTTTCCCATCCTCTGACGTTCCTTTCCTATCCTCTGACGTATACGGTTTGCTTGTCTACTCTATACCAGCCGAGTCCTTGCGTGTCTCCTGAATGAGAGTTCAACCAACATCACACTCGTTCTCTTTCTCGTACTCGTATGTATCCCCTGACCAAACATGCCTTCCATATAAGTCAAGATTAAATCCCGCTCCACAAGACCCCAGACCCCGGAGTTCCTACGTTAAATCTCACACACTTTTTCCTAATCCTGACCCTAACACGGACCCGCCTGGGAAACGTATCGGGATTGAAGATGAAAGGAGCAACTAGTGTGGACTATCAGCCGTTTCGTTGAAGCGAAAGCTTCGCCAAACGGTAAACAATACTAGCGCCGTGAATGGGGGGAAGCGATGACGACAACGAGCGAGGAAAAAAGTGCGGCAAAAAAATGATTGGTTGGCCTAACGTTGTCTCTCCTGCGTGGCTAAGGCACTCACCCCCCCCCCCCCCCCCCCCCCCCCCCCTCCCCCTTATCCACCCCCCCGCTGTTCGCACCATCCACCCACCACTAGTACGGCAGTTTCAATAAAAAAACAGAAACAAAAAGCATGCGACTGCTAAGAACATCTCTGACAATTCTCAGGCAAACTCTCACAAACCTCCAGAAAACGTCGATAAAGCCTCTAGAAAACGCCCACTGCAGAAATCGTCCAGAAGACTCCCAGGAAACCTCCAGAGAACTCCACGAATGCCGCACGCACGCGCCCGTGCACAACTAAAAATGCCGTATCCTCCAACCCCTCCACCACTCTCCCCAACCCCTCCTGCTCCTCAAAACCGCTCTCACCTGCATTCCGCGATGGTGCATCAGCTGCACCGCAGGGGGCCAGTGCATCCCCAGTCGCACGGTTACTCTGTCCCTACCCCTTCCCCCCCCTCCTCCGCCCCCCACCCCCGCTGCCGCGGCCCCCGCCTGCGTACTTCCCACCCAACCCCGCCCTCCCCCCGCCATCCGGCCTTCCCCGCTACCCAAGCCACCGCCCTTGACCGCCGCGACGTGCGCGTCGTGGCTGGCATCGTCAACCGCTAGCGGCTTGCACTGCCAGGCAGGGCGGCCCAGCGCTCGCGTCGATGAAGGTGTCGGTGCCGCCACCGCCCGCCGCCGCCGCCGCCGCCGCCGCCGCCGCTCCCGAAGAGCTAACACCTCCACCGCCACCGCTACCACTGCCACCACCGCTAGCACCGCCGCTGGTGCTTGCGCTAGCACCGCGGCCAGCGTGGCGGCCGTTACCATGCTGGTGCTGCTGCTGCTGGTGATGATGGTGGTGACGCGAAATATTCCCCACGCCACCACCGCCCCCGCCCCCGCTCGCGGCCCGTTGCACCTGCTTGAGGACCGCAAGGGCGAGGCTGCAGCGGAGGTATTGCCGGACGCAGCTGCACGCGCTCAGGGTCACCTGCAGCCGCCGGTGCGACGGCGGGGAGGAGTAAAGGTTGTGGTGATCCCTCCCCCCCCCCGACGCGGCAACGCCGCCTCCGTCAAAAAATCCTCCACCACCGCCACCGCCACCGCTACCCCCGCCACCGCCACCACCACCGCTACCACTTCCGCCACCACCACCACCAACACCACCGCCACCACCAGGCGACGCGTTGCCTGCGATCTGCAGCCAGCGGTGTCGCTGGGGCGAAGGCGACTCACCGTTGCGCCCACTTCCTCCAGCGCCGCCGCGGCCTCCTATCCCCAGGGAGCCGCCCTCCGAGGAGTACCCCTGCAGTAGGCGGGGGGGGGGGGGGGGGGGGGGGGGGGGGGGGAGTGGTTGTGAGGGGCGAACGAAGCAGCCCGAGCTGCGGGGGTAGGGGATAGGGGATGCGCCCGAACTGCGCCCGAACTGCAACTAGGGACAAGGAGCTGTGATACGCACGCGCATCATGGCGATAAGTGTAATGCCGCGCGCCCTCTCTAGGCGCTTGGTGATAGCGCACTTCTCGCTTGTTAGGTCCCTATACCTGGGCCCCAATACCTGGGGTAGGCTTACTACTGTGGTCACATTCCGAGCACAACGTCACTTCGAAATAGCGTGGGATCAATTTAGCAGAAGGTAGATAGCACGGTAAAAATACGACGACACACACAACACACACAACACACACAGACACAGACACAGACACAGACACAGACACAGACACAGACACAGACACAGACGCAGACACAGACACAGACACACAGACACACACAGACACACAGACACACACAGACACACAGACACACACATACACACACAGACACAGAGACACAGACACAGACACGCAGACACACAGACACACACAAACACACAGACACACACAAACACACAAACACACAGACACACAGACACACACAGACACACACAGACACACACAGACACACACAGACACACAGACACACAGACAGACACACATAGACACACACTACCTGTGCAGTAGGCAGTATAAGGTAGAGAAGCTTGGACACGCCGCCATGGTGGTCGAAAGCTTCAAGCGCGGGAGGGAAGCGCATCGCCGCCTCCCAGAACTGCCCGACAAGGAAGAGAGAAGAAAAGCAACAACAGCAAAAAAGGTTTGCCAGAAAAGAGTGAGTGGCCAACAACGTGTGATAACCTACGGTAGTGTGATGCGATATGATGCGATAACATTTTTCGGAACACGTACGAAGGTACAACTTACAAGTTTGGCTTGGCTCGGTTCGGTTTGGTTTGACTCGGTTTTTTTGCGTTCTTTTTTTGGCTGTATTTTGCTTCGCTTCGGCTTCTTGGGTTTCGTCGCTTTCAATCGCTTGGCCTCTTACTACCGTACCTTTCGCAAAAATCGAAATCGCTCGGATTCATTGCGCGCTCTTCTTTACCCTCTCTCTCTGCTCACCAACAGAGCGCTCTTCTGCGTCGACTCGCTCGGGGAGCGCAGCAGCCCCGCCGCATACTCCAGCAGCCGCTCAAGGCTATTGTCCTGCACCACGCACGGATAACACAGGACGGAACGACGACAACAGATGCATGAGTGGCACCGAATCTTCACGACGCAAGTATGGAGGAGGGGGGGGGGTGTACTCGATAGGAGAGATGTACTCGATCTCATGCATGGCCGTAGTCGTACGACCATAGACCCTCGCATCCCTACAATGCCGGGACGGAGAATGTCGGGTTTTCACCGACCAGGCAGACATTGCTTGCACCAAGCGCGAAGCGCCATGAGGTGTCCGGCGAGTCGCATGAAGGGTGAGCTGCATCCTATATACTAAGAACTGCTTGTGAGGCGGACTTTCTTGCATATGGATGACAGTTTCAATGAGTTAGTTTAATTTCCGGTGTGGCTACTTCCAGAGACAGCAATGGGAGTACTATGTAACTGCCTCTTGGGTGCCTTACCTTGAACACTACGTGATACGATCAATTCCCCTGTGCAGAGTAAAGGTTCTTTACTTCGCACAAATGATCTAACTAGACGACCAGCTGTGGGCGACCGCCAAAAAAAAAAAAAAAAACGGTACCCTGGATGTCTAGCTCACGTAGTGAGCGGCATGTTTTACAGTGTCGTTGCCAACCGACGCCATCCCAACCCATATATAATATATATAATATGTGCGGAGGGGGGGGGGGGGGGGGGGGGGGGGGGGGGGGGGGGGGGGGGGGGGGGGGGAGACTCAAGTATTAAAATATGTACAAATAGCCTCACGTTTTAGGTAACATCACAACGTTTTACAGTGTCGTTGCCAACCGACGCCAACCTAACCCATATATAATATATATATATATAATATGTGCGGAGGGGGGGGGGGGGGGGGGGGGGAGGGAGACTCAAGTATAAAAATATCTACAAATAGCCTCACGTTTTAGTAACATCACAATGAAATTTCCTGTTTCAGCATGCAACCGCCATTCTTTACTGCAGAAAACAACGACGGTCAATTAACCCCCCCCCTGGATGCGATCCTAGTAATAACAGACTCGCACCTCGACACTAAGATTAAGAGATGTATCCCGATGAATGTGATAGTATCAAAGCCAGAATATTCAGGAGAAAGTATGGGAAGGGAACGCGGAACTCGTACAACAGTTGGAAACAGTACAGATGACAGCAGCTATATACAAAAATCATAAGATGCCCAAGTACGACTAGTAATACAGTATTAAGAACAGAACTGGGAATGCACAAATAGAGACATGAAAAAGCTGAAATGGCAATATAAAGTAAGGAACATGCCAAAAGTGAGGTTGCCAGCTGTAGTTGATAGAGTTGTATGGGAGAAAGTAACAAAAGGGCGAGCTGGAATAAGGTGGGATGGCGTAGTTGAGAAAGTATGGAAGGAGGGGGAAACCAAGAAGAGGTGATGTCCGCCGGGAAGTTTGGGAGGTACAAGGCAGAAGTAGAAGAAAGGATAGAAAGAAGGGAAAGGCTAGCGCTAGGAAACATAAAGGTGGAGTCGGAAACACACTCAAGACTTCGCGAAGACGCTGGAACTGCGATTTCGTGTAGGTGACCTGAACCTGCCAGAAAGAAGAAAGAGGTATACCAGTAGCCGGGAGGAGGAGGAAGTAGATGCACAGATGTGCCCGTGTGGCAAAGCAATAGAGCGTAGAACTCACACAGTAAGAGAATGTGAGATGTACAAGGAGGAACGGGATGTGCTATTGTAGAAGAGGAGACGAGGAAAATAGACGAATGTGACGTGGAGGAGTTTGATACAATGAATAGCAGCGAGGAAAAACGATCGATATCCTAGGAGATAGATGGTGGCCACAGGCGGCCAAACAGGAGGGGATAAGACTAGCACAAAGTTTCTATGTAATATACGGAAACAACGTAATGAGCGCCCAATTGTTGGAGGTGTCTCTATTAGGAGCAGGAACGGTGCTCCCTCTCGCAAGGGGTGCGTGGTAAATGGTCAAATGACTAAGGCAAGCAACAAATGAGTACGGCCCCCCTTCCCCCCGCTCACAAAAATACAAAAGCAGTTGGAACACTCAAAATAACAAGAACGAAAACACGACAAAGCAAAAAAAAAAACAACTATTCAACTAAACACACAAAAAATACCATATACCATGCTCGTAATATACGTGTAACATGATACGACACACCGTGCGTACCGGGTACGATTTATGACCCTCTTGGGCGCCACCGAGGGACACAACGTCGAGGAAAAAGAACGGATTTACTGCAGCATCAGCCATACGAAGCGGCTCGGGATGCTGGGGTAGGAGCACAGCAGTGGACCCCCTATGGTGCAGAGAATGTGTATGTCGTGCCTCTCGTATCCAGTACGATGAGATGGCAGTGCATTGTCTGCTCTGCTCACTCCATGCCCTTACTATTACGGGGGTCCATAGTTAATAGGACCTATGGTATACAGAAAAACCTACCAGGTATATATTTACCTATTTTTACTAACAAAATTTGGTCCCGTTAACTATGGACCCCGTAATACTTCTCAAATGTAGACACACCCACCCCGTGAAGTCTGGAGCTTCAGATTTCGTCTCCCTCATATACGGACTGTGTTTCCTGCGTGAGGCCATTTAAAACAGAAAGCCTGCAGTACGGGCGATCGAAGTATCACTATTACGGGGGTCCATAGTTAATGGGACCAATTTGTTAGTAAAAAATAAGTAAATACAAGGCTTTCCTTCGGAGTGGGTATTCCGTCGTTTCTTGTACATATAACTGCAATTAATTGGCGTCATAGCCCAAAGCCAACCAAACTATATGTATTTGCGTAAGAAACGGTGAAGGATGTAATCACCTCGTTTATTTATGAATGTAATGTGAAACGTAAGATCGGGTGACGCAAGAGTAAGAATGACATTCGTCTAATAAACATCTTTCATCAGTGTGCGGAGAGAGTGGAGAAGTGCTTGGCATGTGGATGATATACAACATACAGGCTGCTGTTTAAAGGAAGGTTTGGGACAGGAGAGAAAGCAGCAGTGCCGGCAACGACAACGGTTATGGAAATGTTGTATAGTTGCTGGGCGGCCGCGATTTCGATGTAGCCAGCATAAAAGTTTGGATGAGACATGATATGTAAATAGTCTTCCAGGCTGCTGTAGTAACGAGGCAGGAGGCCCAGAATGTGGATCTGTTCGCTGTTGAACCCGTTGGATATGTGTAGGAAGAAATAATCGTGATTTTTGGAAATGTGGGAAACAATTTTTGTTTCCTTTCGTTCGTCCTGGATGGCGACAATCTGCTTGGCGTATTGCTTCGGAATTCCGCGAAGCCCTGGAGCAGGCGAAATGGAAGGGAGTCTTTTTGCGCTTGATGATGATGTCTCCGTCTTTAATGGTGGAGTCCGTCAGGCGGCAGTTGTAGCACTTGCCACGGACCTGGTCGAAGTAAGCAGAGGTAGGGTGCGCGGGGCGGGAGTGGCGTGCAGGGAACGGCGGGGGAGGGGGAAGGGGGGGGGGGGGGGGGGGGGCAGAGTTCATTATTTGTACTGCTCTACAGCGGCACAACAACAGTACGTAATCGCTTGCTATACGCCGGCAGCAGCAGCAGCAGCAGAAGCAGCAAGTACGTAATTTCATTGACGATACAGAAATATTTACACACACAAGTGTAGTACAGTACACACACAAATCACGTCCAGCATGATGTACGGCAACAACGCAGCAGCACCACAAAAAAAATCATTGACGATACAGAAATATGTATACACGCACAAGTTTAAGTGTAATAGACACACAAACCATGTCCAGCATGATGTACGGCAACAACGCAGCAGCGCCACAAAACGACCAGGAAACACAAGTATCCGAGTACATACAAACATTCAGTGAATATTGCGGCAGCACTAAAAGCAGAGCAGCAGCAGCAGCCGCAGAAGCAGCAACGGATCGCCACAGCGTTGGCAGCAGCAGCATAGCAACGACATGAAAAGAAGGGAGAAAAAAAGTATGTACCCCGAGGCCGTCCGAAAAGTATTTTTGGTGCCTCACTATAGACCCACCTCCGCATGCTGTACGGCAACAACGCAGCAGCAGCATAGCAACAATACGAAATACGAGAAAAAGTAGTGCGTACGCAAAATGCAGGAGCAAAACGACCAATTTTTTTTTTTACGTATCAAAAAAACCATTTGGGTACAAAAACGGCCAATAAAAACAATAATCCGCGTTGGCAGCAGCACCATAGCGACGATAAATATGAAAATAAGGAAGAAAAAAAGTATGTACCCTGGTACCTGGTATGCCGCAATCGCAAAACCTACGGAGTTTCATTGACGATACCGAAATATGTACACACACAAGTGCAGCATGATGTACGGCAACAACGCAGCAGCACCACCGCAGCGCCATAGCAACGATATGAAAATAACCAAGCCAAAAACGAGAAAAAGCAGTACGTACGCAAAATGCAGGAGCAAAACGACAAAAATATTTTTTCACGGATCAAAAGAACCATTTGGGTACAAAAACGACCAAGAAAAAACAGTAATCCGAGTACCTACGAACATTCAGTGGATATTGCGGCAGCATTAGCAACAGCAGCAGCAGAAGCTGCAACGAATCGCCGCAGCGTTGGCAGCAGCAGCAGCAGCAGCATAGCAACGATATGAAAATAAGGAAGAAAAAAAGCATGTACCCTGGTATGCCGCCATCGCAAAACCTACGGAATTGACGATCCGAAAATATGTACGCTTCCAGCATGATGCACGGCAACAACGCAGCAGCACTACATACAGCAGCAGCAAGTGCACAGGAGCAGCACGTGCACAGCACGGCAACAAACGCAGCAGCACTACAGCAGCAGCGAGTGCACAGGAGAAGCAGGTGCACAGCAGCAGCAGCAGCACTCATGGCGTGGCGCTGACAGCAGCAGCAGCAGCAGCGGCAGCCGAAAACGAGCAAAATGAGTACGTAGGGTCACCAAAACATGTACACACAGAAATCGTGTGCATGCACCGAAAATGCACCACAGTAGCAGCAGCACTCACGTCGTTCGGTGCAGCGGTGACGGCGATAGCTGAATCCTCCGTTCCTTTGTTCACGTCCCACAAACAGTTGTGCATGTGCGCGTTCGCGTGCACTGTGTGTAAGAGGAGCCGACGCAACGCACGAACGGGAAAGAACGAGCATGGATGAGTAAAAAAAAAAAAAAAAAACGCTTTGACGTAGGTTTGTATGCAAAAAGGCAATTTAAAACCCCCAAAAAACGTACTGGCAACATACAGCATGCACAATAGACATAAGACACTCACCACCGTCAGCAGTCTCGAGGGAGTACGAGACAGTCCCTTCCTTGATCGGGTGAGCACAGAACTCGCAGTCGGTTGCCCTGTCGGGATGATCCCGCCACCAGCGCACGTGAGATCCTTGCAGGTGGCGAAGGCCACGTTTTTGCCACCAGGCGCGGAGTTCTTGACCAAGTGCTGGTCCGTGCACTGGTCGCAAACAACAGCCGGCACCAGGTCGGTCTTTGTCGTTGCCGCTCTCTTGCCAGAGGGCGAGGACCACGCGCCTCTCGACGAGGGGGAGGTGAGCTTAGGGGGCGTGGAGAAGGGAGAGGCGGGGGTTGCAGCACCAGCAGGTTCGCCACCGACAGCAGCAGCTTGGCCGCCGACAGCTGCACCTACCTATCTATGCCGTTCGTCGAAGGCGAGACGCCTCTTTTAGGCGCCGTGCAAAGAGCTGTCTATTGGCTGGCAGTTTGCGGAAGAAGAAAGAAGAAAGGTTGCTTGGCTGTTCGGCTGTTTCAAAGAAGAAGGGCTGTTTGCGAAGAGCTGTCTATCAGTCGGTCTGTCTGCCAAGAGCTAGCAAGTGACAACGACCCCAAAAATCGTAATTATAGTTGTATTTATATAGGTTTTTATGTGTACCATAGGTCTTATTAACTATGGACCCCCGTAAAGTATCACACACAGCCTGCAAAGATGAGCTTCGACGAAACCCTCGATTTTCGCAGCTCATGTCTTTGGATTTTATTAATAACAATGTATACCTGGTATCAACAGTATCTCTGCTGAGTCGCGGTTTTGTGACCATGGAGCTTGCATCTCTCTAGGATTGAAGAATCGGCACGGACAATGGTCGTGCTGCTGGATGTCGACGGGCAGAAGCAACGGTTTCAATGTGAAGAGCGCACACACAGATAATGCCGGTTGAGCAGTAGTCCCTCTACAGCAGTGCTCGTTGAGTAGTGCCGGTCGCCCGCTACAGTCCCTGTGGGATCGCTTGGCACAAATGGGATTCACCAGTGCGGTGCAGTACCGAGAAGTGCTTGTCGCCGCTATATCATAGCGCCGGAATTGTTGGCTGGCGCATATGATACCGGTACTGCACGTACGGTGTTCGCCAAGAATTCGGTTGGGACTAATTTGGTTGGGTTTCTTGTAGTCTTGTTTCCTATCAGGTACCTGGTATATATTAGCAATACCAACCCACCCCAACATAGGATCATCCAAAACGGCTGTGTGAAAAAGTGACCAAATTGACGCTTTCCACCCACTATCCTTGGATTTGGGTTAATACATAGTTGGGGGTTAACTCCTGTGGGCCTTCGGACCCACCTGTTCAGACGAGTCAGCTACTTCTTGTGTATGTTGTCTTCATAAAAAAATTACAATCCCACCAGATTGGATCATCGCAAACGGATAGAGGGACCACTACTGCCGTAGTAGACACTGTCGTAAAATTAGGTCGCTATACTACAACCAAGTCGAGAGGAATCATACCTCGGATAGACCATGATCTATCTGTATATCGTGATCTAGATCATGATCTATCTGTAGATGATCTGGTTCCTCACCTTACCTCCCGTTGTGAGAGGTTTGTGCGGGCTCTGCACGGTACGGGTCCAACCGAGGAAGACATGCGCTAGACCATGCAGACAAGACGGCTCCTGCACCCCGTCGACATGAACCCTCGTACAGCTACTGTAGTAGATCGTTTCAGATCAATACTGTATCTGCCTTCGGAGCGATCTAAATCATCATGCGGGGATCGATCATCTGTTCGAGGTGTGAAACGGTCAACTCAACCCTCCTATTACGGGGGACCATATTAAATAGGACCTATGGTATACACAAAAACCTATATATTTACCTATTTTTACAAACAATATTTGGTCCTATTTACTATGGACCCCCGTTTTAGTGCCGTAGTCCCGTTTTCGGGCCAAACTACTTGGAATTCGAGCATTTTGTCCCCAAAACGGGAGCGAAAGGGCAGTACTAAGACTATCGCAACCGAAACAACACACACACCTGCACCCTGCAGACAGCCTCCATGACGCCGCCGCTCGTGGCTAGGCCGTGAAGACAGAACGCCACCTCCGGCTCCACGAAGGTAGAATCCTCCGACGCGCCCAGACGCAAGAGAGTCCCCACCCATCCCCGTCGTACAAACGCCAGTCCAACCTGAACTCCCGCGGTTCGGTCGCCAAAGCAAAAAAAACGCCAAAAAACGGGAGAAAAAAATTTGAGCCCGGTGTCAACCAGGCGTGGACGCGGGGGCGGGTGGTGGAGGGGGCGGGCGGGAGGGGTCAGACACGTACGAGAAGGAGTCCCAATAGCATAGGGAACGGGGGGGTGTGCACAATTCGACACGGGTCGACGAGGAAAGAAAGTGCTAAACCTTTCTCAGGGAAAAAAAGCGAGGCGCGAACCGCAATGGGGTAGGATGGGGGGGGGGGGGGGGGGGGGGTGGGGGGGGGGGGGTACGACGAAGAGCCTGCTATGTGACCCCCGGATCTGGGTTATGACTAGAGAGGGGGCGGGAGAAAGAAGGCAGAAGAAAATGAATAGATGTGATGGAAGAAAAGAAAAACGGAAATATTGGGGGCGGGCTAATTTAATCTGGAGGAGAGGGGGGGGGGGGGGTGTACTCATTTGTTGCTTGCCTTAGTCATTTGACCATTGACCACGCACCCCTTGCGAGACGGAGCACCGTCCCTACTCCTAATAGAGACACCTCCAACAATTGGGCGCCCAATACATTGTTTCGATATATTACATAGTTTTTTTTTACTACTCTTATCCCCTTCCATTTGGCCGCCTGTGGCCACCATCTATCTCCTAGGATAGCGATCGTTTTCTCGCTGCTATCTAGTGATTCAAACTCCTCCATGTCACATTCGTCCATTGCCCTCATCTATTCTATCAATAGCACATCCCGTTCCTCCTTGTACATTTCACATTCTCCTAATATGTGAGTTCTACTCTCTATTGCTTTGCCGCACGGGCACATCTGTGCGTCTACTTCCTCCTCCTCCCGGCTACTGGTATATACCCCTTTCTTCTTTCTGGCAGGTCCAGGCCACCAACACGAAATCGCAGTTTCAGCGTTTTCGCGTCCATTGGGCCGTGCAAATACGTTTTCATTCCTACTCCTTCGCTCAATCCCGCGTATATCTCTCAAGTGTTTTTCCGATTCCACCTTGTTTCTTAGCGCTAGCCTTTCCCTTCTTTCTATCCTTTCTTCTACTTCTGCCTTGCATCTCCCAAACTTCCCGGCGGACATCACCTTTTCTTGTTTTCCCCCTATATCCTTGCATACTTTCTCAACTACGCCGTCCCACCTTATTCCAGCTCGCCCTTTTGCTACTTTCTCCCATACAGCTTTATCAACAATGGTTGGCAACCTCTTTTTAGGCATGTTCCTTACTTTATATTGCCATTTCAACTTTCTCGTGTCTCTACTTGTCCTGAGTGGGTGCATGGGACTTTTATAGCTGCTGTCACCTGTACTGTTTCCAACTGCTTTACGAGCTTCGCGTTCCCTTCCCATACTTCTCCTGCATAGTCTAGCTTTGGCACTACCACTTTCATCAGAATACACCTCTTAATCCTAGTGTCAAGGTGCGAGTCTGATAGGATCGCATCCATCTTGCCTACGTGTGCTCTACTCTTTCCTATTACTTTTGCTATGTGTATCCCAAGAGCAGCCTTTGGATATCTCTACGCCAAGCTCCGTATACTGGTCTACGATCGGCAATTCATCTTCTCCCCACTTCCAACTGAAATTTACCTGCTTCACCTTATCTTCCTTACAAATAGCAACTGCGCATTTCGTCACGTTCGCCGTCACCCTCCGTTTCCTAGTGTATTCTAGCGCCTTTTCTAAGTGTTTCTGCAATCCTTCGGGCGTTTCTAATATCCCCACGAAGTCATCCGCAAACATCAATCCCGACACCGCATCTTCCCCTACCGGGACTCCCTGCCTTGCTGCTTCGACTGCTACTATCAGGTCGTTAATATATATATCGAATAGGTTAGGTAACAACGTACATCCCTGCGCAACTCCTTGTGAAATATCAACATCGATAATTCCCCGTCCAGCATCACAGCACTTCTCGCACATTCCGTCACATTTTTCATCATTCTTTGGGGGGGGGAGGAGGGCGGGCTCGTAATTTAATTCTACAAGTTCATGAACTCAGTGTTTCGCAAGATGAAAACGCCATTCACTTTCACGGTGCTATTTGATTCCTTCCGCCATTGCGGGGGGGCCATAGTAAATAGGACCAAATATTGTTAATAAAAATGTAGAAATGTATAGGCTTTTGTCTGTACCGTAGGTCCTATTTACTATGGTCCCCCGTGATAGTAATATCATACTGGTACCTGGTACCAGCAGGTATCGTTAAAATTTCATAATTTCATGCAATTAACCTCCATTTCTTCTTTTTCTTTTTTTTCATACTCCAGCGGGTTGGGAACAATTTTTACCCTCCGGCGGGTTGGAACAACGACCCTTGTAGGACTGCACGTGTTTCGGTACACTGCGGTACTACTACGGGGGACCATAGTAAATAGGACCAAATATTGCTAGCAAAAAATGGTAAATATATAGGTTTTTATGTATACCATAGCTCCTATTAACTATGGACCCCCGCAATAAACTATAGTAGTTTGTCCACACGCGGCCTGCCTGCTCGATTTTTCTAAAAATGTTCCATCCAACTAGCTGTACACGTGATTTTGTCCTACTCCTCCAGCTCCCCCCCCCCCCTCCCCTCTCGAAACTCAGACCCTCCCCTAAATCCTTTCAGAACCGTAGTCCCGTTTCGAGGACAAACCACTCAATTCTAAGTAGTTTGTCCCCGGAACGGAACTGCACTACCAAAAGGGTCAACGTCATTTAGCGGGCACGCCTCCCCCCATCCCACTATGGTCAGCGCATTCCTTTCTATCGCGGGAACAGCGCAGCACCTTCGTCCCTCGCCGACTCGCGTCGAAATCGTGCGTACACACATGCTATGCCTTGTATACTCGTACAGCACGGCGCTTTCTGCAGCCGTTGTCTTTTGCGTAACAAACGAAGTGCCCTTCGGGAGATCTTGAAATATCGATACCGGCCTTAGTAGTTGCGAGGTTTAAACCACTAGACCACCGGCGGCGCCTGGTACTCTGCAAAGCGGAGTTGGTGCGATAAAACATTAACGACAACAGCAACAGCAACAACAACAACGACAACAATAACACCAACACCAACAACAACAACAACAACAACAACAACAACACAACAACCAACGAGTCGACACAGCTCTTAATAACGCAACATTCTGCACAAACTCAGCGGCTACGATACCTGGGCACCGCGTGTATATGGCACCGCGTACATATGCCACCGCGTCCTTATCGCGACGACGAGGGGGGTCTCGACAACGTAGGCTCCAAGCTCAAGAGACACGCGGCGGCAGCAGCACTGCTGCAGTCACGGCACAGCGAAAAACCACACAGCCAGCAAAAATCAGCTGTGCGAGCTACCGCAAAAACGCAAACACCAACACCGACGACGCCGACACCAATACCAACACCAACACCAACACCAACAACACCAACACTTACTCCAACCCCAAAACCATCACCAACACCCCCACCAACACCAACACCAACACCAACGCCGAAACCATCACCAACACCAACCCCAACCCCAACCCCAACCCCAAAAAAACCACCATAGCCAACGCCAACACCACCAGCAACACCGAGCCTAACGCTAACCGGCTAGCCCCTACAGCGGCCCACCTTCTTGTGGACCAGCAGCGCTGACAGGAGCTCGACCGCGTGCACCCGCACCTCCAGCTTGGGCTGGGCCAGCAGCAGATCAACAACGGCAAGGCCGTCACCGCCGAACAGAGGTGCCAGCACCTGCGCGAACCAAACACCAAGACCGCGTCAGGGTTATCAAAAATAAAAATAAATCAATAAATAAAACGCCTAAAACAAACAAAAAAAAACGGCATTTTCAGTAGGGGGAAATCAAAACCAGCAATGCGTATCAGGATACACGCGGGAGAAATCAACACCAGGAAAACATCTACTCGGGAAAATCAGTGAATGACCGGTGAAAATAATGGAAAAAACGATATGGGAAACACAATAAAATATACCTGGTATAAATATTCGAGGCATCACTTCGTTGGCATTCTCAACCGCATCTACTGGAGGTCTATTTTCGTCAGATTCTCAAATATACAACCATCTATACTCGAGGCACACTCTTTCATAGTAGTGCTTTCAAATAGCGTACGTCTATTCGAAATACACCAGCACGTTGGCCTTTCAGGTGCTTTCTCGATAATTTTGCAGTCATTTTTTCCGTCTGCTAGATCTCTTCTTCTACTCTGTAACCACAAAGCTTGCATCGTACCAGGTATCTGTCTAGGACGAAGGATCAGCGGGAGTGCTTGGTGTCGTGGGGTAAAAAAAAAGGCTTCGCGTCTCCTTCAGTACTACTCCATGCTACTGAGCAATTACTAGATAGGCTGCTATGCTGCAGCCGCTACTACTGAGCAATTACTGCAGTAAATAGGGCGCTGTACTGCATTCGCTACTGGTCACTTATCACGACGCAAGGCTGCTGTTGCCTACCAGGTACCAGGTATTTCTTATCAACGACAATATCTTCACCGGCGTTTCTCAACCATGGACACTCAACATGCACTCAAGCTTTGTCGTCGGCCGTGTCAACCGTATCTCGCGTGTACAGTCTTACATAAAAAACAACAGGTAAACAGCGTGTAGCGATAGCGTTCGTGCACAATAGAGGCGCTAGCGCTAGCGTTTGCTGAGGCCTTCGTCCATCATAGGAGAAGGACGAAAGCAAAACAGCAGAATAGAACAATAAGAACCGATCCCGGTGGTGATGCCACAGAGGACGGAAACGAGACTTGCCTCCTGGTAACCGCCGATGCCGCTCATGCACGCTGCGACGTGCTCCGCCTCCACCGCTGCTATGTTCGACCACCGACCGTACCCCTGATTTCTTGTCCCGCCTAAAGCGTCAACACCTCCTCCATTCCGCCCCCCATCCGCCAACCCTGCCTCTCCAGCAGCCGCCGCCGCGGCCGAAGCCGTCACCGCCGCCGCCGTCGCCATCGCTGCAACCACTTGATCGTCGGCGCTCACCTGTTCTCGCCCACCCCCCCCCCCCCCGTCGTCGAGGTGGCAACGGTGGCAGTGGCAGCGGCAGCGGCGGCAACAGCGGTAGCAGCGGCAGCGGTGGCAGCGGCAGCAGCGGCAGCAGCAGCAGCAGTCGCTCCACCAGCACCAGCTCCACCAGCACCCCCTTCTCTACCACCACCACCACCACCACCACCACCACCACCATCACCGACAGCGGCGGCACTACCACCACCCTCACCCTCACCACCAATACCACCACCACCGCCACCGCCACCGGTCGAGCGCACCGTCGCGACGTCGCTGTCTACCAGTCGCCCTTGAGCCGCCTCGGACCGCAGGTGTTCCGCCACCGGTCCCTCCCTCAACCTGCTCACCAGGTGGGCGGCAAACCCCATGTTTACGATGAAGTCGGACGCTTGCCGCGACAGCATCGCGGCCGAAACAAGTCCCATCGCGTGCGCCCTCAGAGTCTCCCCCGCGGCCGCAGCCGCCGCCGCCTTGGCCACCGCCACAGCCTCCGTCGCCGTCGCCACCGCTAACTTCGCCGCGGCCACCGCCGCTGACACTGTCTCGCGTGCTTCTCCCTCGGTGGGAGTCGGCGTTGCTTGCGCTGCTGCTGCCGCTGCCGCTGCCGCCGCAACGGCATCCTCTTCCTCCGCCGCTACCACTGCTACCGCGTCTCCCCTCGCCCCTGTCACCGTAGCTGTAGCAGTAGCTGCAGGCGTGGTTACAGGCGTAGCCGCAGGCGAGTTACTCGTACCAGTAACGGCACCAGCACCAGTGCCAGCCGTCGTGCTATCACCCGCACCAGTACCAGTATTCATACCAGTACCCGCACCAGCACCAGTACCAGTACTCGTACCAGCACCCGCACCAGTACTAGTGCCAGTACCCATACCAGTACCCACACCAGTATCTACACACGTACCCGCACCAGTACCAGTACTTGTGCGCGCGCCAGTACCCGGTTTCGAGTCAAACCCTGACCCCGACCCCATTCCCAACGTCAACCCCAACGCCGAACGCTGTGGCTTGTTAAAGTCGGGGTCCACGAGCGCTCTCTGCGCATGCACGGCCTCCTGTCCCTTCCTCATCGCATTGGCGGCGGCAGTACCGTCGATATTCCCGGCCGCGGGCAACGTGCCCCTCGCCCACGACAGTACCAACTCGAAGAGGTCGGGGTCCTCGCTGAGAAGGGCGGATATCGGCGGGGGGGGGGTCGTGCGGGAGCCCTGGTCTGCCGGAGCCATCGCCACTGAGCAGAGGAATCTGTGACAGGGGAGAGGGGGGTTCAGGGGGGGGGGGGGGGGGGGGGGGGGGGGGGGGGGGGGGGGGGGGGGGGGGGGGGGGGGGCGTTCTCATTTGTTGTTCGCCTTATTACGGGGGACCATAGTAAATAGGACCTACGGTACACACAAAAAACTATATAGATACAACTATAATTACGATTTTTGAGGTCGTTGTCACTTGCTAGCTCTTGGCAGACAGACCGACTGATAGACCGCTCTTCGCGAACAGCCCTTCTTCTTTGAAACAGCCGAACAGTCAAACAGCCAAACAACCTTTCTTCTTTCTTCTTCGCAAACTGCAACCAATAGACAGCTCTTCGCACAACGCCTAGAAGAGGCGTCTCGCCTTCGACGAACGGCATCTAGATGCAGCTGTAGGCGGCCAAGCTGCTTGCTGCTGTCTGCTGGTGCTGCAACCCCCGCCTCTCTCTTCTCCACGCCCCCCTAAGCTCACCTCCCCCTCGTCGAGAGGCGCGTGGTCCTCGCCCTCTGGCAAGAGAGCGGCAACGACAAAGACCGACCTGGTGCCGACTGTTGTTTGCGACCGGTGCACGGACCAGCACTTACTTACTTGCCCAAGAACTCCGCGCCTGGTGGCAAAAACGTGGCCTTCGCCACCTGCGAGGATCTCATGTGCGATGGTGGCGGGATCATCCTGTATTGTCCAACCAACTGCGAGTTATGTGCTCGCCCGATCAAGGAAGGGACTGTCTCGTACCCCCTCGAGACTGCTCACAGTGGTGAGTGTCTTGGGTCTATTGTTGAATGCTGTATGTTGCCAGTACGTTTTTTTGGGGTTTTCAATTGCCTTTTTGCATACAAACCTACCTCAAAGCGTTTATCATTTTTTGGACTCATCCATGCTCGTTCTTTCCCCTTCGTGCGTTGCGTCGGCTCCTCTTACACAGTGCACGCGAACGCGCACATGCACAACTGTTTGCGGGACGTGAACGAAGGAACGGAGGATTCAGCTGTCGCCGTCACCGCACCGAACGATGTGAGTGCTGCTGCTACTGTGGTGCATTTTCGGTGCACACGATTTCTGTGTGTACATGTTTTGGTGACCCTACGTACCCCCTTTGCTCGTTTTCGGCTGCTGCTGCTGCTGCTGCTGCTGTCAGCGCCACGCCATGAGTGCTGCTGCTGTGCACCTGCTGCTCCTGTGCACTTGCTGCTGCTGTGCACTAGCTGCTGCTGTAGTGCTGCTGCGTTGTTGCCGTGCATCATGCTGGAAGTGTACATATTTTCGGATCGTCAATAAAATTCCGTAGGTTTCGCGATGGCGGCATACTAGGGTACATCATGCTTTTTTTCTTCCATATTTTCATATCGTTGCTATGCTGCTGCTGCTAATGCTGCCAACGCTGCTGCTGCCAACGCTGCGGCGATTCATTGCAGCTTCTGCTGCTGCTAATGCTGTACCAGGTAGCTGCTTCTGCTGCTGCTAATGCTGCCGCAATATCCACTGATTGCTGAATGTTCGTATGTACTCGGATTATTGTTTTTATTGGTCGTTTTTGTACCCAAATTGGTCTTTTGATACGTGAAAAATATTTTTGTCGTTTTGCTCCTGCATTTTGCGTACGTACTGCTTTTTCTCGTTTTTGGCTTGATTTTTTTTCCTATCGTTGCTACGTTGCTATGCTGCTGCTTGCTGCTGCTGTGGTGCTGCTGCGTGGTTGCCGTACATCATGCTGCACTTGTGTGTGTACATATTCTGTATCGTCACTGAATTTCCGTAGGTTTCGCGATCGCGGCATACCAGGGTACATAGTTTTCTTCTTCTTTATTTTCATATCGTTGCCATGTTGCTGCTGCCAACGCGGATTATTGTTTTTGTTGGCCATTTTTGTACCCAAATGTTTTTTTTTATACGTAAAAAAAATATTTTGGTCGTTTTGCTCCTGCATTTTGCGTACGAACTACTTTTTCTCGTATTTTAGCTTGGTTCTTTTCGTATTGTTACTTCGTATGCTGCTGCTGCGTTGTTGCCGTACAGCATGCGGGGTTGGGTCTATCTTTAGTGAGGTACCAAAAATACTTTTCGGACGGACTCGGGGTACATACTTTTTTTCTTCCTTCTATTCATATCGTTGCTATGCTGCTGCTGCTGCCAACGCTGTGGCGATCGGTTGCTGCTTCTGCTGCTGCTGCTGCTGCTGTTATTAATAGTGGTGCCGCAATATTCACTGAATTGAGTGTTCGTATGTACTCGGATAATTGTGTTTCTTGGTCGTTTTGTCGTTTTGTGGCGCTTCTGCGTTGTTCCCGTACACATCATGCTGGACATGATTTGTGTGCCTATTACACTTGTGCGTGTGTACATATTTCTCTATCGTCAACGATTCTTTTTGTGGTGTTGCTGCGTTGTTGCCGTACATCATGCTGGACGTGATTTGTGTGTGTATTACACTCGTGTGTGTGTACATATTTCTGTATCGTCAATAATTACCGTACGTTTTGCGATTGCGGCAGACCAGGGTACATAGTTTTTTTCTTCCTTCTTTTCACATCGTTGCTATGCTGCTACTGCAGCCAACGTTGCGGCGATCCGTTGTTGTTGCTGCTGCTAATGCTAATAATAATGTTGCCGCAATATTCACTGGATGTTCGCATGTACTCGGATTATTGTTTTTCTTGATCGTTTTTGTACATAAATGGTCGTTTGAGTACCTGGAAAAAATATTTTGGTCATTTTGCAGCTGCATTTTGCGTACGTACTGCTTTTTCTCGTTTTGGGCTTCGTTCTTTCCATATCGCTGCTACGCTGCTGTGGTGCTACTGCTGCGTTGTACATCATGTTGGTCATTTGTGTGTACATATTTTTGTTTCGCCAGTGAAATTCCGTAGTTTTTGCGGTCGCGGCATACCAGGGTACATACTTTGTTTCCTCTTTTTTATCATATATTTGCTATGCCGCTACTGCTGCCAACGCTGCGGCGATCCATTGCTGCTTCTGCTGCTGCTGCTGATACTGCTAATGCTGGCTCAATATCCACTGATTGTTCCTATGTATTCGGATTACTGTTTTTCTTGGTCGTTTTTGCACCCAAATGGTCGTTTTGGTACATTAAAAAAATATTTTGGCCGTTTTCCTGCTGGGTTTTACGCATGTACTTGCTGCTTCTGCTGCTGCTGCTGCCGTCGTATAGCAAGCGATTACGTACTGCTGTTGTGCCGCTGTAGAGCAGTACAAATAATGAACTCTGCCCCCCTTCCCCCTCCCCCGCCATTCCCTGCACGCCACTCCCGCCCCGCGCACCCTGTTTACTTCGATCAGGTCGGTGGCAAGTGCTACAACTGCCGCCTGACGGACTCCACCATCAAAGACGGAGACATCATCATCAAGCGCAAAAAGACTCCCTTCCATTTCGCCTGCTCCAGGGCTTCGCGGAATTCCGAAGCAGTACGCCAAGCAGATTGTCTCCATCCAGGACGAATGAGAGGCAACAAATTGTTCCCACATTTCCCAAAATCACGATTATTTCTCCCTACACATACCCAACGGGTTCAACAGCGGACAGATCCACATTCTGGGCCTCCCGCCTCGTTACTACAGCAGCCTGGAAGACTATTTACGTATCATGTCTCATCCAAACTCCTATGCTGGCTAAATCGAAATCGCGGCCGCCCAGCAACTATACAACAATTCCATAACCGTTGTCGTCGCCGGCACTGCTGCTTTCCCCTCTATCCCGAACCTTCCTTGAAACAACAGCATGTATGTTGTATATCATCCACATGCCATGCACTACTCCACTCTCTCCCCGCACTGATGAAAGATGTTATCCTTATTGTTAGACTAATGTCATTCTTACTCTTGCGTCACCCGATCTTACGTTTCACATTACATTCACAAATAAACGCGATTATTACATCCTTCACCATTTCTTACACAAATACATTTAGTTTGGTTGGCTTTGGGTATTGCCCCAATTGCAATATAACTGCAATTGGCGTCAAAGCCCAAAGCCAACCAAAACTGCAATTGGGGTCATAGCCCAAAGCCAACCAAACTAAATGTATTTGTACAAGAACGACGGAATACCCACTCCGAAGGAAAGCCTTGTACTTACCTATTTTTACTCACAATATTTGGTCCTATTTACTATGGCCCCCCGTAATAGTCATTTGACCATTGACCACGCATCCCTTTCGGGGGGGAGGGGAGGGGTCGTGATTTTAGGCCCAGTTAGTAGTCCCATCTCACGCTATTTACAACACTAAGGGCTGCTCCTGACAAACCAAAAAATTCTCACGATTCGCGACTTTTTGGTATGACGAAATATCCTGATTTTTGTTTTTTTTTCAGGGAAAAGCTAGAAAAAATGGTGTCATGAATCGTTTTTTTTTTTTTTGTTTGTTTTGTTTTTTCGTTTTTTTTTTTTTTTTTTTTAGACGTGGCCCTAAAATATTGAAACATCGGTCGGCCACCAGGTCGAGAGCTGGGTTCACCACCGTGTAGATATATTGACAATTTTCCAGGAATATTCCTATGCTCTGTATATGCTTGTACGTACAGCTACTGCGACTATAAATAGCCTAAAACTAACGTGGAGGGGGTAGAAGGTGATATAGCTCCGCGGTCTATGGTGCCCAGCACCATGATTTCGATGCTGGGTGCGACGCTTTTTTCTTTCTTTGCATCCGTCGATTTTTTAACGTTCGACGATTTCTGACCGTTTGCGGCTCGCGCTTCGCGCTCTCATTATATGTCTGCACCTTGTGGGTGGGAGCAGGGTGCCAAATTGGATCACATCCGGGTGGGATCAGGTCCGGTTGAGATCAGGAGAGCCTAGCAGGGGCCTGTTTTGTTTCCCCGCTTTTTATGGAGAATATTCCCAGAAAATTATTTATCTACAGCATGGAGAACTCTACTACAGGTCGACACCTGCGTCAAGCACTTCCACATGACACAGGGCGCCGTGGCAATTGCAAAACAAAAACAAGAAACACAAAAAACGCAACAACACGCACACCAACCAAGCACACGAAACAGAAAAAAAAACAACACACGAAGAACGTTTGAAACAAAAAAAACCAAGAAAAAAACACAAATAACACAAAAAAAACATGAAAAACTCCCCAAAAAACACGACCTCACCTGCACACCGCCGATAACACAACCGCCCCGCCGCCCTCCCCGCCCCCGCTCCTCAAGAGCCCGAACAGGGTGTTCGTAATAAAAGGTGTGGGCTGGCTGTAGCGGTCGTTTTCGAGCGAACCTAGCGTGGCGAGCCGAATCGCGTTGCCGATGGGGTGTAGGTATCGGCGGTTGTCGAAAGCGTTGACGCCGGGCTGTCGGCAATAGGAAGCCTGTTTTTTTTTCAGGGGGCGGGGGGGGGGGTCCCGATCGATCGACCAATCACGCGTCCAATGTTAGCGTTAGCATTAGTGTAAGGGAGGGAAGAACGGAGGGAAGGAGGGAGGGACGGGAGGGCGTTGGACGGAGCGAAGGTTAGGCTTCGGGGGGAGGGGCAGGGGGCGGGGCTCTGCTGTTGCTTACAGATAGAGGGGTAGAAAAAAAGGCCTCTTCGAAAACCTCACAAAGGCGCGAAAAAAAATGAAACCCCAACCCTCGTGTGGGGGAGGGAGGGAGGGGGGGGGGGGGGCGCATAGGTGTCGCGTGACTCTATCGGGGCAGAACGACCGCAAAGGCCTGGTTGGAATCGTCAAGTTCACCAACAACACCAACTTAAGGTAACAGGCAATCAACAGATGCTACGCATCACACGAGAGTATTGACTGACTTGCTGATGCACCACCAGCGCAACGTGTATATCGCAGTACGGTATGGTACGGTATGGTACTGTATTGTATGGCATGGCATGGCATGACATATGATATGATATGATATGGTATGGCATGGCACGGTATGGTATGCTATACCTGGTATTATGGTATGGTATGGAATAGTATGGTAGGGTATGGCATAGTATGGTGCGGTATGGTATGCTATGGCTGTACGGTACGGTATGGTACGGTACGCTACGATATGCCAGTGCGCTACGCTACTGTGCAAGACAGCATGATACGGTACGGCAAGGTATATCACAATACAATACGTTACAAGACAGGAAGGTATATTACAATACAACACCTTACAAGACGGTCCGGCATGGTATATCATGGTATACCGTTACGCAACACGCACCTCCAGCCGTTCGGCGATGTCAGCAAGCCTGTGCAGGATTGGGATGAGCCAGAAGTGCTTGGGCGCCGGCACCTGAACGCCCTGAGCAACGATCAGCAGGCCCTTGAACTCCGCGTCGTACATAGTGAGTCGTCGGCGTTCCGCCTGCTCCCGGTTTGATCGGGGCGAGCAGCGCGAGCGACAACCAGATGAGGGTTGGGGGGGGGGGTCACGGGGGCAAAGAGACGGAGACAGAGACAGACACAGAGGAGGAGACAGAGGCAGAGACAGAGGTGCGAAGAGAGGGAGATAGAGAGAGACAGAGAGAGATAGAGATACATAGAACTAGATTCAAAGAAGATTGGCGATGGAAACAGAGGCAGAAACAGATGGTCTTGAGAGCAGACCCGTGTCCGAAAGAAAAATCGCCAACATTATTCCTTGTGTAGAGGACAATACACACAGTAGCAGGTCCATGCGTTGAGAAGGGAAGCTTTGTGGGGAAACAAAAGAGGAGTCCAGCACAGGAGAGGGAGGGACAGGGACAGGCGGACCCCCAACATGGGATAGGGCCGGGCTTGCCCACGCCGATTCCGGTACTGGCCTGGCCGGGCCTGGCCTAGCTTAGCCTAAACACGTCGGAAGAGACACTTCTATAGGCGAAAATCCGAGACGAACAGAAAAAGAAACATGGTGTACGTGCGGACCGACTATCTCGCCCCCACGCCCCAGTTTCGGGGCATTTGAACACCTCATCAATTCCGGCAAAATTAATACCCCTCTGGTACCCTACAACATTCCTGGTACTTGTTAGACTGGCAATCAAAAGGTGCGGCAACCAGCACTGCTGCGTCGAATCGTGAGGTGGGTGGGTGGGTGGGTGGGGAGTTGCAGAGTCGTGAGGCGTCGGCGACATTTTTCAGGACGGCGTATACACATGGAATACAGAATATACGAGAGGGCATTCTACGTAATATCGAATCACTAGCTTGTTGGGCGCGCGAGCGCGAAGAGCGAGCCTTTTTTTCTTGGTTTTCCAAGGAAAAAAAGCCTCTTCATAACGAATCGTACGAGAGTAGGGTGCCTTGTTTTTAGTGTATCTGGAAGTGTGTGTCACCGTGTGTGATTCAACATGTTTCTCGGCCACGTTTGTCCACCACGCTCAACACACACGGCACCAATGCCAGTCCCGGCGGGCTCTGTGCACGCACACACAAACGAAAACTTCTCGTGCTGGTGCGGTCGTCAGTCGTTCAGAGTTGTGGCAACGTGTGTGGGCACACGGCTGGGCCATGGTTTTAAAAAAACAGAAACGTAAAATATCATAACGCTTTTTGTTTTTGGAGTTCAACTCCACGAGTACTCGTAGGCAGAATGTGCCTGTCCACAGCAACGATCGGGCCGTGCCCCTAAGACATGCTACAGGTGGTATTGTCAGGCCCACCCTCCTACTGATGAGGGGACGGAGAAGCAGGAAAAGCTCTGCTGTAGATGTCGTACATCAGTAGTAGTGGTGGCACCTGTCATGACGGTTTTTTATTTTTTTAGTCTACCTTACGAAATCCAACTCCACGAGTACTCGCAGGCAGAACGTGCCTGTCCACAGCAACGTTCGGGCCGTGTCCCTAAGACATGCTGCAGGCGGTATTGTCAGGCTCACCCTCCTACTGATGAGGGGACGGAGAAGCAGGAGAAGATCTGCTGTAGATATCGTACAACGGTAGTAGTGGTGGCACCTGCCACGAGAAGCTCTGTTGGTCACACGTCAGGTTGTAGAATTTTCGTCTGCAAATTACAGAATGCAAATTTCAAGTTGGGGAACCAGGAAACACACAACAAAAAAATCGAGAACGTGTACAAAGGATTCAAGGGTCAGACCGACAAGCCGAGCGAACAGCGACGCTGACCCTGGCCTCGTGTGCCCCACTGCTGGAGAAGCTCTGCTGTAGATGCCGTACAGCAGTAGTAGCGGTGGCAACTGCTACGAAAGCTATCTCTGTTGGACACAGTATGTCAGGTGCAGATTTTTCGTCTTCAGATTATGCCGAATATCGAGTTGGAGAGCCAGGAAACACACAACAACATCGAGTATATGTACGAAGGGTTCGAAGGCTAGATCGACAAGCGGAGCGTACAGCAGCGAGCGGAGCGTACAGCAGCGACGCTGACCCTGGCCTCGTGTGCGCTGCTGCTGTTGTTGCTGCAGCTATTGTTATTGGCGCCGCTACGACGTATGCTACTGCTGGCGATTTTATTCTTCTTAACGAATGAACCCAAACGTCACGGATACATACAACCGCGTACGTAGATATTCGTTCGTGTGGTTCAGCACAACAATCCGTATTCGCTAGGGCTGTGAGTTGGCTGACCAATACGCCAGGTAGTTATTAGTTGGCTAGGTGTCTAGTTAGTTGCGGCGGTGCCAACTATCCAACAATTTTTTACATTGGGGTTTCCTTGCTTTTAGGAAGGCTTGTTTGGTACGGGGTACGTATTTCCCGGCATCTCCACGTAGTAGTACCACTATTAGTAGCTAACTACAAGCTGCGAGCACGCAGAGAGGACTTCTGCAATTCATGTGCATCAACCCATCGCCATCCACTATGTCTCTCGCGTTAGTATGTTCAGTGTCCAGCGGATGATGAGCACCTCTGGCTCGAGTGTTTGAGCGATGCGCGCCCTAGGCTTCGTGACTATTCAGCGAAGACCATAAGGCCCACAAATGAAACCTCGCAAAGCACAGCTTCGTTTTGTGTGTTAGTTGGTAACTCATCCAATACCACAGGGGGTAGGACAAGGTATTCGCCAGCTCTATTATGAACCGTTCTTGAATCGCCGGCGATGAATAATCTATCCTCTATGCTCCTGTCGTAGAATAGGTCCTATTATTGTATGTTTTCTGTGTTGTTTTTGTGTTATATTACTGGTTTGCTACTGCGTGCCGCACGAGTATTTACCACACTCTGGGCAATGGACACAACAATAGTCTATTGCTTCGACAATAGACGAGGGGGGTAATCTATCGATGTAGATTGTCTGCGACAATAGATTGTGGAATTTATCTATCGATAGACATTGTCAGCGACAATAGACTGGTGATATTGTCGATCGATAGACATTTCGAACACAATAGATGGTGAACTTCGTCCATCGATGGCCACTGCAGGCCACAATAGAATGTGCGAGATGTCGATCGATGGCCATTGCCGGCCACGATAGATTGTGCGAGATGTCTATCGATAGCCATTGGTGGACACAATAGATTGTGCGAGAGGTCTATCGACGGCCATTGCCGACCACAATAGATTGTGCGATATGTCTATCGATGGCCATTGCCGGCCACAATAGATTGTACGAGATGTCTATCGATGGCCATTGCCGGCCATAATAAATTGTACAAGCTATCTATCGATAGCCACCTCGAGGATATTTTGCACTCATCCCACGATGTACGCGAGGCAATAGTCTATTTTGGAAGCGCGTCCAATCCTCTTTTGTGGATGGCGATGGATACTGTCGTACACAATCGCGTACCCTTTTCCTAATTGAGAATTGTCTTTCCGACGAGAATGAGATGTTATCTTTTGGAACCCAACAAGTTGCCAAATATGTACCAGGTACCAGGTATGTCATGTTCTGTACGTATGTGGTAATGTGAACCGACGTCATCATGTTGTGGAGACCATAAGCTCTCACGCTCATTTGACGAAGACATTATTTAGAGGTGTCGCCATTAATAGACACTCGAGCACCAAGATATTGGTAACTGTCATCAACTTGTGTGCGCTGGTAGTTTCGGAAATTGATTCGATTTAATACCTTTACTGTGTCCTACAGTCTATTAACTCCACTTTGAATAAAACGTGGATCATTAAACTAAAACCACCGTACGCTGAAAATTCTAAGCTTTCCGTTTCTCATCTCGAGTCGGTTTGTCCCATACTGAAACCAAGTAAGTAAGACTTATTTCTTCGGATGCTGGTCATCTTCGATCTTTATTGTTCGGAAACTTATTCGATTTATTACCCTTACGTTGTCTTATATTAACTGCACTTTCAAAAATAATCTGGATACTAAAAAAAAAAAAGCACCTTGACAAGAAAATTATCAGCTTCCGTTTCTTAACTCGAGGTTTTTGTCCCGTACTGAAAAGAAGTAAGTCAGATTCATATTTTTCGGAGCCCGGCCAACAATCTTTTGTGGGTAGCGATGGCTATTGTTGGACACAATCGCGTACCTATTGTTGGTGGCAATAGAAGCTTCGGCGGTCGTCAAGAATGGCCATCGACATGCATCATTCCACGGTATACAATAGGTTTAGGCAATAGCTTATCGCGAAGACACGCTCGACGGTCTATTGTGGGTGACGATGGCTATTGATGGATACAATTGCGTGTATATTGTTGGCGGCAATAGCCATCGATAGGCAAACGTTTTTAGTCTATTGTTCAAACAATATATATCACGGTCGCCTCCCCAACATCTATTGTTCAGGACAATGGCCACCTACGGACAATCTGGTGGCTCCATTGTTATGGAAAAGGCATATTGTCTCCATTGCCGAAAATATATTCTTCCCTGACAATATCTATCGATAGACAGCGTTGCCAGTCTATTGCCGTCAACATCTATTCACAGACAGCGTTGCCGGTCTATTGTGGTTAACAGTGTCTATCGACAGACAGTGTTGCCAGTCTATTGCGGTTCGCAATAACTGTCGCTAGCCAGCGTTTCCAGTCAATTGTCGTTAACAATGTCCATTGACACACTTTTTCGGGCCTACTGCAGCGGCAATGTTATATTTCCTTTTTATTGTCCAGGGTATATGCACATCTTACCTCATCTATGTGATCCACTATAACCGATTAGGAATCACTATTAATAACAGAGTACCAACCACAACAACACAGCCGACAACGCAACACACTTGACGCCCATGATACCCACTGCCTTGTTGAGATACACAACGTTGCAGCCCCTCTTCACGCTATGTCATGCACCGACATTGCTGCTCATCACGATACACCATGCACTCATTCCATACTGGTGGTGATCACAAGATGAAAATATGGCATTGCTGCGGCACGAAATACTGCGTTGCTTAGTAAATCAGAGTGCATCGTAGGTGTGGAAATAGGCGGGTGATGGTGTCCATCGATAGACATTGTCCACCACAATTGATTCTCAACGGTGTCCATCGATAGCAATTGCCGGCCACAATAGAAATGTATCTATCGATAGCCATTGCTGGTCACAACAGATTCAGAAACACATCTATCGACAGACATTGCCAGTCACAATAGATTAAGAAATGCATCTATCGATAGCCACTGCCGGCCACAATCGATCAAGAAATGTGTTAATCGATAGCCACTGTGAAATGCAGCAGATTCTGCAAGCTATCCGTCGATAGCCATTGCCGGTGGCAATAGCTTTCAACCCAAGTACTTCAGCACACTCCTGCCTGAACAATATGTTGGGGACGTAACGTATCGATAGACATTACCGACGACAATGGATCGAGGAACGTGCCAATCGATAGCTTTTGCCGACGACAATAGACCCGTCCATTGCACCAAATTCTATTGCTATTGTAGGGGCCATTGTCTGTCCAGGGTGTGTTACAAACCATCTCCTTTATTTACGGATACGACAAATGTGACACCCGTGAGACCCCCAGACGGGCACGGCATGTCATATATTTTTGGTGCATCCATCCCTATTGATAGAAAGTCTGATAAACTTTACCTCGCGTGATCAAAACCAGAGATAAACCTGGTCGATTTACCATACTTTTTTAGTGTAAAACGAAGCCAAAAAGCGTTTTCTATTACTCCGGCGGCGCCTTCAGCGGGATCTTCCGGAAGTGCCTCCAGCGGGGCCCCCTCGGCCGGGTGGGGGGGGGGGTTGGCTCGGGAACTCCAGTCGACTCACAACCCTAGTATTCGCCCAGCATGATGCAACTCAGATTTTACTACCGCAGGTACTGAGGTCGCGCCTCATTACCACCAATTATTAGTACCATGATCTGAAGCTCAAGCTCTCATAAACCTGCTGCTCCACATGGCAGATCTCGTGGGCGAGCGTTGTGGTCGAACACGGGGGAGGGTCGGCGGGGTGTGCTTACGAAGATTGCCCTGGCCCTCTAGCGTTGCTGCGTCGAACACGGGGGAGGGGGCGGGGTGCTACGAAGATTGCCCTGCTGCCCTCTAGTGGAGGTGTGGGTTGGGGGCATAGAGCGATAGGCCCGCAGAGAACTTAGTGAGAGGCCAAGCCTTGCGCACAGCTACCGAGTTCTATACAGCTGCTGCTGTAGTGCGAGCGCTGGGTAGCACTGACGGCCAGGTGGCGCGTGGAGGTAGCATGGGGGTACCCGAGACAGGAGGCAACGCAGATGTTCCGGAAAATAACGCAAGATAAAGTCCAAAACTTCAAGAACAGAAGAGCAGGGTCTTCGAGCAGTTCTCCAGTAAGTCTCGATCCCCAGAGACCTGCACTCGTCAGGAAAGCTCACCGCGGCATCGCGTACACCCGGAGGTAACCACCGCGACCGTGCCAGGCGTGACGAAGGCCTGTTCCCCTCACCAAGAACCATTCTGTGCGAGCCATCCGCGAGCCAGGATAGTTCGCAGCACTGCTACAGCTGTGTCTGTGATACGCCATTCTATGCGGCTGTTTGACTGAGATGGGTCTCGGACTGAAGACTTGCAGCTGCAGTACATTCGAAGGGTATGCTCTGCAGCGCTGCTGTGCTGGCTGGTGGTGGGCGGAGTTGTCAAGCCCAGGTTGGTCGGGGTGCTGAAAATCGTTCCAGAGCAGCACCCTGTCGGCTGCTGCTTGTTGTTGAAGTCGGACATATTGATGTCGGTGCGTCAACGTGAGAGGGTTCATCAACAGAGAGGCGGAGCATGAAGGCATGAAGAGAGGAGCGATCGCGATACACGTGTGTATGATACTGGTACGCTTGTCTATCATAGGGAGGAGAACCAAAATTAAAACAAGCAGCGAGATAGGCGGCACGAGCGGAAAGCGTGCCAGCAGCAACAGCAGCAGTAGGCATGAAATTCCACTGCCACTACTGTACTACTACTGTCTGTTGTTGCTGTGCTGCTCTGGGTGCTAACTGCTGCTGCTGAGGGACGTAGAGCACGCATCCAATTCTTGGGTAAATGTTGTTCGAAAAAACAAACATTTGAACGGAGACGAGTGAGAGGAGCGAGGAGACTCCGAGATGCAGAACCTCACCGACGCTGATCCTCGATTTCCACCACCACCAATACCAGCTCCACTCCATGGACTCCGTCTTCCCTCCATGCCTCCACAATGGCCTCGCAGTCGCGTTCGCAAGGCAGTTGCGATCGTGGTCTGAGAAAAGCAAAGAGCGAAAAGCGAAAAGCGCCCGCAGTGGGAGCTCTAAAACGAGTCAGGCGGTAACGAAACGGGAATTTTCGAATTTTTCCCACCGCTCCAGATCCGCCCAGAGGCACACCTTACACCTTGAGTACCCACTCCGGCTCACTGGCACCAGGGGGAACGCGCTATTGAAGGGTGTCACGGCAGCCATCATTGTTCACCTCGCTGTGTGGACCTGTCATTGCAAATTGCGGCTCTCCATCGAGCACTGAGCCAGAGTAATAGGGTGGTCAACCCCAGGCTCTAGTTGGTAAGAGGCGGCGAAAGGCGCACCTGCGATACGAGCAACAACAGCCAAGAAGCTGGCAGACTGACTGTGGACAAGGTGAGTTTTGTTGCTGCTTCATCCAGTGATTTTTCATCCAACACGAGCAGTAGCAGTAGCGGTAGCAGTGGTGGTAGTAATGGTGGCAGTCTTCAGATGTCTATCGGCTTTAGCAAGGTCTGTGTCGGCGGTCCGAGCAACAGCGAAAGGGCAGACAGAGAGATAGTCGGCGCAGACAGGAGCAATTGTGGGGTGTTGACGTCTATTCTCGCTCGCATGGGTGCTCGTATTTGCGCAGCAGCATCAGCAGGGTTGCAAGCCGCGACGGATCGTGGCTCCCAGAGCACTACGTACTTTGAGTACTGGAGAGAGACATGTGCAATACTGATACTGATTTGCTGGCTTCATAACCGTGCGTATTTGAATACGGCAGAAAGATGCGGTACAAAATACTGCTGCTGTAGGTCCCTGGTGCAGGGTATGGCATGGAGACAGGAGATGCGCGGTGCGGATCATTCATGAACCTGCGTTTAGCGTTCAGGATGAAGGCACAAATAGAGCAACTCCACGGCGGTGTTATAAGAACATTGTCTCTCTGGCGTACCGGCGTCTGCTGCTGCTATGATATGTATGTGATGTGCAGCAGGCAGCTTCGAAACTAAAGTGTTGCGACAACTTCATCCGATTCCTCGCCATCAGGTACAACGTACGAGTTCCCGTGACACGTCCTTAGGCTGATGCTGTGACGTACGTATCAGCATATCAGGTTCCAGGCATTCCGATATCATACACCTACCAGGTACCTAGTAGTACCTGGTACGGTATGTGATGTCAGTGCAGTATAGCAGCGGAGCGCCTGGAATGTATGGCACACCTCAACGCCGTCGCTACCCGTGTTCTCGTATATTCGTTTGCTATACCCGTGTGTACCGGGTAGGTACTGGTGTATCGTTCTCGTGCACTCGTGTACTCTACTGGTATTAATAGTACACCCGGGTACTCACCCACTCGTGTTTTTCAGAAAGCGCCGCGGCAGCTTGGGCCCGAAATATTCCCATCAGTGCGCTCGTCTGCCACACCCGTGCACTCGTGTACATACTCGTGTACTCCCCGTGTACTCGTGAACTAAAACACCCCCGGGGGCACTCGTGTATCGGAAAGTGCCGCGGCAGCTTCGTCCCGGAATCTCCCCGTCAGCACGTCAGGGAGTCCAGATACTTGTTGGTGCAGTCAACAACCGTGCTGCCCTGTCTGGGACACCAGCAAATAACAATAAACAATATCTATAGACGGCCGCACCGCCAGCAGCCAATGAATGCCAACACGGACAGGGGAGGGGGGGGGGAGGGCGTTCAATGCCGCCCCCTCTGGTGGGTTGAAGTTGTAAAGGGGTTTTAATCGTAACTCCCCCCCCCCCCCCCCTCCATTGGAACCTGTCAGCCATATGCAAGTCCGGTCACCAGCGATTTTTAGTAGAGAGTATGCAACTCACCCTTCATGCGCCTCGCGCAACACCTCACGGCGCTTCTCGCTTGGTGCAAGCAATATCTCCCTGATTGGTGAACACACGACGTGCTCCGTCCCGGCGTTGTAGAGATGCGAAGGTCTATGGTCATACGACTACGGCCATGCATGACATGAGCACACACACACCCTTCCCTCCACCGTATCCGCCCCCACCTCAGAAATAAGCTGGAAACGAGGGGTTAAGGGACGCGGTGAGAGGGACGCCACGGCAGTGACGAAGCGGGGTTGGGGGGGGGGGGGTGAGGGGAGGACTGGCAATCGAGGATGTCGGTCATGATCGACACATCGTTGGGAGAGGTAGTAGTGGACCTGTTCTGCGATGAAGCCCCGCTTGCCGCGAAGAATTTTCTGAAGCTCTGCAAGCTAAAGTGAGTCATGAATACGACCAAGCAAGGGTGTACCTGGTGTGTATTCAGTAATAGTAAGGTACATGCTGTGGGGTAGCCAGGGACCAACCCTTTTGATTTCGATCATCTCGGATACGTACCCGAGAACCCAGAGAGTATATAAATATACCTATGATGATCCTCAGCCTTGTCCGATCCGTTTTAGTCGGGGGATCTCTCCCCCCTCTGACCGTCTTTCCGCTCGGTTTCTTCGCCGGGGCGTGCCCCCGCCACGCCTGAACCGCCCGGCGTCGGAGGATCTGCCCGCTTAGCGCCGTGGCGCCCGCGCGAAGCCTTGACGTTGAGATCTACGAAAGAATCTCCGAAGATCCCGGCCCTGTGTATGTTTTGGGCCATTCTCTCTCGACAGAGTGTATGCATTCGCGTGGTTCTTTCCGGCACGTCCTCTCCGACCTCCGACCCATGGGGGGCGTCAACTACCCGGCCGGCGTCGCCATCGTAGGGGCCTGCGCGGGTGGCTGTATCTGGAACACCGATGGAACGCCCCGATAGCACATGCCACCCAGGCTTCGTTGAAAACTTCCATCTATAAAAAAAGATGCCGGGGGGTATATACGAGAGAGATCGCATGTCACCTACAGCAAGCAGCTCTTATGACGGCCAGGAGCACTTATGGTGTGTACGCTATCGTACAGCGGCATCTGCAGTGGAGCTGTACTACGTGGCTGCGGAGATGTACTGTATACAGGTGCAGCAGTACTGCTACAGCAGCTGCTGTGACGACACCTTTCAACGGAGCTGCGCTGTCGGTCTTCGCGTACGCCCTGAGTCAGATGTCCGTCACACCGCGTTTCTAGGATTCCGCCGCTTTTTGGTTAATCGGCAGGTAATTGTGAGCATTCTGCCGCCTTTTCATTTCTCAATTCGCTGTTATCATGAAGACATGAAGACATACAATCATCTCACACCTCTCAGAGTGGAGTGCGGAGCGCACGCTCTCAATCTCTTGGCATCGAGTCTCAGCCTCCTCCTACTCCTACTCCTCTACTTTATGTACTCCCATCACACGGGTCTGCGACCGGCGGCCGTTCAGGCCGCCTGCGACACCATTGAAATAGGCCGTTTTCACTCATAATCGGGAGAAATAATGAAAAAGTGCGGGCACGTGTAACCCTAGATGTACTCGAATGGTCGTAACTTTTGACTGCGATCGCCGATTTTAAAACTAGACACATCTGCATGACGTCCTTGATGAAACGAACAAAAATTGATGAACTCGTTATTTTTTTTTTACTTGGCGAAAAAATTATCGGTACTTGTGTAGTAATATTCAAGTAAAAAAATGTTTCCGGAAAAAAAAAAAGCGAGCTCGGCAAGATTCGAACTCACGACACGGGCGTAAAAAACACCCAATAACCTACTCACTTAACCACAAACGCACAAACGCACGAAAACAATTATTAATATTATTAGGGAATCAGCTCACATGTACCTCATAGCTTGACGCGGGTCGTGTTCCCCCTCTCCCCCCCCCCCCCCCCCAAAAAAGTCGATCCCCGTCCCACGTTTTCACCAATATGCCTCCACAGATTTTTTTTATCTCATCGTTAGACTTGAAGTGGGTGTACCCTTGTATATATATATATATTTGTTTGTTTTGGAATGGCCGGGTCCTGAAGAGGATCGGGGATGATTGAGATGCCATAAAATCGCTGAGGAAGCTATTACGGGGGTCCATAGTAAATAGGACCAAATATTGTTGGTAAAAATAGGTAAATATATAGTTTCTTATGTATACCATAGGTCTTACTAACTATGGACCCCCGTAATAGCTTTTCATATCTGCAACCTGTTTCGGCGGACTGGCCATAGTTGTCGAGATATGGTCATGTTTGTTCAGTGAAGCACCTTCTGGGACGACCGTTAACACTCAGTTGTGAGCTTCACCGCGCGACCCCGCTTGTTTCCATAGGCTTATTCGAACGCTCCTGCGAAGAGCAAGTCTCCGAGGTAGGTTTTAGATTTCCTCAATTTGTTCAGCACCCGTTATTTTTTGTCGAAGTCCCCCAACATCGGATCACGAGTACCAGCAAGAACCACTGGGGTAAAAGGAATGAAGAAATCGTCTTTTTGATACCCGTCTTCCCCCCTCCGTACTTCAACTTTCTGAAGCTCTGTAAGAAAAAAATGAGCTATGTATGAATAGGCCGCTTTCAGCCAGGGGGGCGAGGGGAGAACGATAAACCTCCCACCTGGTATATACCAGTGTTCAACAGGGAGGGAAACGTATAATATGCAGAAATCGTATTTTTTTTCACTCGCTTTTCCCCCAGGGGATTTTTTATTTGTGTTCTTTGCCTTCAATGAAAGTGGTCTACTTTCTTGGATAGCTGCTGTGCCTTGCTGTACTCGTAACCTCCCGCAATGTCTGCAGTGGGAGGAGAAGGGGAAGGAGGGGTATACTCATGTTTTGCATGGCCGTAGTCGTATCACCGTAGACTCTCTTCCCCTCCCCTTCCCCCGCTGTCGCTCCCTAAAGTGCCTGTCAATATCTTTCTTTCACCCCCCCCCCGCTATTATATATAAGTTGGGTTGGCGTCGGTTGGCAGCGACACTGTAAAACATGCCGCTCACTACTTGAGCCAAACAACCAGGGTACCTCTTTTCTTTTCTTTTTTTTGGCGGTCGGTCACAGCTGATGGTCGAGTTAGATCATTCGTGCGAGATAAAAAAATATATATTCCGCACAAGTGGGAATGATCGTATCAAGTACTGTTTATAGTAAGGCACCCAAGAGGCAGTTACATAGTACTCCCATTGCTGTCTCTGGAAGTGACTACACCGAAAAATAGATTATCTCATTGAAGCTGCCATCCATATGCAAGTCCGCCTCACAAGCGGTTCTTACGTAGTAGGATGCAGGTCACCCTTCATGCGACTCGCCGGACACCTCACGGCGCTTCGCGCTTGGTGTAAGCAATGTATGCTTAGTCTGTTAAAACCCGACATGCTCCGTCCCGGCATTGCAGGGATGCGAGGGTCTGTAGTCACACCACTACGGCCATGCATGAGATCGAGTGCATCTCTCCTATCGAGTACCTCCCCCCCCTCTCCCTCTCATTACGCATTACCCCCCCCCTCTGTCCCTCGACGGCATAAAAACTGCTGCTGCCACAACAGCTCCCCCTAACCTAGTTACAGGGAGGAGGAAATAGAGGCAGAAGGAGAGAGAGGAAGAAATTAAAGGGGGTACGTATAGCAGAGAGGTCGCATGCTCGGGACAGCTGGAATATCGAAAAAAAATGTTTACGAAACAGTACCAGACGTCGACACGGAGTCGAGCAACCACCCAACAAACACTGAGCCCTTCGCTCGCACGGAAAATATCGCCACACGAGACGGAGTGCCTGATGTTTATCTACAACATGTGGCTTTCTTTCCTCCCTCCACCCATGCTCATCTTAACCCCTCCTCTCAACGTAATAAACGCCCAAATGTTGGAGGTGTCTCGACTAGGAATAGGAACGGTGCTCTGTCTCGAAAGGGATGCGTGGTCAGCGGTCAAATGACTAAGGCAAGCAACAAATGGGCACGACCCCCCCCCCCTCCTTCCAAATTATGTTTCTCTCCACGCGTATCTCACTGTACAACCCCCTCTATCCCTCTACCTACGACTCCTTCCCTCCCTCCACCCATCCATCCCTCCATTCCTCTTCAACTCCATGACTAAGGCAAGCAACAAATGAGCAGAACCCCCCCCCTTCCTTCCAAAGTATGTTTCTCTCCACGCGTATCTCACTGTACAACCCCCTCTACCCCTCTACCTACGACTCCTTCCCTCCCTCCCTCCATCCATCCCTCCATCCCTCTGCAACTCCATATCTCCCTTCCAACACCCCCTCCCCCCCAAGATACTACAACGGCTGCTTGTTCTACAACGTACAGCAGAACTTCATGATACAGACGGGCGATCCCACTGCTTCGGGCAAGGGCGGAACGTCCGTGTACGGCCTCATGTACGGCGAGCAAGCGCGGTGAGTTCTACTTGTATCTACGCAGTTATACGTGAGAGGGGTTTTGTTGTAGATTGATCGGCTTTTTTAGCAGGGATGGTACATCCATGCGTGCATAGCGTCATGTACGGCTAGCAAGCACGGCTAGATCTGCTGTACGTATCTATTCAGTACGGCTTTGCTATGGCTCTATCGGCCTCTTTTGTCAAGGGGCGGAACGTCCGTGTTCGGGATCTCATGTATGGTGAGTAAGCGCGGTTGGTCCAACTGCAGTACAGGACACCTAACAAAACGAGCCCTAAGAAAGGCAGGCTGAGATAGACAGGACTTACTAAATTGGAAAGTCGTTAATACTGCAGCTTATGGAAAACACACCCTGTACCAAAAAGAAACCCAGCGCCCTGGTTCAGTACTTGCGTTTTCTTACTATTCGTACGAGTTGACTCTCCCCTCCCCCTCCTCCCATCCCCTCCCCCCCCGCTCCCCTCCTCCCACCCCCTCCCCTCCTCTTCCCTAACTCCCCCTCCCCCTTCACCGTCCCCTCTTCGCCCTCCTCCTTCCCCTCCCCGCCTCCTCGCCGCCCACTTCCCCTTCCCCCCCGTGTTAGTTTTTTCGAAGACGAGATCAAGCCGACCAGCCACAAGCACAATGAGGCCGGGCTGCTTTCGATGGCCAACATGGGGGTGCCGCACTCCAACGGGTCTCAGTTTTTTTTCTCGATGCGCGGCGATGACATGCAGCACCTTGATGGGAAGCACACGGTCTTTGCGAAGGTGAAAAAAGCAACGACAACAGAAAAGGGCTCACTTTATGGCGGCAGGATACATCTACTGGCAGTACATACTGGCATTATACTGGCAGTGTAGGTATATACTGACTGTGACGAGATGCGGCACCTTGACGGGAAGCACACGGTATTTGCGAAGGTAAAAAACAAAAGCAGATATTTATTGTCCAGTTACTTATTATGTTATACTATTTACATGAAGAATATTATCCAGCATGTTATACTGACAAAAGTATATATCTACTGATCGTGACGACATGCAGCACCTCGACGGGAAGCAAACCCAAGGTGTTTTTGCAAGGGTGAAAATAAACACACAGTTTTTGTTTTTCAGCGACTATTGGTGGCAGATGTTGCGGTCATTACTAGAAATTGGCGGTAATGAGGCGCGACCTCAATAATACCAGCAATAGTCATATCTGCGATGCATCATGCTGGGCGAATACGGATTTCTCTGTATTGTGCTGAACCAAGACAAACGAACATCTACGTACGTACGAGGTCGTATGCATCCGTGACGTTTGGGCTCCGGAGAGGGCAGAACATGTTCTCGTTCGTTTTTTTTTAGGTTACGAGAAAATGAGCGATTTACAACCTGATGCCAAAATCAAAAAGTTGACGGCTGGAAATCGAAAAGCAAGTCGAAAACACGGACAGCAACAATCCAGCGCGTCCGACCACCTCAAAATATCACATTAGGACCGCAGTACACATCACCCAACCCACAGCTAGCACGGCAACACAGCCGCACAGACCCCCCCGTAAACAGCCAACAGTCGAACCACAACAACACCAGCCCTGGCGTTCTTTGGCCTTCGTTTCCCGGCGTTCGAGCCAAAGCGGATATAGTTTGAGGAAAATTCAGGATGATGCCCTCTAGAGCGAGGTCGGAAGTTCGTTTGAAGACGAAAAATCTGCACCTGACATGTTCAGTCCAACAGAAAGAGCTCCTCGTAGCAGCAGGTGCCACCACTAATACTACTGGTGTACGACATCTACAGCAGAGCTTCTCCAGCAGCAAAACAGCAGCAGCAGCAGCAGCAGCAGTAGCAGTAGGACACACGAGGCCAGGGTCAGCGTCGCTGTGCGCTCGGCTTGTCAGTCTAACCCTTGAACCCTTTGCGCACTTACTCGATTTTGCCGTGTGTTTCCTGGTTCCGAACTCGAACTTCGGCATAATTTGAAGACGAAAAATCCGCACCTGACGTGTTTTGTCCCACAGAGAGTGCTTCTCGCAGCGGGTGCCACCACTACTATTGATGTACGACATCTGCAGCAGAGCTTCTCCAGCAGCAAAACAGCAGCAGCAGTAGCAGTAGGACACACGAGGCCAGGGTCAGCGTCGCTGTACGCTCGGCTTGTGTCGGTTTAACCCTTGAACCCTTTGTACACGTACTCGACTTTGTTGTGTGTTTCCTGGTTCCGCACTGAGTGCTCACAATTTGAAGACGAAAAATCTACAACCTGACATGTGTCCAACAGAGCTTCTCGTAGCAGGTGCCACCACTACTACTGCTGTACAACATCTACAGCATATCTTCTCCTGCTTCTCCGCCCCCTCATCAGTAGGAGGGTGGGCTTGACCAAACCACCTGCAGCATGTCTCGGGGACATGGCCCGAACGTTGCTGTAGACAGACAGGCACAGTCTGCCTACGAGTACTCGTAGAGTTGGGTTTCGTTAGGTAAAACGCAAAAAACAAGAACCGTTACGTATGATATTTTGCGGTTGTTGGTTCTGTTTTTTTTTTAACCATGGCCCAGCCATGTGCCTGCACACGATGCCGCACCTAGCTCGACCAACTGTGAACGAGTTACCACCGCACCAGCGTGAGAAGGTTTCGTTTGTGTGTGCGTGCACAGAGCCCGCCAGGACTGGAATTGGTGCCTTGTGCGTTGAGCGCGATCGACAAACGTGGCCGAAAAAAGTTTGAATGATGACCCTCACAAACAGAGAAACTCTAAACAAGGCACCCTACCCTCGCATGCGACTCGTTATGAAGAGGCTTTTTTTTCCTTGGAAAACCAAGAAAAAAAAGGCCGCGTGCCTCCTTATGAGATATTGTACCAAAAGCCGAGCCGTGTCATACAGATCCCATCGGGAAAACAATATGTAGATCGTTCAGATAGTACAGATCAGAGGTATATTACCCCGAAAGATGTAGATCATGAACTGAGGATCTATCTGATCTGTCGAATATGTGAAATTGTTGGACAGGTGATGGAAGGCATGGAGACGCTGGAGGAGATCAACGGACAGTTCTGCGACGACCACGGCAGGCCTTACCGCGACATTCGCATCCTGCACACGTACGTCCTGGATGACCCCTTCGATGACCCCCCGCAGGTGCGTGATTGTTTCACCGCTGAAAGAGTAAGTACATGGTACACCCTTTTTTACGAATAGGGTACTCGTACACCGATTTACTATGAGGGTGCAGCACACTCTTTTGCTAATAAGGTACTCGCACCCTGGTGTACTAAAAGGGTGCACTTTTGATGCCCAGGTCTATTGCGGGGGACCATAGTAAGTAGGATCAAATATTGTTGGTAAAAATAGCGAAAAGTATGTAGATTTTTGTGTGTACCGGAGGTCCTATTTAATATGGTCCCCCGTAATAGCAAGCCCCAAACACGAGACGTGCGGTTTTATCAGCCTTTCACTAAAGGGCTACACCCTCTTTCGGTGCCCAGGGTCTAGCGGCCTAGGACACGAACAGTGCGGTCTTTTTCAGCGTTTTACTGGAAAGGTACACTTTTGTGTCAGCCGTCTATTACGGGGGACCACAGTAAATAGGACCTACGGTACACACAAAAACCTATATATTTACCTATTTTTACTCATATTATTTGGTCCTATTTACTATGGTCCCCCGTAAATAGCAAGAACGAGTGGTGGTAGAGGTATCACCGTGCTCCTCGCGTGTCGTGTGTTCATGTCCAGTAGTTGTTCACATCTGACGCATGCCCTGCGCCAGCAGCCGGGGCTGCTTCGTGTAATCGATGCGGTAATCGTCATTTTTGTTTTGACGTGTTTTCCAGGTCTGTTCACGGGTCGGTCAAAACCTCGCTGGTCAGGTCGGGTTGGGTCGGTACGGGTGGTCCGGCCCGACTCGTGAGAATTTGAAGATCTCCTGACCCGAGCTGACCCGACCCGATCCGACCCGACCCGACCCGACCCGTTTTTTTTTTTATTTCATGACCGGTGAAGAGCCCTGATGTTTTCCCTCTGAAGTCCTAAATGGATTTTACTGCAGCCCTGCTTGCGCATGCGCCCCTGGCTCCTGGCCCACAGCCCTTGGCGTTGTTGTTTTTTCTCTCTCCCTTGTCCCTCCATCTGTTCTCGACTTGGATGTTTTGGTGGGGAAACCCCTGGGCATTCACACCTTTCCCTCTGTTCCTTGTTCGGCCTGATGGTACTATGGTGTCTGTTTTTGCTGCTGGTGCTGCTGCTGCTGCTGCTGCCACTGTTGACTACCTGATCGTACTGTTGGTTTTTGCTGCAGCTGCTGCTGCTGCTATTGTTGCCCTGGTTATGTGTATTTGTCCATCGCTGCTGCTGCTGCTGCTGCTGCTGCTGTTGGCCTACGGTACTCGTGTTTATCTGTTCATCGCTGCTATTGTTGTTGGCCTGCCGGTGTTTTATTTTGCTGTCGTTTATGCTGCTGCTGCTGCTGTTGGCCTGCTCGTGTTCTTTTATTATCGTTGATGCTGGTGCTGCTGCTGCTGCTGTTCCGTTTCGACGGCAGCTGTCGGTTCCGGACGAGTCGCCGCTACGCGATCGTCCCGAGGAGGAGCGAGTGCCGCTGCGGTTGGGAGCGTTGGACAAGGTGTCCCTAGAGGCGGACGAGAAGACGGAGATCGAAAGGGAGAAGCAGGTAAAGGACGGCATTGTTGTTGCTGTTGTTCCTAGGCGTGTTTTCTTCATGACGCTTTTATCGCATTCTTCGGGCTTTGCATTATTTGAACGTCTCTCCAGGACGTTCTCGGGAACGCTTTCGTAACGTCTTTCTTTTGGAATTTAGTTCGGAATTTTCTTCCGCTTGGCCTATTCGGAGCGTCGTTCGGGATGTTGCTCGAAGGGTTCTTGGCGACGTTCTTCGGACCGTACTTCGTCGTTTTAGTTTTCGTCGCCCCCTCCGGAGGTTGTCCCGTGAACAGCCCCCCCCCCTAGTTATTGGTGAATTGCCGATCGTAGACCAGTATACATACCTTGGCGTAGAGATCTCAAAAGGCTGCTCTTGGGATACACATATAGGAAAAGTAATAGGAAAGGGTAAGGCACAAGTAGGCAAGATGGATGCGATCCTAACAGACCCGAACCTTGACACTAGGATTAAGAGATGTATCTTGATGAATGTGATAGTACCAAAGCTAGAATATGCAGGAGAAGTATGGGAAGGGAACGCGAAACTCGTAAAACAGTTGGAAACAGTACAAATGAAGCAGCTAAAAAAAATCCTCAAGATGCTCAAGTACGACTAGTAATACAGTATTAAGAGCAGAACTGGGAATGCGCCCACTCAAGACAAATAGAGACATGAGAAAGTTGAACTGTCAATATAAAGTAAGGAACATGCCAAAAAACAGGTTGCCAGCCATAGTTGATAGAGCTGTATGGGAGAAAGTATCAAAAGGACGAGCTGGAATAAGGTGGGATGGCGTAGTTGAGAACGTATGGAAGGATCTAGGGGGAAACCAAGTAGAGATGATGTCCGCCGGGAAGTTTGGGAGGTACAAGGCAGAAGTAGAAAGAAAGGATAGAAAGAAGGGAAAGGCTAGCGCTAAGAAACAAGGTGGAATCGGAAAAACACTTTGAGATATACGGGGGATTGAGGGAAGGAATAGGAATGAAAACGTATTTGCATGGCCCAATGGACTTCGCGAAAACGCTGAAACTGTGCTTTCGTGTAGGGGACCCGGACCTGCCAGAAAGAAGAAAGGTACACCAGTAGCCGGGAAGAGGAGGAAGTAGACGCACAGATGTGCCCGTGTCGCAAAGCAATAGAGAGTAGAACTCACATAGTAAGAGAATGTGAAATATACAAGGAGGAACGGGATGTGTTAGAAGAGGAAATGAGGAAAATAGACGAATGTGACATGGAGGAGTTTGATACAATGAAAAGCAGCGAGAAAACGATCGCTATCCTAGGAGATAGATGGTGGCCACAGGAGGCCAAACAGGAAGGGGATAAGATTAGCAAAAAGTTTCTATGTAATTTATGGAAATAACGTAATGAGCGCCCAATTGTTGGAGGTGTCTCTATTAGGAGTAGGAACGGTGCTCCGTCTCGAAAGGGATGCGTGGTCAATGGTCAAATGACTAAGGCAAGCAACAAATGAGTACGCCCCGCCCCCCCCCCCCCCTAGTTATTGGACCAGCTGTCTCGAAAACGGCAGGCTGTTCGTCCCTTCCGCACGCGCTCGATTTTGGTGTTTGGCAATTTCGTTTTTGTGTTGCTGTTTTGTTTCGTCGGCCGTATATCTCTCTTGTGTACCTTGGCGTGTGGCCCGCGCTGTTCCGGTGTGGGTTTTCCAGCAAGATTTTTCCATCGTCCCTGCCGTCGCTGTTAGCAGTCCCGGCCCGAGTTTTTTGTACCTGGTCCCTACCCGTATACCTAGGCATCGCCTGCTCTATGAGAGTCCACTACCGCGATAAACAACTGCGAAAACAACACCAACTACAACAACTACCATCACCACCATGACGACCTCGCCAATTCCTATTCACCACCATCAACTCGCCATCACCACCTTATCATCATCGCCACCATCTCCACCGAGTATGACAGCGAAACCACCTCCACCACTACCACCACCAATAGCATGTCTATGCCCGTGCTCGTGCCCCATGTCCGTGCCAATGCTCCGCCCGGGCCCTGACCCCCCTCGCATACGCGTGCTCCGATGCCGCACCACTCACCCTTTACCCTTTCACCCTAGCTGAGGGAAAAAACGGCGCGATCTAACGCGGTAGTGCTGGAGATGATTGGAGACCTCCCGGACGCCGACATGAAGCCGCCCGAGAATGTGCTGTTCGTGTGCAAGCTTAACCCAGTCACGACTGATGATGATCTGGAGATCATCTTCACGAGGTCAGTCGTCGCGCGACCCTCCAGGGCATGAAAAAAAATGTTTTAAATGTTGCAAAAGGAGAGGGGAAGGGGAGGAGGGGGAGGAGGGGGGATCCCCCATTGTAAAAGAGAAGATAGGGAGGAAGGAGGTGAACTGTTGCCACCTCTTCTTGTACATGTGGGGGGGTTGTGGAAAGGAAGGGGTAGGGGGGGGGGGGGGGGTGTGTACTCACTATCATGCATGCCCTTAGTCGTGTAACTATATACCCGCGCATTCCTACAATGCCGGGACGGAGCACGTCGGGTTTTCACCGATCAGGCAGACATTGCTTGCACCAAGCGCGAAGCGCCGTGAGGTGTTGGGCGAGTCGCATGAAGGGTGAGCTGCATCCTACTAAGAACGGCTTTTGAGGCGGATTTTCTTGCTTAAGGATGACAGCGTCAATGAATTGATTAATTTTTTGGTGTGACCACTTCCAGAGACAGCAATGGGTTTACTATGTGACTGCCTCGTGGGTGCCTTACCATTTACACACTACGTGATTCGCCCACCCCCCTTGTGCGGAGTTAAGGTTATCCCCGCACACCAATGATCTAACTCGACCGCCAGCCGCGGTGACCACGCAAAAAAAAAAAAAAACGGCACCATGGTTGTCAAGCTCACGTAGCGAGAGGCGTGTTTTACAGCGTCGTCGCCAACCGACGCAAACCCAACCTATATATACCAGGTATAATATACAGTGCGGGGGGGTGTTCTCGATATCATGCATGGCCGTAGTCGCATGACCATAGACCCTCGCATCCCTACAATGCCGGAACGGAACATGTCGGGTTTTCACCGAGCAAGCAGACATTGCTTGCACCAAGCGCGAAGCGCCGTAAGGTGTTGGGCGAGTCGCATGAAGGGTGAGATGCATCCTATATACTAAGAACTGCTTGTGAGGCGGACTTGCATGTGTACGACAACTTCATTTACAGTAGTTAATTTATTTTCCGGTGTGGCCACTTCCTGAGACAGCAATGGGAGTACTACGTAGCTGCCTCTTGGGTGCCTTGCCATATACACTACGTGATGCGATCGTTCCTCTTGTGCGGAGTAAAGGTTCTCCACCCCGCACAAATGATCTAACTCGATCGCCAGCCGTGACCGACCGCCAAACGAAAAATACGATAGTATCCCAATCGTTTGTAGAGGGGAAGGGAGGGGGGGAGAAGGAGGGGGGGGGGGGGGGGGTATGTGTCCCCTCCTTTAGAGAGAAGGAGGAGGCAGGATGGGAGTGAAAACAAACTTTTCCCAAGAATGCCTTTTTGTTCCGTTTCCGCTGCTATTACGCCGCACTGAGTCGCCTCCTCCTCCTCGTGACCCCCCCCAACCCCCCTATCCTCTCCCCTCCCCTCCGATTTCCCCACCCCCACCAGGCCCCACTCCACCCTACCCTGCTCCATCTACCCCCACCCCCCCCACACTGTATGGTTGCACCCGCACAGCTGACGTTTCGATACCTTTCCCGCGCTTTTGCTGCTTGTTTGCTCTGCGTCGTCGTGGTTTTGTTCGGGTGATGGTGGGGTGTCGTGTTTTTTGTTGGTGGTGTTGATTGCGGTGTTGGTGTTGATGCTGATTGTTGTTGTTGGTTGTGGTGGTGGTGGTGGTGGTGGTGGTGATGGTGGTGGTGCCGATGTTGGTCAGGTTTGGAACGTGCCGCGCCGAGATCTGCAGAGACCACGTGACGGGAGACAGCCTGAACTACGCTTTCGTGGAGTTCGAGGCGATCGAGTCATGCGAAGAGGTATGGTATAAAATAGGCGTGAGAAAGAGAGGATTTTCCTTCACCGCCCCCCCCACCATCATTTAGGGATCAATCGCTTGGAGTTTGAGTCGAGTGTTGGCTGCAGCAAAAATATGATCAGCCACTTTTTGTAGTGCACTGCTGTGATACTGCACACGCGTTTCTTGGTTTACGTAGCACGTACTTGGACCGTTCTCGTAGCGGTAATTGTTACTGAAATTCAAAAGTTGAAGAATTCAGGGCTCTTTACTGGTCATAACCCGACCCGCGGGGCGGGTCAGAAACTTATCGAAATCTCCACGGGTCGGGTCGGGTCGGATCGGATCGCGTCACATAGGGTCGGGTCGGGTCGTCAGGTTTTCAAACTCTCACGGATCGGGATGGGTCAATTTTACCCGACCCGACCCGTGAACAGTCTTCGAAAATTGCACGTACGGGTATATACCAGGTAACCGCTCTCTTGCAACCATACTACTTCGTATATTTATTGTCACGGTAATACAAAGGTTTTCAGTTGTTTCACGTTAGACCAACTATTATGGGAAAATTTTGAAGGGGTCTCGGAACTGGCTTTTTTTGCCGAAAACCGGCGATTTACTCGACGGGACTGTCAAAAACACCGGTAGACTCGTCAGGATGCTCCCCTTAGTTTTCCGAGAGCTTTCGCGAGCACTTTTCCGTTTCTCCAGAGTCGTAGAAGGACTGTTCGTCCATATTTCCAGTTCTGAGGACATCATCATTTTTCATAAAAAAAATCCTCGAAGATCCACTATTTCTGGCCCCAGTTTTGACCAACAGCCTTATTTCTGACCCTCCAGAGAAAAGTGATTGGCTGCTCCAAAATTTAAAATAGGACTCTGGAGAAACGGAAAATTGTTCCTGAAAGCTCGCAAAAAACTACGGGGAGCATTTTGAGGAGTCTATTGGTGCTTTTGGCTTTCCCGCCGAGTAAAACGCGTTTATTCGGCCTAAAAACCCAGTTCTGAGAGCTCAGAAATAATTTCCCACAATAGTTGGTCTTAATAAAGAAAAGCATCAACCATATTTTTTTTCTTTTGTTGTTGTTGTTGTTGTCACCAGGCGTACAAGAAGATGAACAACGTCCTCATCGACGACCGCCGGATCCGGGTGGACTTCAGCCAGTCCGTCGCCAAAGAATGGTGAGCGAGGACGGCGCGCGTTTTTTTTTTTTTGGCGAACGTCGCGTTTACGGCATGAGCTGTTCAGATAGGGCAGATATCTCGTCATCGCGAGGGGCTACGTATTAACAGCCCATCTTAACGGGGAACACTTTAAATTTCGGTCAATCACATGTAAATTAAATTAGAAAACAAAAAAAAAATCTAGTCAAATTGAAAGAACCGAAAGTCCTCGATAAGAGGGGCCCTTAAATTAAATTAGGAAAAAAAAAAATCAAGTCAAATTGAAAGAGCCGAAAGTCCCCCTTAAGATGGACCCTAAAGCAATCATAACCAACGATTAATCCAAAAACCTTATACCCCCCGTCTTCACACAACATACATGATGGACCCAAGAACCATGTATCCCCCTACGTTCACACACGATGACACCATATTCTGGTTCTGGTTACTCACGTTCCGCTGTAGTATTACGGAGGACCATAGTAAATAGGACCTGCAGTACACACAAAAACTTTTATGTTTTCCTATTTTTGCCAACAATATTTGGTCCTGTTTACTACGGTCCCCCGTAATAGGAGTCAACGCTGGTGGATAGTTTGTAACTGCTGTCAACTGTGTGCGCCGGTGAAACGCACGTACATATATATACGTTTTATGAAAAAAAAAGTAAGCTGCGAGATCGAAAAAATCGTCAAAATTCATCTTTGCGAGCGTTTTGGTGTGATATTTCGATCGCACGTCCTACGTATGGGGGTGTAGGTTAGGTTTTTGGAGTGATCGGCGAATTTTATACCCTCTGGTGTAGTTTCTTTTTCGGAGATTTTCGGTCAGACGCCGTGGACCTCCGACGTCAGATCCCCGGTTTCATCCAGCTCAAAACCACCCCCCCCCCTGTATTTTTGGCGGCTGTGTAAGTTAGGAACTCGCTTAATGTTGGTCACTTACCAGGTGTACAGTACAAGAGACCACCTAAGGCACTTTGTTACTGGGCCAGGGTCAAACTCTTGTGTGAGGCAGGGTGCGTCTTACACTAATTTCAGTGTGATTCTTTTATTTTATTGGTATTACGGAGGTCCATAGTTAATAGGACCTATGGTATACATAACCTATATATTTACATATTTTTACTAACAAAATTTGGTCCTATTTACTATGGTCCCCCGTAATAGTCTTTCACGCGATCAAAGGTCAAGCCAAAAAAATCCTCAACTAATTTATTACTCTAGACGATGTCGCGTGTTGTACACAAGCCAACAGGAAGCATTTTCTTTTTCCTCCCTTGACTTTTTTTTTTTTTTCCAAGTTTTTTTTGCGGCAAGATGAAAGACTGGAGTATTACATTTCTATCTGTGGCAAACCAGAGGCATGCGATAGTTGTTGGTCCGTAGTGTCATGCGCAGATCGAAACGTCGCGAAGAAAAACAGACGGGCCAACGTAGCCGTAGCCGTGACGCTTGGTCGGGGTTGTGTGTGCGGTCTTATTTTTGTCGTACGCCGGCCAATGGCGTTGCCGCGGCCTAACAATCGCTCTTGACCATGGACCCGGTATGTTAGGTCGAAGTACAAGGGAAGGGCGCAGGGAGGACAGAAGCTGGCGAGCGGAAAGGGGGGTAAACCGATGCAGCCCCATCAGCAGAACCAGAACCAGAACCGGCAGCAGCAGCAGCAGGACCAGCAGCACCACTTGCAGCAGTGGCAGCCTAAAACCGGGGAGGGCAGCGCCTCCTCCGCCTCCCAAAAACGCCGGAGCAAATGGGGGAATGCCCCAATCCCGATCCCGAACCCGGCCCCTACGGCCGCCTTGCCCACGGCACACGCCCCCCCCGGGTCTACCGTAATGCCTTCCAGTGATGGAGTTCACCGGGGGGGCGGATCGCACTCGGGACGGCGGGACGGAGAGAGGTCGGAGGGCGCATCACATTGGAGCGCGGGCGCGTTAGACAAGGCTAACGGTGGTAGCGGGGGGCGGGCGGGGAATGGGCGAGGCGTCCGTGAAAGGCCGCGAGAAGAGGATCGACGGGAGGAGGGGGGGCGGCGGCGGCGGCGTGCGGACGGGGAGTGGCGGGGCGCGCACGGGAGGTGGATGGCTCGGGTCGGGGGAAAGACAGCCGGGACAGCGATTGGCTCGACAGGGATAGGCGGGACAAGAGTAGGCGGGAAAAAGATGATGGCTCCGAAAATCGGCGCGCTCCGGAGCAGCGCGAGAGCGTGGATGGCCGCAGAAGAGGCGATGGTTGGAGTGGGGGAAGGGGAGAAGGGAGGGGCGATGATAACGCTGTCGACAACGGTAGCGATGACGACAGGGTCCGAGGGCGTACAGGTGGCGGTGGCGGTGGCGGCAGTCGAGGGGTTGGGACGGAGCGGGACAGTCGCGGCAGCGGTCGTTCGACGAAAGGCAGCGGTGGTGGCGATGATCGTGATGATGGCGGTAGGGCCCATCGTGTCAGTGCCAGGAGTAATACCGGCGACAGTCGCCGAATTGGCGACCGTGGTAGAGGTGACCCGGAGGGCGCTAGGGGCGGCAAAGACTGCGAGCGTAAGGATGAAACGGGCGTGAGGAAGGAGAGGAAGGGTAGGGACGATAGGGACGAGAGGAACGGGAGGGGCGAAAGAGACGGTAGGGACGGTAGGAACGATAGAGACGAGAGGAACGGAAGGGGTGGAAGGGGCGAGAGAGACGATCGGGATGGAAGAGACGAAAGGAACAAGAAGGACGGGAGGGATGGAAGGGACAGGGAGGGCGACAGGGGTGGGAACCGTGATGGACGTTCTGTTCGGAAACGGAGCAGGAGCAGGAGTAGCAGCCGGGAAAGGGCTCGCGGGAGAAGCGGGAGCCGAGGGAGGCATGGAAGGCGGTAGACGGTAGCAGTTTGGCGCCGAGGACAGGAAATGAGTGGCGCGCTTGAGGTGCACAGAGCAGCGGGCAAGGCGCCCATTGTTGGTGATTGTTTTATTCTGATGGCGGGGGTGTTGTTGGTCGAAACAACTTGGTGAGCTTGTTGATGTCACCCACGGGCGAAAAGCTTGCCTGCGACTTACGACCTACGGGTGCTTTTTCGTTTTGTAGCCGGCGTGTAGCGTGGTCGTCGTAATTGTGGGGATGGTGGTTGTGGTGGTGATGGTGGGGGCAATTAAAGTTATTTGAACAGGATGGAAACCTGAGCAGGGCGTGTTTATTGCGCGGCTGGCGGAGAACGCTCGTTGGGAATATCAAGGAGCGCTGATATCAAGATCGATACCGGGTGTATTGAATCTTGCCGCACGTTTCCGGAAGCGGGGTGTTATGAAGCGGCACATGGCTGGATGCATGTATGGCTGTGCTGCCTACCAGACTGGCAGGATGGAGTGCTGTATTCCGTACGGACGTAATTTATTATGTTCCTTTCGTATTTATTTATTCATTTCGCTTCTTTTCTTTTTTGTTCATCTTTTTCTAGATGTTCATCCGCTAAGTGTGGTTTTGTGCTATTAATATTAATAGCTTGCGTCTACTTTTATCGTGAGACAAGGGTCTCAACAGCCGTCGACATTTTTGTATCCAATGCGTTTGGCGTTGCGTTCGTTACCTGAACCTCCTTGCTGTTTTTGCGATGTAGTTTCTCTGCATCGTTGTTAGTCTGCCACAGAGCTTTTATTTCTCTAGGGTGGAGAATCAGCACGGACACTGGATTGCTAGCAGCATAATCGCTACAGCAGTACCAGGTATGACATTGAAAGAAACGAACACGCACCACACAACAGCAGCAGTCTTTTGGCCGACTATTTCTCGGGCGATATTTTTTTTAATATAATATGAAGTACGTCAGCCGTGAGTTCGACTGATTAAATAGCTGACAATCAACTTTGCAAGCTGCGTAATACTACTCTTCTATGTTTCATTTATAGTACGGGAGATGTGCGCAATTTACGATGTTGTTTATTAAGAATTACTATTAATACTGAGTTTTACAAGTTTTTAACAAGCCGTTCGCGCGTATTCTATACCTGGTGTATAGGTTAGTGACTCTCCTGGATCCTACCCGGGTCAACAGGACAATTTTCTAAATCATTCTGCGCACTGATACTATTAATATATAGCCCGAATAAAGGAGAGTAATGTGACGTTCCAACATGTTAATTTTTCCCTTTTTTTTTTTAGTAAAATTATTAAATAGGTCAGCTGTGAGTTCCACTGATTAAGTAGTTGTTGCCTGGTACTCAACTTTGCAATACGCCTGTTCTATATTTCATTTATAGTACGAGCTGGGCCAGCCGAAAAATGGATAAACCATCCGAAGGTCGTATCTCGTGAACCACTGCGAATTTGGACTTGAAATTTGGAGGCACTGACCCTGACACTGCACTGACGCGCAGAGAAAAAGTATATTAAAATTAATACGTTTTTATTTTTTGTGTGATATTCCTTCTCGATTAGGAGTGCCTGCCTTCTTCTTTCCCTCTTTTAGCTAGAACGCATTTGGCAGAAATGTTGCACGGCGCGTCCAGCCCTTGGGAGTTCTGCGCAGCTACATTTATATTATATGTTTGGGCGACAGAGTGTTGTTTACGGGGTGCATGTACGTAACGATCATCGGCGAAAAGCCTACTTGTCTGCCTTTTGTCGTCTTGGACTTTACTGCGGCGTTTTATTTGGTATGGGTGTGTTCGCGACACGTCGAGGTCATCGCAATCTGCGCGATGCGACTGTGATATAATGTTTTGGTTTTTTGCTTCGAAATAACGGCAACAGCAGCATCTTCAAACAAGTAATAGTCTACGTAGCAAGTATCTACGTCGCGAGAGAATTTCCATGCCTCCGTCCAACCTTTTATTATATGGTAACACCTAGGGAAAACAGCAGGGCAACCCTTGCCCTGCTCTACAATATTAAAAATAAGACATATTTATAGTTCGACTCAATCTCGACGACTTTTCGACGGAAACTCAAAAACGCCAATTTCTCAACTCAAACTTCGCAACAAAATCGTCGTTCCCGATCAAGGCGAAAACTGGTGGAGGAGTAGCTGAAGACCCTAGGAGAAGATCGACATTACTTCCGTTGCCCAATTCGCTACCCATCAAGAGATACTGCCAAAACACGATTTTCATACATAAAACAAGTAATTACGAGAAATGTGGGGTTTTCTGCGATGCCCCGCTCAATTTTGCGAGTTTCGATCCGAAAATTAAACCTCATATTTGAACCGCGTGTGCAAACAAACGGAGAACTCGCCTTTTTTGTTTTTGTTTTTTCCCGACAGGTTATGACCGTTTTTGTATTTTTTCGGATCGTTGTATTGGTCATCGTAATATCGAACAAATGAAAAAGAAGGCGAGTCTTCCGTTTGTTGGTTGGTGCATGATCAACACGATGTCAAAAAATCACATCCATCCCTATATTTTTATTTTTTTATTTTGTAAAATTATGAAATATGTCAGCTGTGAGTTCGACTGACTAATAAGTAGTTGATACTCAGCTTTGCAAGCTGCGTAATACGTCTCGTCTATCAATATATCCCACTTTTACTGAATTTTGCAAGTGTTACAATCAGCCGAACGCGCGTATTCTATATGTAATTCCAGTGGCTCCCCTGGATGCTGCCCGGGTCAACAGGACATCCTTATAAGTAATATTGAGCGGGGCATCGCCGATCAACCACCCAATCAGCACCTCGACTGGCCCAGCTCATACCGGGGTTGTGTTGAATTATTGAGTGCGTCAGCTGTGCGTTTGATTGAATAGTTGATACTCAACTTTGCAAGCTGCGTAGTACGTCTGTTCGATGTTTCGGGTGATATTCTGAGTGCGCCTGTCTGACTCACTCCACCTCACAGCTCATAATGGTGGTGATGATCGTCGGTAAGCGAATCAACTGGGCCCTGGATCCTGGATCCCCTGCGACCCCATGCATTGTGTGCCGATTGACGTGGAGTCGGCCCGACTCCTCGTGCGACACGAAATTTTTAGGCGGGGGGTAGCTAGCGGGGGGATTTACTCCGGTACCGTTTCGTGATCGGCGGAACCAAACGGCCAATAAAGTTCGTGCGGGGTAAACTTTTTGGCTAACCAATGAAAAGTCGATGGAGGAAACAACGATCAGGACAGGGAAAAAAAAAGTGAGGATCGATCAGCGAACAGAGCAGCAGCAGTGCAGCAGGTTCGGCCGATCAGCAGCACAGCAGTGCCACAGTTCGTTTGGGCGAAGGGGACAGTTCGGTACGAGGTGGTTGTTGTGGAGGTGAACGCTCCGCGTGCGGTTCGGTTGCGACTGAAGGCTCAATCCCGGCGCGATTGTTGTACTTGAAATATTTTCGTTTTGCCAGAGGACGAAGAAAATTATCGACGGTGATACATACAAAGCCTGGAGCAGAGCGCTTCCACAGGAACAACGGCAGTGCTGCCGCAGCAGCGGCAGCGGCAGCATAGGAGGCCCGACAACCCAGCCCGGCGAAAGGAGTGTTACAGGGATGGAATCCTTGACCATCCTCAGGGGACCGACCCCTCCAGTCGAGCACCCCCGTCACCGGACGGGGAGATTGCTTCCATGTGAGGAGCGCCGCCCGTCCGCCTTGCTCGTCGATGCTTCCGCCGCAGGATTATCAACAACGCCAGCAGCATCAGACCGTGTGAGTCCAGGCGAAGGCTTGCCCGTCGAGGCGGCCCCACGCCATCCCAGCGGCAAAGGTCGACACCACGCCAACGGTGGTCAGCTGCCGGGCCGGTGCCAGCTGACAACGATGGCGGTGTCCCGGCCGCTGTTCAGGTGGGTGATGGTCAATAGATATAAGGCGATAGAACGCGATGTGTTCTCTTCATTCGTCATGAGGGTGGTGGTGTGGTGGTGTTATTTACCGTCTAAGATCACGTGGTGTTCAGGTCGTGTTGTATACCTGGTATATGTTTTGTGCGTAAAATTATGAAATCCGTCAACTTGTATTCGTAGAAGCGGCAAGTGAGTATGGCCCTACGTCAAGTGCAGTCAGCTCGCAGACTGTTGTTGGGGCGAACGGACTCTCGGTGTTCTGATGGCGTCGGTGATGTGATAGTGATGTTGTTGTGTGTACAGTAGATTGTTCTGTCTCGTTTACAAGTGTATGTACGCGAGATGTTGTAAGAAGCAAAAAAAAACACACAACCCCTCTTCTGTTGTTATTGTTTCGAAAAAATGAAGACTTTTTTTTTTCATCAAAATTTAAAAAATTTAAAAAACAAACAAACTGTTTTTATCTTTTCTGTAGCATTGAACATGGTTCAGATGGACTTCAACACTAATAATGAAACATAAATAAATGCAGCCCCAAAAATAAAATGATATCCGTGCATGTTTACTTTCATACATTTCGTTCGAAATATTTTCGTTTCTGCAGCGTATCCGTGCTCACCTGTTTCTTGTTGGACTCGTGTGTCGTGTATCGTGTGTCATCACAGCAGCAGAAGGTGCCGCTCGCACAACGAGCGGCACCAGCACCAACAACAGCAACAGCTCAGGGACGCCCCGAGGACACCGATATGTCGATCAAGTACACCGGCATCTCCGCGGGCTTTTGATTTTGGAGAGGAAGCCCGGGATGATTTTTGTCCGGTAAGCAAAAAATACTAATAATATTATACCTGGTACTACCTACTGCTGTAATACGGTATTACAGCAGTAGTACGAGTAGTATGATTGTTGTTGATCTCACTGCAAGGCAGTATGGACCTAGGGACCGACTACTGCTATTAATAGCAGGTTGATGCCTTTGGCTCTACTCTGATCACTCACACGAGGTGCTTGACGATGTTAGATGTTATAAGCTCTTGTATTAGTATTATAGTTGCTGCTTGCGTCGCCAGATGTCTTTTGAACGAAGGAGCGAGGTGCTCATCAGAAAAGCAGGCGATAACGACTGCCACGTATGATGAGGGGGGACGATTGCTATACAAACCATAACGCCGCAACAGGAGAGAGGGGATACCATAACACTAGCCCACCCTGAAGGGCCATATATGCAGATTTATAGAAAAATCAGGCACGAACCAAACCAGTCTGGAGAATTCGGAGAATGGATCGAAGATGCGGGACTTCACAACCCCCTCCCTCACCTCTAACTTGCAAGGCTGTAGCCGATCACACGTGGACACTGCGGATCAGACAACACCAAGTCCGAAAGTACGTACCAGGTATACACGAAAGCAGGCAAAACAAGCTAGAACTACCCGGACGCTAAATCGAGGACATAAACTTGATAGTCGGATTTTTAGCGTGACGGCCATCATACAGCCGAGAGAGGCTCGGCCGACTATCCTGCTGCGCCCAGAACGGAACCGGCTGCCCGGAGTGCCGTTCTGGGGCCAGCGCGCTTGTCGCTGTGTCCGGCCTTGCAGCGGGCTGCAGAGTCGAACCGGCGGCAAGCATGGGAGAAAGGAACGAGGGTCTACCTGTTGCAAGCAGTGACAGAGGGGCTGTGGCTCTACCAAAAACAGCAGGAGTGACACAGATGCTCGTGTTACCAACAAGTAAATAACCAGGTGGATCGGGAGAATACGAAAAATCCCCTGCGCCGCGCGGACCAACAGCGCATTAACCTATAGCAGCTGTTACATCAGTCTCACCGCGCGACGCGCTGGGGAAGCGGCGGACATCATACTCTCGAACGCAAATCACCGAAAAGAGAACGCATCAAATATACAGCAAGAAGCCGAAAAAACAGACTATAAGTCTGAAGGGCGAAAAGCCAAATCTGTCCGCGGATAAAAAAAATCAATCCTCGAACAGGTGCCAAAAGCGTCCTACCGACGACGCCGGTGTTAAGTGTAAGACAGTATGGACCTAGGGACCGACTACTGCTAGCAGGTTGATGACTTTGGCTCTGCTCTGGTCACTCACACGAGGTGCTTGGCGATTTTAGATGTTACAATCTCTTGTATTAGTTGCTGCTGGCCTCACCAGATGTCTTCTGAACGAAGGGTCGAGGTGCTCATCAGAAAAACAGGCGATAACGCCTGCCAGGTATGATGAGGGGACGATTACTACGAACCATAACGCTGGAACAGGGGAGAGGGGATACCATAACATCAACTCCCCAATCAAGGAGTCCACGGTCACACAATGGTGTTGGAGCCCTAGGGAGACAAAAAAAAAAACACAGCAACAAGCAGGGGCGTTCGTGAAAGCGAGAAAACGACACACCACGCCCCCAGAGGTCGGAATGGAAAACCGTTGCAACCGTTGTGATCACATGATGAAAAAAAAAAATGACGGAAAGGGAACCGTTGCAACCGTTGTGATCACATGATGAAATAAGAAAAATGTTTTTTTTTTTTCTCTTTTTTTTTCACTTGGTTTTAATAACCCCCTCCCCTGTCTAACGAAAAAAATATGTGACGGTTCACATTTTTTTTCCGGGCGCCCTTGCAACAAGAACAAATTCGGCTGGGAAGTACGACGCTTTCCACCTAAAAGCACCCAAGACGAGGAAGGCGCACACATGAAATGAAACCAATGTGCAAACTGAACTACAGTAACATGGCCGCGGGTATCCGCTCAACTACTACGGCATATAGGGTTCCCCCCGTTCCCCCAACTAACCAACTCGTGGATACTGACTGCAGCGGTTGCGGTCTGGAGTGCTGCCTGCACCGCACGAAGCACACGGTAATCGTGAACACAGGGACACGCCTGCTGTCTGGGGTGCTGTCAGAGTGACGACTCGCGGACATGCAGTGAAAAAAAGAAAAATCGAACCAAAAACTACAATACAAATATCAACGATCGCCACGTCTTCCCGGACTGTCTGACAAGGTGCAGCACAGCTATCATACCACGTACCTGATAGTTGCCGGAGGTGGTTTCCCATGAAGGATATACAACTGTGCCAACACTATGAAGACCAGTGACGCGACTGTACGTATTATTACTGCCTCGTGAAAACCCAAGAAAAAATCGATTGTCGCTGCTCTCGTGATGGTGTACGCGCCGGTCGTGGGTCTCCGTGTACCGACCTGCTGCCGACCTCCATGGCCGCCTCATCGCATTAGCCCACTTGGTCCGCTCCATCGCACGTGCTCTCGTTGCCACTTCCTTCCAGTCGGTTCCACTCCTCCCCCCCGTCCCGAAAACAAAATGCTCCCAACATGCGGTTCTCAGCTGGAAAACAAAAATTCTCACGCAGGGTGAGTTCAATCCGTCTATTCCCCGTTTGTCGACGCTCAGTCTCTCTCCTCCTTCGTCATCGAATCCAGCCTCCTGCCGGCACAGTTAAACTTTGCCGCCGTAGTTTAGCTCGTGGTGGCGCCTGCCTCCGCGCACGGACATCCTGATTGAGCATTGCTGCTCTGCCACTGCTGCCTTCTTGTATGCAGCATATATATATTTATATGTGAGTACGTACTTACAGATTAGACGTACGTACGTACTTGTGCAAGGTCATGCGGCTGACGCCACCCGCTCAGTGAAGCGAATCCAAGGCCTTCCTATTGGCCGTAGTGGACAAAATAGTAATATGTAGCGTATTTTATGTAGCGAACATTGTTGCCCATCGATGGCTCGAAAGAGACATTCCACCAAACGTTACCGCCTCAGATCTCAACACAACCGCTAGAAGGGCAGTCGAAAACACCGAATCCACTAAAATGGCATACTACTCGTAACACTTTACGTTGAGACGATATTTCACCGGCGAGGTTCAAACAAATTAAACAAAGTAATACAAAAAAAAACGCAAAGAAAGTTGACACGGCAGAACCCTATGACCCTCCACCAAGACAGCGAGTGTTCATGAGACAGCCCCAGTGTTCGACGCCCGACGACGTCAACGCTGGTCAAACACTCTATTAACCCTTTGGCTTCGTAGAACATTAACTCTTTGAGGACTGCTGTCCCGTTTTGGGGACAAAGTACTTGAAATTTGACTGGTCTGTCCCCAAAACGGGACTGCAGTCCTCAAAGAGTTAATGTTCTACGAAGCCAACGCTGCTCGAAGATCAGAGCCCACCACAAACGCCTGAAGGCACTACTACGATGGCACGGTAGTGAGACGCAGTATAGATCAAACAGCTTACACTAGAAGGTCGCGGGGAGACAACCAGTACGGAGACCTTTGACCTCGAGCCAACCCCCGTCTGCTTATTCGTTGGGATGTGGCGATGCCTACCCCACTACAGCAACGAAGCCGTTAGAAAAATGGCAACATGAAACACCGAAGCCACGTACAACAGCAGCAGCAACAACAACAACGAAAAGAGTATCGCCATTCGTTCGCAGACAACATCCACAGATGGTCCCACTAAGTGGAACTTAGAGCAAAATTACTTTCCGGGGGGTCTGTGTACTCATTGTCATGCATGGCCGTAGTCGTGTGACCATAGACCCTCTCGCATCTCTACAATGCCGGGACGGAGCACGTCGGGTTTTCATCGACCACGCAGACGTTGCTCGTACCAAGCGCGAAGCGCCGTGAGGTGTTGGGCGAGTCGCATGAAGGGTGAGCTGCATCCCACTATTACTACGAACCGCTTTTCAGCCGGATTTTCTTGCGTATGGACGACAGCGTCAATAAACTGATTTATTTTCTGGTGTGGCTACTCCCAGAGACAGCAATGGGTTTACTATGTAACTGCCTCGTGGGCGCCTTACCACATAAACACTCCGCGATACAATTATCCCCCTTGTGCGGAGTTAAGGCTCTTCTCGCACAAAATTATCAAACTCGGCAGCCAGCCGTGGTGACCGCCAAAAAATAAAAAATACAAAACGATGCCCTGGTAGCCTACTTGTCCAACTCACGCAGTGAGAGGCGTGTTTTACAGCGTCGTCGCCTACCGCCGCCAACCCAACCTATATATACCAGGTATATACTATAGGGGGGGGGGGTACTCATTGGTTGCTTGCCTTAGTCATTTGACCATTGACCACGCATCCCTATCGAGACGGAGGGGGGGGGGCAAATGGGGTGTACTACTAAATATAAAGTACTAACAGTATTTCGGGAGTATATTCTGCGAGTTTAGTTTCTAGTGACACCAACTGTGGACAGCGCCTATTGTGGGGTGGGTAGGCACAATTAGACGCGAGTCGACGAGGGAAAAAAGTGCTGAATTATTTCCGAGATAAAAATGTAAGGCACGTACCGTAGGGGGAGCGGGGGAGGGGCGTACTCATTTGTTGATTGCCTTACGTGGTCATTTGATCGCTGACGACGCATCCTTTTCGAGACGTGGGAGGGGGGGGAGGAGGGTGTACTCGATAGGAGAGATGTACTCATTATCATGCATGGCCGTAGTCGTATGACCATCGACCCTCGCATCCCTACAATGTCGAAACGGGGCATGTCGGGTTTCCACCGACCAGGCGGACATTGCTTGCACCAAGCGCGAAGCGCCGGGAGGTGTCCGGCGAGTCGCATGAAGGGTAAGCTGCATCCTATTATGAACCGCTTGTGAGGCGGACTTGCATATGGATGACAGCTTCAATGAGTTAGTTTAGTTTCCGGTGTAGCCACTTCCAGAGACAGCAATGGGAGTACTATGTAACTGCCTCTTGGGTGCCTTACCTTAAACACTACATGATACGATCATTCCCACTTGTGCGGAGTAAACGTTGTTCACCTCGCACAAATGATCTAACTCGACAACCGTCTGCGACCGACCGCCACAAAAAGAAGAAAGAATATTGTTTAGCTCAAGTAGTGAGCGGCATGTTTTACAGTGGCTTTGCCAACCGAGGCCTACTCAACCTACAGATAGGCGGGCGAGACGGAGGGGTAAGAACCTATACTTAGTGACATCGGATCTGAGTTACGTGTATTATAGGAGGGAGCAGGAGGGAAAAGGACGGAGATAATATGAAAGAAGAAAAAAAAACGAAGCTGTGATAATTCGATCGCGCGATCTACGGGGTGTGTGCGTACGTGTTTAGTATGGGGTGAAAACATAAATAATATAAAAATAGACTAGCCGCCGTATTAAAACTCCTTTTGTATGCAGGCCGCACAACTGTACGAACATGTAATAAGTAGAATCAACCAATTGAACCGCAGATAAGCCTCGGAAACAGGTACTCTTGTACATAGACACGAGCTCGGACTACGAGCGCCTGTGCAACAGAAAACATTTAGTGCGACAGAAAAAAGTGTTTGGGTTGCAGGTATTGATACTAGGTAACATTTCAAACTCCATACATAAGCCCCACAACTGCTGTACGTACAATAAGTAGAACCAACCAATTATACGTTGACCCGCAGATTAGCCTCGGAAACAGGTACTCTGTCAATAGACGCGAGCTCTGAGTACGAGCACCTGTGCAACGAAAAATATTTATTATGATGAGAAAGGTATCTGGTTGCAGGTAGGTAACACTTGTTTCTTGACGCAACACGCTCCTTTACTGTAGTATATTCAGTGGTGGGGGCTATGAAAGGCGGTATATATAGTGAGAAAGAATTTTGGCCGCCCTGTATCGAGAGGCCGCACTGTATCGATTGGGTCAACAATAGACTCGTGTCTACGTGCTCAGCCACAAAATAAGAGTCGCATCTACGTTAACAACAGAATCGTGTATACTTCAACAATAGACTCACGTATATTTTAACCATAGACTCGTGTCTACTTCAACAATAGAGTTGCCTACTTGAACAATAAAAATCGTGTCTACTTCGGACCTAACGTCGTATCTACTGCACGACCATAGAGTCGTGACTACTTCGACTCTACAGTAGATTCGTGTTTACTATAATCCAAGAGTCGCGTCTATTTCAACCATACATTCTTGCCTACTTAAACTAAATGGTCGTGTCTACTGCAAACGCAGAGTCGTGTATACTTCAACCATACATTCGCGCTTAATTCAACCATAGAATCATGTCTACTTCAACTATGTGGTCGTGTCTACTTCAACCGTAGAGTCTTGCCTACTTCAACTGCTGTATGCCTTCAAGCGTAGAGTCGTGTCGACTTCAACTTGTAATCGTGTTTACTTCAGGCGTGGAGCCGTGTATATTTCAACCATAGAGTCACGCCTATTTACTTCAACCATTCGTGTCTTCTTCCACCATATTAATCGTGTCAAAATCAACCACAGAGTCGTGTCTACTTCAACCACAGCGTCGTGCCTACGTGTATAGCAGAGGCGTGACTATTTCAACAGGATCATCTCGGAAACCGTTTGCATCGGTAGTTTGACTTCCAAGAAAGACTCAATGTATCAAAACTACTGATGCCACGAAGACACTGTTAATCCGCCGGGGCCACCGGTTAACGTATTTGTTCTTTCAGACGCAACAACTGTTTGCGCTTCGATCATCATCATCGTAGAATAAACGAACGAAATTCGGGTCTCTCTTTATCTCTATATATCTATGTACTTCGTATACATCTGTTCTATATACCTGTCTATCTATCCATCTATATATATTCACCTATGTATCTACCTATATATATATATATGTATATCTATGTATCTACCTACCAATCTATGGATCTATCTACCAAGTATCTATAAATATTTATCTAGATATCTAGATATATCTATATCTAATAATATTTGTATATTTACCTATATTTCTATGTATCTGTATATCCATCTCCCTGTCTCTTTCTGGCTATCTCTCTCTTATCCCTCTCTCTACCTCTCTCCCTCTCTTTCTCTTTCTACATGTACTCCGCCCCGCCCCCCTATTCCTTAAGGAACCACTCAACAAAAAGGTCTACCCTGGCGCTAAGAACTTAATCGGAACGGTTAACCTCTCCACCCCAGAGGTCGACGCCCTGCTGAAGCACGCCTTTTCTAAGCAAGAAATTGACTACCCCGTTATCCAGCGGGGATTTGAGGTGTTGTCGCCCGTACCGCTGGAAGCGCTACTGACGCAGGTGGACATGATCCTAAACCAGCTGGCCGCGGAAGGAGGGTTTTACATACCCCACGAAGCCACGTTGGACGCGATCACGTCTATCTACGTGAACGTGGGGAGGTGCTACGGTGCATTGGTGTCCCCAACGGGTGGTGGTGGGGGTGGGGGTGGTGTTGGTGGAGGAGGTGGTGGTGTTAGGCTTGGTGGCGGTGGCGGTGGCGTTGGGGGGTGGTGGTGGTGGTGATGGTGGTGGCGATGGTGGTGGTGTCGGTGGTGGTCTTGGTCGTGGTGGTGGAGCCTGGTGGGGTGGTGGTGGTTGGGGTGGAAGTGGTGGCGATGGTGGTGGTGTTGGTGGCGGTGGTGGCGGCAGAGCCCGGGTTGGTGGCGGTGGCGGTGGTGGTGGTGGAAGTGATGATGTCAATGGCGATGATGGAGGTTGGGAAGGCTGGGGTGGTGGAGGTGCCGACGGTGATGGTGGTTTGGCTGGTTGGGGTGATGTCGGTGGCAGTCTTGGTGGTGGTGGTGGTGGTGATAACGACGGTGGGGGCGAAGACGAAGAGCTGCCACGACCATGCGACGAAAGCCTTATCCCGGCTGTCTGCATCTACATGGCGTTGAAGCTGGACGAGTGCTTTGGGCAGGGGACCCTTCTGCGGCGTCTGCTGTACGCCTGCGGCATAACGGGAAGGGATGAGTACAGCCGAGTATCAAAAGCCGTTGAACGCCTAGAGTGGCGTTTCTGCAACAGCGTGCACTTCTCCGTTCTCCCGGAGACACCTTTTACCTTTCTTTTCCACTTCATCGCCCGCGCTGTGTCGAAGGGCGCGCTGCTCGAAACCCAGACTGTTAGCATCGGTGAGCGCGCGGGGAAGACCTCCTTGAGGTGGCTGAGGGCGGGATACCTCGCGGTCGCCACGCCTTCGGAGATGGCCGCTGCGGCTCTCGAGCTTGCGGTGTACAGCGAACACGGCGCCCAAGCTGCCGACATGGTCTGCCGGGCTGCCGGATGCCCAATCGGTATTTTGAACAACAACGCCATGCCCCTCTGCCGGGTGCTCCGGGAGAATATCCCCGGGAGTTTGACCCGCGCTCCGGCCGCTATGCCGGCCTGCGTTGGAAAGGGCAGGGTTGAGAGGGGCCGCTGCTATGGTGGCGACGGCGACGGCGGTAGAGGTGCAAGTCGCGCCAACGAACGCGGAGGTGGAGATAGAGGTGAGGGTTGTGGTGCGGGTGTCGGTGGTGGGGGTGGAGGTGGGGGTGGGGGTGGATCCGCGGTCTGGGTCAATGAGAGGTTCAACCGTGGAGATAGCACCGAGTATGATACAGAAGATCTGACGCCACCGCCGAGTTCGAGCAGGGGTTGGCCGCAGAGGATCTCCGGAGCGCAAACAAGGGTGAGAGATATTATGTTGTTGGCCTTCTGCTCTGCACGTACATACGGTAGTTGTTCTTCGTTGGTGTTCGTGCAGCCGTCATCTTGTCGTTCTCAGTCTGTTTTTGAGGTTGTTGCTTTCGTTTTTTTCGTTGCTTTTTTTCGTTTATCCTCAGGCGGATTGGTGAAAGTAAAGCTTAAGCTCACCACTCTCTTTGCCGTTGCTGCTGTTGCTTTTTGTTGTTGTTGGATGCTTTTTCTCACGAAAACTCACCATCATTCTCTATCTAGTCCATGACAAGAGCATCTTGGAATGAAACCATAAAAATCTGAGCTATACGTTAGTTTCGTTTTTCCGTCGCGGCAACGCGTGTTGTGTAACAACGGACATTCTTACTAGCAACACCAACAGCACAACAATAGCAGGCAGATTCTTCCATGGCTTGGGAGAATCAAAGTTGGATGAGAAACACCGCGCTACGTTCAGAGAAAACATGCGCTGTTGTTGTTGCCTATCCGTGGCAAAGACAAAACCAATATGTTACCCATGTATATATCAATAATTGTATTATGTATTTTTGAATCATATTTTCGGGCCGGGTTCACGTATTCGTTCGATTTCGACAAAATGGTTGAATTTACATGACTCTAAACCTTAACCCTACTCCCACCCCTACAACCCTACACGTTTCCCCTGTGTGTAAAATGGCCATGTCGATTTTGACCACCATATTTGTAGGACGAAGAACTTAGGGGATACACGCAGACGGGCGAACTTGAAAAAATAAGCTCTGTTAGTTAAGCCCTCTCCCCCTCCCTCTGTCGAATAATCGCTTTAAGTTTTGTTTCCAGTTTGTCCGATGATACTTTGAGTAGATACATACCCGGTAGACGGAGACAAAGAAGAAATAAGCAGCTCGGTGAAACCTAAATCCCCACCCCCCCCCCCCTGTATTTATTCCCCAGCCAAAGGGTGGTTTTTAAGCTTTGACTTTTTTATGACGTTTTCATGGAACGACACTCGTATATACGTAGGGTCAATTTATCATAGAGCTTTTTCCTGATTTTCCTCTTTTTTCCTCGTGAAACGGAAGCAGGACAGACAGGGATTGTTTCCGAATTCATTCAAGAAATCGGATAGAGAGCAAAAACAATATATTTCAGGAAACAAGAACGGGAAAATCAGGGAACTTAGAAAGACTTCTTCGATAATAATGGTGCTTCAGCATATACTTCGTACTTGGTGTACAAACACGGAAGCGAGAGAAATATATATATATTTTGCTTCCTCTGAAAAACATTGCCGTTTCAAGTATCAACGTTTTAATGCCCCATTTTGAAGACGACGCTCGACACTCTCAATAGGTTCGCCGGCTGTAGCAAGGGGGGTAAAACCGTTCTGTTCGTCCAAGTTTAACGCTCGTGCCTCCATATTTATTCCTCTCTCTGTAAAATTGTCGTGTCAAGTTTTATCTTTTGCACGCCTTGGTTTGTAGCCCCCCCCCCCCCCCCCTGGTGCATTCCTCTGCCAAGTACCCACTTCGCGTGTAAATGTGAAGGTATTGCCTAAGTGTTATATAAGGATCGATATTTTACTCCTACAGCTCAGTAGGTAATACCTTCACATTTGGGGTCGTCGGCAGGATGGGTTTGAATCTTACTTCGAACGTTTCTTTATAGAAACACTTGCGCGTGCAGTCCCTAAAGACACAACTCCCTGGTTCCTCAGGTATTGAAATGAAGCGGGTAGATCAGCGTACGGCCGTATACGGTACCGACGCCCGAAATATCCCGCCGTTTAGAGGGGGGCAGAGTGTTAGAAGGATTACGCTGGGCAGGGTGATCGATCGGTCTTTTACCCCTACAGCTCAGCAGTAGGCAACACCTTCACGTGTTAACCCTCTAGGGACTTCAGAGGGAAAAAAAAGACTTTACATTAAAAAGGGACGATTACAGCAACGACCACTGCTTGATTGTGGGATGATATTCTACAACATGGTGTCCGGGTTACAATGGTTGATGCAAGGAGGCGTACGGCACGGGGGCGCAACGTGGCACTCTGCCCGTACTGTTTGGGCGACACGTTGCTCGTAGACGGCTGATAACGCCAAATTTATCGTCGTTCTGGTCACACCTCTTGTGTTTTAACGTTATTAACACCGTGTTGGTAGGACGAATGTCCCCGTAGATGCATACCTGGTACCAAGTATACGGAAGCAAGGGAAAATCTAATTCGATAACCGCAACCCCACTCCCCCCCATATTTCTTCCGTCTGTCGAATTGTCGTTTCAAATTTCAACTTTTGACACCGTGATTTTAGGACGGTATTCTCAGCAGGTATAAAGACGGAAGAAAGGAAGACTAACCTAACTCTGTTACCCCCCCCCCCCCCCCCCCCCCCCCAATATTTCTTCCTGTGTCAAACCTTGGGCTTTCAATTTGATTTATTTAACGCCCTGTCAGTATGAGAACACATGTAAACGGAAGAAAGGAGAAAACACTGCTCTGTCAACCTAGCCTCAACCACTTTCCCCGCCGGCATAGTTCTTCTCTCTGTAAATCTGTCAGTTTTGAGTTTCAACAATTTAGCACCATGTTGTAGGATAAAACTCTCAGCATAGATGTACGTATAGATGGAGGAATGGAAAGAAAAAACAACTCTCTGCCCCCCCCTCCTCACACATTCGTCTCGGATGATTGTTTCGCCTAGCTATGTCGTTTTAAAACGCCATGTTTAAAGGACTCACATATCACTAGATGTCGAGACAAAAACACGGAAGCAAGAGAAATCAGTTAACTTTATTCCCCCCTCCCCGAGTATGTTCCCCTGTAAAACTAACGATTTTCAATCAAAACTGTTTCACATCGTTTTTGTACACTCTGATCAGATATATAGGCCGAAGAGAAGAAGAAAGCGTGGGCTCAGCTAGCCTTGACCCCCTCCCCCCCTGTTTCTTCCTCTGTAAAGCTGTATTTTAGCTGTTTCTACAATTTTACACCGTATCTGTAGGACGAATCTCTTGGTAGATATATACCCGGTATGAAAGACGGAATAAATATAGAAAACTAAGCCTATGCCAACCTTAACCCCCCCATATTACACACCAGGTATATATAGGTTGAGTGGCGTCGGTTGGCAACGACGCTGTAAAACGCACCAATCACTGCGTGAGCTAGACAACCAGGGTGCCGTTTTGTTTTTGGGTTGTACCCATGGCTGGCGGCCGAGTTACGTAGATCATTTGTGCGGGGTGGAGAACCTTAACTCCGAAAGGGGTGTTGATCGTATCACGAAATGTGTGTATGGCATGGCAGTCGCGACGTAGTTAATAGTACTTCCGTTGCTGTCTCTGGAAGTGGCCACACCTGACAACGAACCAATTAAGTCGACGCCGTCGTCCATACGCGAGAAAATCCGCCTTAAACACGGTTCTTAGTAGGATGCAGCTCACGCTTCATCCGACTCGCCGATCACAACACGGCGCTTCACGCTTGTTGCAAGCAGTGTCTGCCTGGTCGGTGAAAAACCAGCGTGCTCCGTCCCGACATTGTAGGGATGCGAGGGTCTATGGTAATGCGACTGCGACCATGCGCGCAATAAAATATACCCCCCCCTCCCCCCGTCCAGCATGACTCCCTCTGTACAACATACCAGGGTACGTGTCTTTGTTTGCCTGAAACCCTCCTTTCTCCGTTATTTACCCCCCGCACAAATGTACCTCTGTCAACATTAATTCCCCCTTCCTCCGTACGTTTCCCTCCGCACAAATTTACCTATTTTGACCTTCCCCCCCCAACCCCTCCACCCCCTCCCCTATGTACCTGGTATTTATAGGTGGTGTTGGCGTCGGTTGGCGACAACGCTGTAAAACACGCCTCTCACTGCGTGAGCTAGACAGCCAGAGTACCTTTTTTTGTTTTTTTTTGTCGGCGGTTACCACGGCTGGCGGTCAAGTTAGATCATTTTTGTGCGGGGAGAACCTTTTCTCCGCACAAGGGGGATGGTCGTATCACGTATTGTGCATTTGGTGAGACACCCACAAGGCAGTTACATAGTAAACCCATTGCTGTATCTGAAAGTGGCCACACCAGAAAATAAATCAATTCATTGATGCCGTCATCCGTATGCAAGAAAATCCGCCTCTAAAGCGGCTCTTAGTAGGATGCAGCTCACCCTTCATGCGACTCGCCCAACACCTCACGGCGCTTCACGCTTGGTGCAAGCAATGTCTGCCTGGTCGGTGAAAACCCGACGCGCTCCGTCCCGGCTTTGCAGAGATGCGAGGGTCAATGGTCATACGACTACGGCCATGCATGATAATGAGTACACCCCTCCCCCTCCCCCCCCGCCTCCATCCGTATGTTTGCTTCTGAACAAATAAATGTCGTTTAGGGACGCGTTGGCGGGGTTGGCGGGGTCGCCCGTACGCCCCTGGGCCAAGGCTCCACCAGGCACCCGCAGGAGATCGCTGCTCGCACCACCGCTCCCACCGAGACTGAACCGGGACAGGCCATTGCCTGCATCGGGATCATGGGCCCCGCCCCACAAGCCCCCCTCCCGCAGCACTGCTGGAATATTGTCGACCTCGAGAGGATGTTTATGTCCACGGGCGGCGGCACGAGGGCCACAGTTCAGCCGACGTCCACTACCACCGCCGCCGCTACGGCTGTTGCCGATGTTACGGGTCCTCGTGGTACAGTAACCGGAGGTGGTGGTGGAGGCGGTGGTGGTCCGCGAGACGGAAGGTCCTACGCTTCCGTGGTACGGCAAGGAGAAGTTGCGCTGGTCGGCACCGTAGGCATCGACGAAGGCGGCACGAGGGCCACAGGCCTCGAGCAGCCAGCGCTCGGAGATAAAGTAGAAGCGGAGCGTGTACGCACAAGCACTGGACATTCCGCGGCTTTCGGCGCGAGCTTGCGGGTAGAGCCGACCCTCCGGGCTCGGCAGCGGCGCGATATCGCTCTGCCAGTAGAACCGGGTGTGCCGGCGGGTGTGGGGCAGTGGAGGAGGAACATCGCGATGGAGATTGATTCTCCTCTGTCGGGATACGCTAGCGGCAGCGGCATCGATGCCAAGTGCAATAGGGGCGCCGCCGGCCGCGGCCGCGGTGGTAGTGGTGGTGGGTGGTGGTGTCGGTGGCAGCGATGGTGGCGGTGGTAATACTGTTTATGGAGGTCGTCCCGCCGATATTGATAATAGAGGAAGCGTTACGGAAAGCATTGTCCGCACGCCGGTGGGCAGAGGCATCCGAAGATACCCGCAGGGACTCGCTGCTTGCGCTCGCGCTCCCCTCGAGACGGGAACGGGACAACCCGTTACCGGTGTCGGGGTCATCACGCCGGTCCCACACCGCCCCCTCTCCCAGCACTGGATGAGCGTGGACGATCTGGAGAGTGTCAACACGCTCCCGGGCGGCGACATGGCAGTTGTAGTTGATCCGCCACGCGTCGTCGCCTCTGCTGTCGCTGCCACCGCTACCGCTGTTGCGCCTGGTGCGGGGTCTTCGGACACGGTAGGGCGAGCCGGAGATGGTGGTGGTGGTCGTGCCGCCTACGGGGGTGGGGGTAGCGGCAGTGACGTCGGTGGCGGCGTCTGCGGTGGCGGGGGTGGCGGTGGTGGCGGTATCTGCGGTGACGGCGGCCGTGACGGCGATGGTAGCGACTGGAGCACCGGTTGGTTCGAGCAAGCAAGCTCGGGTGGGCCGCCGGGCTTTGAAGGTGTGGCCCGAGCACGTGCTACCATGGTCGGACAGCAACAAGGCGGGCGTCGGAGGCGAATTCGAGAAATTCCTCTCGCTCCCGCGGAGGAGTTGGAGGGCAACACCGTCGGGGCAGTGGTTTCGAGAGTGCCTCGGCACGGTAACTTCCATCCCGCGCTTGGGTACGATGCCGTGCACGGGCGAGTGGAAGCCGAGCAGAGGACGCGGCTGACTCGTCAGAGCGCGCGGCTGCAGCGCCAGAGGGTTCAGCTACAGCTTCAGGAAGCGGAGCTGGAGCACCAACGGGGGGAGCTCGAGCGCCAGAGGGTGCTGCTCGGGCGTCAGCGTGATGGTCAATCCCAGCGTGAGATGTCGCCGGCACCGTTGGTGTTCTGGAGTTCTGACGGTCTGCTGGTTCCTGTCACTCTCGGACGTTTAGTTCGCCCGACGCAGATGCGAGGCGTACTGCTCGTGCCGCGATGGTACCGCCCGGGCTTACCCGCGGGTAGGGTAACGGGGCAAGGAGGGACACGTACGTAGATTGACGGGGGGCGTGTGTGCGTTGTTTCCTCGCGATCTGATTCGGTTATGTTCGGCTCGTGTAGGTATGGTTACGTCCGGATCGGTTCGAATCGATTGTATTCGATTCGGCTCGGTTCAATTCTGTTTGAGTCGATTCGGTCCGTTTGGATTACTTTGGTTCGGATCAATTCGGCTAATTCGGTTCGGTTCAGTTTTATCTGATTCGTTTGGGGTCGGTTCGGTTCGGATCAATTCCGTTCGTCTTTTGCGCCGAAGTGCAGTAGATCACAGAATTCCGCGATGACTTCGCCTCGTCGAGATTTCCTCATGACTGGAGAATATCGTAGTTGTACGCGAAAATCCTTTGTTTTTTTCCAGATTAAGAGTATCGCTGGTGTAAACGAGAAAGCCATTTGCTGTGTCCCCTCTCCTGGCTGACAATAACGCTGCATGCAAAAACCTTTTTTAATCTGTCTCCCTTTTGACGGAGAATAACGATGTAAAATGCGAAAAGCCCTTGTTTCTTCTCGTATTTGGATTTTTTTGTCGCAGTCCGTTTTGTTCTTCCATCCAACCGACCGACTGAGTGACATTGTAGTCCGCTCCGATCGGTCGATTCGCGATTAGCTGAGGTATTTCAGATTCCGTCAGCAATCGTTTGTTTTCGTGTCTCCCGGGCTTCCTGTACGGCCTGTGTTAGTTATACCGTTCGGGATCCGTAGATTCTTGGTGTATCCTGTGCCTGTTGCCATTCGATTTTGCAGATTTCTGACGTATTACAGTGCCTCAATGGTATTTATATACGTTGGTTCCAATCGATGGTTTTGGTCAAGAAGCGGCGGCGGCAATAAGTCGGTCGGATTTTGTGCGTGCGTGTTTGTTTTTGGCTTGACGAAGAGTCGAGTCCTTTGCCCGCCCGAGACGCGTTAGGATTTGTTGATCCCCGTATGGAACAACTTTTGTGACGGCGTTTCTTACAATAAACTGTTCCAATGGCTTCATACGTACGAGCACGAGGGGCGGAATCAGGTCGACCATGGTTGGGTCGTACTTTTGTGTTTTGACCGGCGAGGATTCGAGCCTTTTGTCCGCCCGGGTCGCGGTAGGATTTTGTTGATCTCGGTGTGAAGCGGTTTTGGTATTTTTCCGTGGCTGTGTGTGTGCTATTGTGCGCGAGGGTGTGCAATTTTGCATGCGGGGTTTATTTCGCAGGGAGGAAGGAGAGACGTGATGGACGCTCTTCCTTCCTTCGACTTGTGTGTATGAGCAATAAGAAATCAACTACTCGTAGCGTGGAAGTGCGGTGAGCAGCATGTAAATGGTAGGTGATGCGGGGCGATGCTGCCCCCCAGTTGTTTTGGAGTGAGGTCGGCGTCAACTGTGTATCATTCATCTTTCATTGAATGAGTTGGCGCCAACACTGTAACATTTTTCGTCCATCGGGTAGGTGTAGCGCCAACCATGTATAATTCATATTTCGCTGGTTGGGTTAGCATCACCCATTTCTCACTTCCACTATCGAGCGTCAACCATGTCTCGTCTGCCATTGGCTGAGTTAGCGTCCAACGATTGGTTGAGCGTACGTGTTAATTTGAAACAAAATTCGCGCTGCCGGCAATTTCACTTACTACTGTGGTATAATACTAGTCGGTGTTTATCACGGCCGGGTGGCTCCGATTCTCTTTTTCTCAGCTATTTCCCCGATTTTTTTTTCACATTTTTTCGGTTTTGACTTGAAGAGGTTTCCGATTTGTTTTCAAGTTATTTTCCATTATTTTCATTTCGTTTCAGATTTTTTTTTCTGCTGTCAATGCACACTTCCCCTCTCCCTTCCCACCCCCCCCGTTTTTTTGTTTCGGGTGATTCCGCGTTGTGCTACCTTGGTTCATGATGCGGATGTAGTGATCGATGATTGAATGCACCATACCAGCATCCAGTACATCTATCGTTATTCTATCTTTTTAGTTTTCAGTTTCAGTTTTAGCACAACAAAAACATGCGAGAATGATGCTTGCCATGACATCACGCGATTGATTTTGTCATGTGTCATTCCCACTTATGATGGGTTGCTGGGACTCTTGGTGTGGAGACTGGGAGGGTGGCGAGGGGGGAGCTGTGTCGCTGCGTTCAGCAGCAATCGAGATTATATCAGGCACACTTAAAGGTGTACGGGTGCCCGGAATCAATTAAGCTTGAACCGAGCCCACGCGTCCTGACTTGCAAGCAGTTCTTGCGATACGTATGGTAAATGCGCTGGTAGGTGGTGGTGTTGGCGGTGGTGGTGGTGGCGGGGGTGGTGGTGGTGGTGGTGGAGGTGGGGGTGTTGGCGGTGGCCGGCGTGGAGGTGGGGGATGGTGGTGGTGTTGGTGGTGGTGACGGTGATGATGGTTGTGGTGAGGTCTACAATCCTAAAGGCATTTGAAGCCTAGGTTGGAATAAGTACGTACGGTACCTGGTCGTGGTGCATGTAGTGAACGTTTTTCTTGGTTGCGTGGAGGGACGGAATATTGCTTGTGACAATTTTGGTCGTGTTGGCAGTGGTTTTCTAGATTACACGAGGTATATTGATGTTATTGCTGTTTTCTTGACACGAGTGTTGACTCGAACTCGCGCGTGCCTCGTGTTAGTGCTGGAGCATTATCATTAATATGACGAGGTCGTGTCTTCAGCAACAACAGCAACAACAACGGGAACTTCTATTTGAGTTACGACTGCAACAATGTGACATCATTCGGAGCATGTATAACCGTTCATCGCATCATCGATCACGACTATACGACATGGTACTAAACTACACACAACAGTAGTAGTACCACCGTGTTTAGGGCTGGGGCTAGGGCTAGGGATGGTCTAGACTAAACAAACGTAGAACAAGCCAAGCACAGTGGTGACAGTATGATAGTCGTAGCATTTTCCTCGTTTGTTTCTTGCTCGTTGTCGTGAAATTACATGCATGCATATATTGTGCGAAGACTGTTTTGCTGTTCACTGTTCCTAAACGCTTGTCACTATTGTCATGTAGTATCTACTACTGTTGTTGTTGTTGTACGTTCCTCCGTTCGCTCGTCCGTGTACAATATACTAGGCAAAGGACTTTCAATCCAGCGTTTTAAGAGCTCCAAATTTCCGGACGCGTCATTGATCTTCGGGGTCCCGTCACGCGCCCTCGCCCAATGTGGGAGCACCGGGCGCGCGGCGAGAGTCGCCCCTCGGGGCAACGTCGCGGTTCCGCCTCACCCGAGGAGGATAGGGTCCCATCCTCGATTGGAATTCGGGAAGCCAGCGGAACCCCGGGAGGATAGAGCCCCATTCGACGATCCTAAATCCTTCCATACATGTACAAAACCACGAATCAGGGACGTATGCGGTGAACCCCAGGGACGATACCGCCGCGCATGGTGTGGAAATCCCAACCCCAGTGGCTGATTGGTGATCGGCTGGACTTCGTGAGGCCAGCGGCACCCGGGGAGGATAACGTCCCATCCCCAAGTCAGATTTCTTGTCTCTACAGCTACACCTCCAATTCCAACGAATCGGGAACGAAAGCAGTGATCCCCCGGGGCAATAGCGTCCCGCAGAGTGAGGAAACCTCAACCCCGGTGAGCCACAAACCATTAGTTGATAGCTGATTGACTGGGGTTCGTGAAGCCAGCGGAACCAGGGGAAAATTCGGCTGCGTCCCCAGATTTTTAATCCTTGGCTGGGGGATAGGGCCTGGAGCTCGCTACGCTAGCGACACCAGGGGGTAATACGTCCCCATCCCTGGATAATATATCCCGTCATTTATCTACATATCATACGTTTCCGGGACGCAAGCGGTGATTCCCAGGGACGAAACTGCCTCGGGCTATATAGAAACTCCAACTCCGGATACAACAGCACCCGGGAAGGATTGACTCTATCCCCGATCAGAAACCTTCTTGCACATCTGCAACTCCAACGAGCTGAGGATGGCAACGGTGATCCCCGGGACAATATCGCCTTCCACACATCTTCAACTCCAAGTAATCGGGAAGAAATCGGTCTTCCCCTGGAACGATACCGCTCCGCAAGTTGTAAAAACCGAAAATCCGGGTACACAATGGTCATCGGCCAGGATTCGTAAAACAATGGAACCCAGAGAGGTTATGGCTCCCAGGAAGGTTATGGCTCCATCCCTGGATCATAAATCCTTCCGTGTGTCTACAACACCAACGAATGAGGAACGGAAGCGGTGATATACCGAGATGATCCCGTCCCCCACCATGTGGCAAGCCCAACTCCGGGTACAATATTGGTCAGGGGCTAGGGTTCGTCGAGCCGGCGGCACCAGGTGAGGATACGGTCCTACAGCCGGAGCAGAAAGCCTTCCAAACTTCTACATAAAATCAAAATACTGTGGACAAAAAAAATACCGCGGGAAGATACCGCTCCGCACGATGTGGAAACCCCAACTCCGAGTAAACCATGGGCTGGGGTTGAAGCCAGCAGCACCAGGGGAGGACATAGCCTTATATCCGGACCAGAAATCCTTTGATATATCTGCAACTCCAGCACAACGGGACCTGTAACGGTTTCCCCCTGGAACGATACTGCTCCGCACTGTGTGGCAACTGCAACCCCGGGTACACCATAGATTTGCTGAGGCTGGTGAAGCCAATGACACCCGAGGATAATTCGATTCAATCCCCGGATTAGGAATCCTGCCATTTATCTACACCTCTAACTACACCTCCAAGGAATCGGGGTTGAAAGTGGTGATTGCCCCGGAAGATACCGCGCCGCACGGCGCGGAAACCGCAGGTTCGAGTGCCTCATTTGCTGGGGTTGGTGATAACAGCGATCCCGAGGGAGGGTACGGTCATATAGCCGGATCAGGGTGCCTTCATACGTCTACAGCTCCAACGAATCGGGGACGAAAACGGTTTTCCCCAGGGACGATACCGCCCCGTACGGTGTGGAAACCCCCACTTGGGGTACACCATTGGCTGGAACTCGTGAAGCCTTCGGACCCCACCCAATGGGGGCAAGAAGCTTCAGCAAAGTTCGTCGATCAGTATTTAAATATGCTCACTAGGCCGTTTGTTGTGCGGGACTTTTTTTTAGGTTACAGAGATTCTTCTGTTTTCAAGTTAGATTTTGCCCCAGAAAGCGAGGAAATCGAGCCTGCTCTTCTCGGACCGAATTTGACTACTCTCGGAGAGGTATCAAGAACAGTTTTTCGCTTCTCGAGGGTCGCAGTTGCGAGAATTATGAACTACTCGTGCGTAGCTCATTTTTCAGTTGTCTAATATAGTCAGAACTTTGGCGTAGTTTTTTACCACATAACTTGTATCTCTCTATTAATGGGGTTGAAGAATCGGCACAAAGTGGGTGTTGAACAAAATGTACTCAGTTTGATCAACTCTTTTTTTCTAGCAAACAAAATGAAAAATGCGCTCGCCTGAAACTCTTGCAACTGCGACTCTCGGAAAACGAGAAACATATCTGGGAACCTCTCCAAGAGTAGTTAATCTCGTTCTCAATTTCCGCGCTTGACGGGGCAAAAACGAACTTGAAAGCAAAAAACAGCTCTCTTTGCAACCTGAAAATAAAGGTCCCGCATATCAAACGGCCTTACCGTAGGAATAATGAAGTATTTGTTCCAAGAGGACTGCCAGTACCGTCTACGACCTTCGCGTGACGGAGCCCAATAAGAAAAAATGACACGATTTTTGCGCGTGTACATTCTATAAAACACTGTGCGCGGCATGCTTCGCCACTACAACGAATGGCTCGCACGCACGACTCGGCCTCTCCCCTTGCTTGGAAATATCGCTAAAATGTGTGGTATGGTATGGTATGGTGTGTGCACTATTAACGGTAGTACGGAGTAGTATAAGTACGTAAAATATAGAGGGTCTCGGTAAGCAATTTCCCGGGCGATCGCCCGAGCGCGTGTTATAAGGATTGCCCTAGGCTGGGTAGTGGATCGATCTTCTACCCCAATAGCTCAGTAGGCAAAATCTTTACATCTGGCGTCGTCGGCAGGAACCTCATGGTGCAGGGGCTGTACGAAGAAAAGTCCAGAGAAGCGCGATGGGAGGCCTTGAAAGGATACCTTACGACGCTCCAAGCGCGAGACGGTGACGGTGCGTTGGTCACTGACGGTGCGGCAGAAACGTTGCTGACGCCCGATGGTCCGATGAAATTAAATGGGTGGTTTGAATGGAGGTGTTGTAGGTTCCGAGCGCGAGCCGGTGATAGTGCGGTGTTCGCGGATGGCTGAGGGTGGCGCCGAGGGCTTTTTAGTACCAGCAAGGAAAGGGTAGGTGTGCTGCAGCGGTCAGTATGGAGGGGTCGAAGTGGAGAGCGCTGACGGCGGCGCCGGGACCGTTTAGTAGCGGCAAGGGAAGGGTACATCAGCGGGTCCTTCGACGCGAGGCAGCGGCGGAGAAAAAGGAGTTAATAGCACGAATCGAAAGCTGGCGGAGCATAGGGGCTTTTGGCGCGTTCTTCGTGCGCCCAGCCCCTATTATAGTCGTACAATGCTCGACGCGGAAAAAAACTGAAGAAAATAACGAAGGATTTCATCAGGCTCGATGACAAACTCCGGAAGACGGACCGTAGATGGTAAATGACGGTCGTGCAGACGATGGCATCGCAGGCGATCTTGAATGGGCTTCATCAGGCTCGACGACGGGCTCCGGAGCGTGGGGGGGTCATAGCGATGAAGTCGGCGAAGAAGAAGGTGTGAACGCCAATCGAAGTAAGTCAATTCCTGCAGAAAGGGATCGTCCTCTTGCGGAATGGGGCTGCTGGTGGTCGCGCCAACGCCTGTTGTAGGCAACGCAGGCTGTGCAGGCGGTGGATGGGGCGTGGTCTGGGGCGGTGCTCGATGGTAACGGACGCGACGGAGCTCGGGACGTGGCGAAGCTCTGGTCACGAAGTGGGCGCACGGCGGCGGGGGGGTGGATGATCTTGAAGGCGCGGCAGCAGCTGTGGCGAGGGGGATCGATGATCTTGGAGGTTTGGCTACTGGTGTCGCACGAAAAAAAAACATAGTCGGGGGTGATCGAAGGGTTTCCAGCGGCGGCGGCAGAGCGATGACGTCTCTAGGAAGAACTAGAGGTCTGACGAAGGATGAGAATGAGCTGATGCCGAGGCACCTATGGTGGATGGTGGGAGACGACGGGCGGCCTGAAAGCCTAGCTAGGAGGAGCTCCAGTGTCCACGGCGCTTTTCCCGGAGCTGGCGAGTAGTCCGGCGGCGATGCCGTGGGCCGAAATAGGCCCGACAAAGGTTTTGGGGCGGAGAAGGGGTCGAATTTGTCCACGGGTGGTGTGTCGCGGTGCACGTCGACCACATAGTTGCCGGTGGGGGTAGTAGCGGAACGATATCCGTGGGGCAGGAGGGACAGAGCGACGGGCAAGCCCCCCCAAGTCGGTGCTCGGTATGGAAAGGGGAGCGGTGACAACGTAATGGGGCGGAAAGGAGAGCGGAAGCCCACTCAAACCACTACCCGGCTCAGAAAGCTCGTAAGCGCTGGAAATAAACACGCTCACAGGCTCAGAAGAAGGCAGCGGTGGAGAGGTGGGTGGTGGGGGCATATATCCAAGCCGATACACATCTCAGAAGATTCATGAGCAGAAAAAGCAAACCACTATTAATAACGGAATCGCTACTGCCACTCCCCTGCCCTGCTCGGTAGGTAACACCTTCACACGCATCTATCTGGCTACCTTAACTCCACACACATGCATGTAATATGTACATGACTCGCGCCGTGAGTTCATAGTTTTAGTGATGGTGGTTTGGGTAGTGATCGTCGGGGGGGTAATAATGCAGAATGTGCAGGGTAAGGCGAACCAACTGCGCCCTGGTTCCTCGTACTGTAGAGTAAGGACGAGAACAAAACGGCAGCAGGCGGCATTAGAACAATACCAACTGCGCCCTGGATGTCTATCCGTATACCAGGTACTACTGCAGCTGTATCGTACCCTGATAGAGAGCACCGACGACAACAACGGCGACAGGCAGCAACTCCTAAACATTACGTATAACACGTACGTAGGGATTCGGAATTTTCAAAAAATATTAGAAGACAACAGACACACCATACTACTGCTGCTGTATATGCTGTACTTACGAGTATACATTCCCCCCACAACTTGCTGCGTACTATATACTATTTCGTCTCCCCGAACTAAAAAAATAAGTAAATATCGTTCTCTCCGAATTCAGAATATCTGAATTCTTCTGGCATCGTCACAGGTAGTATGGTTCATTCTTATCGGAGAGCTTTTTTTCCAAAATTTCCAAAGTTTGGAAATAATTGGATATATGTATCAATACACGGAGGCGTTCTGTCACTTTCATTTCAAAAGCCGCCAGCCTTAAGCTAAAAAAGGGCATTCTCAACTGCTGCCGCGTGCTGTACTGCTGAACATTTATTGCACGTACGAGAGAGTGGCAGTGGTGGAATTGTTCGGTATATTCATTTATTTTCCGGATTCGGGGAGAACAAATAATGTTTCTCTTCCATAAATAAATTGTCTTGCGTGGGGGTGGAGGTGGACGTGGGGGCACACGAAATGATAGAAACTGATGGGAAACGATCACCAAAAGTGCCACAGCGTGGCAGTTAGGAGTTTGACCTCTTCATGGCGTCTGTCACGCTCCTCATTCCCATCCTTTAGTATTATTGCGATTTTTTTTTTTTTTTTTTTTTCCATCACTTTTACTTTCCAGCCCACTCGTACGCGTAGGAGGTTTTACCCTCGACGATCTTCTGGACAAGCCGTGGTCACAGGTGTCATCCCTTCTCCCCCCCGGTACGTGCCTTTATTTTTTGTCGCGCATAGGGTTCAGCATTCCCACTGCTCGTCGATTTTCAGCGAATGTAGCCAACTCACGCTTTCGCGCTTTCCGCTTATATATAAATACAACTATAATTACGATTTTTGAGGTCGTTGTCACTTGCTAGCTCTTCGCAAACAGCCCTTCTTCTTTGCAGCCGAACAGCCAAACAACCTTTCTTCCTTCTTTCAAACAGCCGAACAGCCAAACAACCTTCTTTCTTCTTTCTTCTTCGCCAAACAGCCAAACAACCTTTCTTCTTTCTTCTTCCGCAAACTGCCAATCAATAAACAGCTCTTCGCACGGCGCCTAAAAGAGGCGTCTCCCCTTCGACGAACGGCATAGATAGGTGCAGCTGTCGGCGGCCAAGCTGCTGCTGTCGGTGGCGAACCTGCTGGTGCTGCAACCCCCGCCTCTCCCTTCTCCACGCCCCCTAAGCTCACCTCCCCCTCGTCGAGAGGCGCGTGGTCCTCGCCCTCTGGCAAGAGAGCGGCAACGACAAAGACCGACCTGGTGCCGGCTGTTGTTTGCGACCAGTGCACGGACCAGCACTTGGTCAAGAACTCCGGCAAAAACGTGGCCTTCGCCACCTGCAGGATCTCACGTGCGTGGTGGCGGGATCATCCTGACAGGGCAACCGACTGCGAGTTCTGTGCTCGCCCGATCAAGGAAGGGACTGTCTCGTACTCCCTCGAGACTGCTGACAGTGGTGAGTGTCTATGTCTATTGTGCATGCTGTATGTTGCCAGTACATTTTTTCGGGGTTTTCAATTGCCTTTTTGCATACAAACCTACGTCAAAGCGTTTATTTATTTTTTTACTCATCCATGCTCGTTCTTTCCCCTTCGTGCGTTGGGTCGGCTCCTTACACACAGTGCACGCGAACGCGCACATGCACAACTGTTTGCGGGACGTGAAGCACACGATTTCTGTGTGTACATGTTTTGGTGACCCCACGTACTCATTTTGCTCGTTTTCGGCTGCCGCTGCTGCTGCTGCTGCTGTCAGCGCCACGCCATGAGTGCTGCTGCTGCTGCTGTGCACCTGCTTCTCCTGTGCACTCGTTGCTGCTGTAGTGCTGCTGCGTTGTTGCCGTGCTGTGCACCTGCTGCTCTTCTGCACTTGCTGCTGCTGTATGTAGTGCTGCTGCGTTGTTGCCGTGCATCATGCTGGAAGCGTACATATTTTCGGATCGTCAATTCCGTAGGTTTTGCGATGGCGGCATACCAGGGTACATGCTTTTTTTCTTCCTTATTTTCATATCGTTGCTATGCTGCTGCTGCTGCTGCTGCTGCTGCTGCTGCTGCTGCCAACGCTGCTGCCAACGCTGCGGCGATGCGTTGCAGCTTCTGCTGCTGCTAATGCTGTAGCTGCTTCTGCTGCTGCTGCTGCTAATGCTGCCGCAATATCCACTGAATGTTCGTACGTATGTACTCGGATTACTGTTTTTCTTGGTCGTTTTTGTACCCAAATGGTTCCTTTTGATACGTGAAAAAATATTTTTGTCGTTTTGCTCCTGCATTTTGCGCACGTACTGCAATTTCTCGTTTTTGGCTTGGTTATTTTCATATATATCGTTGCTATGCTGCTGCTGTGGTGCTGCTGCATTGTTGCCGTACATCATGCTGCACTTGTGTTTGTACAGATTTCGGTATCGTCTTTTTCTTCCTTATTTTCATGTCGTTGCTATGCTGCTGCTGCCAACGCGGATTATTGTTTTATTGGCCATTTTTGTACCCAAATGTTTTTTTTGATACGTAAAAAAAATATTTTGGTCGTTTTGCTCCTGCATTTTGCGTACGTACTACTTTTTCTCGTATTTCGTATTGTTGCTATGCTGCTGCTGCGTTGTTGCCGTACAGCATGCGGAGGTGGGTCTATAGTGAGGTACCAAAAATACTTTTCGGACGGCCTCGGGGTACATATTTTTTTCTCCCTTCTTTTCATATCGTTGCTATGCTGCTGCTGCCAACGCTGTGGCGATCCGTTGCTGCTTCTTCTGCTGCTGCTGCTGCTGCTGCTGCTGCTGCTGCTGCTGCTGCTTTTAGTGCTGCCGCAATATTCACTGAATATTTGTATGTACTCGGATAATGGTGTTTCCTGGTCGTTTTGTGGCGCTGCTGCGTTGTTGCCGTACATCATGCTGGACATGATTTGTGTGTCTATTACACTTAAACTTGTGCGTGTGTACATATTTCTGTATCGTCAATGATTTTTTTTGTGGTGCTGCTGCGTTGTTGCCGTACATCATGCTGCACGTGATCTGTGTGTGTACTGTACTACACTTGTGTGTGTACATATTTCTGTATCGTCAAGGAAATTACGTACTACTTGCTGCTTCTGCTGCTGCTGCTGCTGCTGCTGCCGTCGTATAGCAAGCGATTACGTACTGCTGTTGTGCCGCTGTAGAGTAGTACAAATAATGAACTCTGCCCCCCCCCCACCTTCCCCCTCCCCCGCCATTCTCTGCACGCCACTCCCGCCCCGCGCACCCCATATGTTTACTTCGACCAGGTCCGTGGCAAGTGCTACAACTGCCGCCTGACGGACTCCACCATCAGAGACGGAGACATCATCATCAAGCGCAAAAATACTCCCTTCCATTTCGCCTGCTCCAGGGCTTCGCGGAATTCCGAAGCAGTACGCCAAGCAGATTGTCGCCATCCAGGACGAACGAAAGGAAACAAATCGTTTCCCACATTTCCCAAATCACGATTATTTCTTCCTACACATATCCAACGGGTTCAACAGCGAACAGATCCCTCCCGCCTCGTTACTACAGCATCCTTGAAGACTATTTACATATCATGTCTCATCCAAACTCCTATGCTGGCTACATCGAAATCGCGGCCGCCCAGCAACTATACAACATTTCCATAACCGTTGTCGTTGCCGGCACTGCTGCTTTCTCTCCTGTCCCAGACCTTCCTTTAAACAACAGCCTGTATGTTGTATATCATCCACATGCCAAGCACTACTCCACTCTCTCCCCGCACTGGTGAAAGATGTTATTCTTATTATTAGACGAATGTCATTCTTACTCTTGCGTCACCCGATCTTACGTTTCACATTACATTCATAAATAAACGCGATTATTACATCCTTCACCGTTTCTTACACAAATACATTTATTAATAGTTTGGTTGGCTTTGGGCTATGTCGCCAATTAATTGCAGTTATATGTACACGAAACGACGGAATACCCACTCCGAAGGAAAGCCTTGTATATATATATATATTATTTTTTTTTTTTTTTCATCATCACTTTTACTTTCCAGCCCACTCGTAGGAGGTTTTACCCTCGACGATCTTCTGGACAAGCCGTGGTCACAGGTGTCGTCCCTTCTCCCCCCCGGTACGTGCCTTTAGTTTTTATCGCGCATAGGGTTCAGCATTCCCACTGCTCGTCGATGTTCATCGAATGTACAGCTAACTCACGCTCTCGCGCTTTCGGCTAATCAATTTTATGCAAGAAAAAGTCCATACGAGCATGCACTCGGTGAGACTCGAACTCACGAAATTGATCTTGATAGGCTCGCGGACCACCTACCAAGCCACCGGGGACGCCGGTATATACAGTATACCGACTGTTTGTGAAATTCATATTTCGACCGTGCTCAGGCCGGCGTACCCGGTGGCTTGGTAGGTGGTCCGCGTGCCTGTCAAGATCAATTTCGTGGGTTCAAGTCCCACCGAGTGCACATACATGCTCATACAGCATAGGGACTTTTTCTTGCATAAAAAATTGATAAGCGGAAAGCGCGAGAGCGTGAGTTAGCTGTACATTCGATGAAAATCGACGAGCAGTGGGAATGCTGAACCCTATGCGCGACAAAAATAAAAGGCACGTACCGGGGGGGAGAAGGGACGACACCTGTGACCACGGCTTGTCCAGAAGATCGTCGAGGGTAAAACCTCCTATCGTAACGAGTGGGCTGGGAAGTAAAAGTGATGGATAAAAAAAAAAAAAAAAAAAAAAAAAGTAGGTATGGATTATAGATACAGAGACCCTACTGCTGCTGTTGTGTAGGACAGAGTGACTGCCCTGGATGGCAGTACGATAATGGCAGTACGTACTGCTGTAGTACCAGGGCCAAAAGAACGATGTTACAAAGAAAGACGGTCAGCCTACGAGGTATTCCTACATTCCTTACCGGCACGTACGTACGAAACCCTTCACCATGCATGCGCACAAGGAAGCGACGAGCGACGAGCACAATAATTATTCTTGGTTCTTGGTAAAATGATTGTTGGGTACCAGTACGTACTTATGTACTTGTCTGATTCGCATGGAGTCGGCCCCACTCCGACGACGGGATGAGCACTGGCCAATGAAAATTGCAAGCAGGGGGGATCTGGTACCTTTTCGTGGTCGGCCCGGCAGGAACAGACGCTCGGAATCATCTGGTCAATGACCTTCGTGCGGGATAAGCTCTTCGGCTCAAGCCACCAATAAAAATTGTGCGGGATAAACTCTTCGGTTAACCAATGAAAGTCGGATGGAGGAAACAACGATCGAAACATCGAAACAGAAGTTGAGGATCAAGCAGCAAGCAGCAGCAGCGGCAGTGCAGCAGGTTCGGCCGATCAGCAGTACAGCAGCGCCACAGCTTGTTTTGGCGGAGGTGACAGTTCGGTACGAGGTGGTTGTGGTGGAGGCGATCGCTCCGCAAGCGGTCCGGTTGCGGCTGTAGACTCGAGCCCGACGCGATTGTTCTTCAATTATTTATTATTTTCGTTCCGAGGAAGAAAATTATCTACGGCGGTACAGTACAAGGTACAAGGCTAAAACAACAGCAGCAGCAACAGAAGGGAGTGCTGCCGCTGCGGCGCGGCGGCAGCGGCAGAGCGGCAGCGGCAGCGGCAGCGGCAGCGGTAGCAGCAGCATCAGGACCGCGACAACCCAGCCAGGCGAAAGGGCTACACAGGGATGACATCGTTTAATATCCTTAGGGGGCCGACACCCCAGGCCAAGCACCCCCCTGGCCGGACGGGGAGCATGCTGTCACGGGATGGGTGTCGCCCGTCCGCTATGCTCGTCAACTATTCTGCGGGGACACCACCAACTACTGGTACGACGGCGGTATCATCCTCGGAGTCAGAAGTTGGAGAAGGAAAAGGCTGGCCGGCCGAGGCGGCCCCACGCCACCCCAGCGGCAGGGGTCGGCACTTCGCCAACGGCGGTCAGCTGTCAGGCCGATGCCAATTGACGACGGTGGCGGTGTCACGGCCGCTGTTCAGGTGAGTGATGGCGAATAGATGCGGCGAGCGACCGCGGTGTGTGTCGTCTCATCATTACGAGTAGATAGTGATGCTGCTGTGGTGGTGATGTGTACCAGCTGTATATGATACGAGTATCCTACGAGTATTGTACTTTACGTGCGATGCGTGTAAGCAAGTAGGGTCATGGTAGCATTTCATTACATCAATCACTCGGGTTGTACTGCTGCTGTACCTATAATTAGACTACAGAGCAGTAAAATAAAGTAGAGTGTGGCCCTACGACAAGGAAGGGCAATCAGCTCGCAGACCGTTCGTTGTTGTGGCGAACGAACGCGGTGTTCTGATGTCCTGAAGGCGGTAGTGGTGTGACCATGATAATGGTGCTCTACTGACTGTAGGTTGTTCTGTCTCGCGTTTGCACCTCGTGGACGTTCATACGAGAAAAAAACACCAACGCCTCACACCTGCAAGGGGTTCATTTTTCTTTTTCTCGAATGGAAAAAAAAAACGAAGAAAGTAGTGCTGAAAATGAGTGAGTTTTTTTAAGCTGGGTGGAATCCGCCACAAGAACTGAAAATCATATCCGCGCATGTTTAATTTCATACAATTTGGTTCAAAAATATTTTCGTTTCTGCGGCGTATCTGTACGCAACTATAACCATAATAACTGCGCTTTCCTGTGGTTTCGTTTGTCGTGTGTCGCGTGGCACCACAGCACCAGCAGATGCTACAGGGAGTGGTACCAATACCAACCACACCAATACCAAAAACAGGAACTGCGACAGGCGAAGAGCGAGGCCCCAAGAACACCGATCTGGCGGTCAAGCACGCCGGCATCTCCGCGGGCTTTCGATTTTGGAGTGGAAGCGTGGGATGATTTCTGTCCGGTAAGTCAGAAATGCAAAGATCATACCCGTATACTCGTGTACGCGTGCTGTGCCAGGTACATGTATAAGATTTGATTGGTACCTGGTACGTATTTACTACAGCAGTACTTGTGCTTGTTCTTCGTTCTTTCTACGTTGTACCTGTAGACATCCAGCACAACCAATCCGTGCCGATTCTTCAATCCTAGACAGATTCAAGCTCTGGTCACAAAAGTACGCCACAGAGATACTACAGCAGTAGTATTTTACACTGTTTTGCAGTAAGCAGAGTAGACAATGCAATGCGTCCCATGCCATCGTACTGGATAGGGCAGGCACGGCATACACATTCTTCGTATAAAGAAGGAAAACAAAAGAAACAGAAAAAAAAACATGTCGAAACCAAAAATAAATACGAATAGCAGGAGAACGTGTCGTGCCCCCCTTGTATATGGGGATGTGGCAGACAAGACAAAACGAGCTAAAGAAACAACACCACTACTCTGTGACAGTAGTACACGGCCTTCACGTTTTTAAATTTCAAACATTGTGCAAGGGCTCCGAATGCTCGTGCCCACACTTCGGATAGGAAAATATACCTGTGGGTCCTTGTGGGTCAGTGCAATTCATGTTTCTAAATCTGATGGTACGTAGAGGATCAACTCTCAACGCCAAGCGTTGCAGGAAGAAACCGATGCCAAACAAAGTTGGTGATTTTTACAGGAGTTTTCCGCCTGATTCCTCGCCGCACCAAAGAGGCTCAGTTCTTGGGTACAGCACCAGTCTATGCATGTTTTTATATCTCGTTCCTCTCAGGCTCGTTTCTGAGCAGACTGGTATGCATGATTTACTGCAGCATAACCACTTTACAGCAGTATTATCGCCGTACTGCTGCTGTAACACAACTAGCTGTAGTAATTTCACCGCGATAAAGGAGGTGAGCTACTGCTGTATGACTATCGTGTGCCCGCACTCGGAGATGAATAGTTAACTCTATTTCCTGTACGAAATAAAGACGTTGGATTAATTAATTAGTCAAGTGTGTGTTGATCAGATTGCCTTCCCGAATCGGAAAAAAAAAAAAATTAAAAAATCAAAACTAAATAATGCAAACTTCCCGCTTCTCTCCCCCCTCCGTAGTACAGTAGTAATAATCAGTTGAAAGCCGGGCCTGTTTTATTTTCCCGCTTTGTATGGAGAATATTCCCAGAAACTTATTTCTTTACAACATGGAGAACTCTACTGGGGCGTTGACCCGAAAAATATGTTGTTAGATAGTTTTAAAAAGTGTAACTTTTAATCGTCGGGTTCTACAAAGAATCGTAGAAGTATATACTCTCGGACGAACACAACTATCGACCGTGGCTACAGCTTGCAAAGTCGTTGAACCTGCCGGCTTCTTCGTTGTTTTTAACCAAGGAGCGTACTCAAATCCCAGAGCGAGAACTCAAAAGAAAAATCCGACGGTTTTTCTGGCACGTTACGGGGTCAAACCAGACAGTCTCGTGCCAGATACGAAGAGGGGAAGCGACCATCACCACCCCCGCACGCAACTCCTTCTGTTCACTGCTGTATTATCCCATCTCCCAACTCTCTCCACAGCAGCAACACAGTAGTTATCCTGCTGTCACCATGCATGACAATGAGTCCCCCCCCCCCCCCTGCTCCCCCCTCTCTCTGCCTCCTACACGTCTTTTTCTCTACACACGTACCGCGCCCCGCTCCACCATTCCTATAGGCGCCCATCAACAAGAAGGTATATCCCGGCGGCACTAACTTGGTCGGGACGGTCAACCTCTCCACCTCAGAGGTCGACGACCTGCTTAGGCACGCCTATGCTAAGCAAGAAATTGACTACCCTGTTATCCAGCGAGGGTTTGAAGTGTTGTCGCCCGTATCGCTGGAAGCGCTAGTAACGAAGGTGGATGAGATAATCGAACGGTTGGCCTTGGAGGGGGGTTTCCACGTACCCCACGAGGCCACGCTGGACGCGGTTACGTCCGTCTACGTAAACGTGGGGAGGTGCTACGGTGCATTGGTGTCCCCGACGGGTAGGGGTGGGCGTGTCAGCGGTGGTTGTGCTGCTGCTGCTGGTCGTTGTTGGGATGGCGGTGATGGTGGTGGTGGTGGTGGTGGCGGCGGGGATAGTGGTTGGAGCGGTTGGGGTGGTGGTGGTATCCGTGGTGGTGGGTTGACTGGTTGGGGTTGTGGCTATGGTAGCCTTAGCAATGATGGCGACGGCGGTGACGACGGAAGTGTCGAGGACGAAAAGCTGCCGGACCATTTCCTCATCCCGGCCGTCTGCGTCTACATGGCGTTAAAGCTGGACGAGTGCTTTTCGCAGGGATGCCTCCTGCGCCGTCTGCTGTACGCCTGCGGCGTGTGTGGGAGAGAGGAGTACCGCCGGGCATCGCAAGCGATGGAACGCCTAGAATGGCGTTTCTGCGAGAGCGTGCGCTTCTCCGTTCTCCCGGAGACGCCGTGGACGTTCCTCCACCACTTCATCGCCCGCGCGATGTCGGAAGGGGCGCTTCTCGAAGCACAAACCGTTAGCATCGGTGAGCGCGCGGGGAAGACCGCGTTGAGGTGGCTGAGGGCCGGCTACCTCAAGGGATCCAGACCTTCGGAGATGGCCGCAGCAGCGCTCGAGCTTGCGGTCTACAGCGAACACGGCGCCGAGGCTGCTGATATGGTCTGCCGGGCTGCCGGGTGCCCAATCGGTGTCTTGAACAACAACAACGCCATGCCCCTCTGCCGCGTGCTCCGGAAGAACAGCCCCGGACGTATGAGCCGCGCTCCGCCGGCTATGCCAGCATGTGCTGGAGAGGATAGGGTTAGCAGAGGCCGCTGCTTCGACGGTGATGGGAACGATGCAAGTCGCGTGACCGACCGCGGAGGTGGAGGTGGGGGTGGCGGTGGTGGGGGTAGGGGTGGGGGTGGGGGCAGCGGTGGGACAGCCTCCGGCGGCAACAAGATCGTCAACCTTGGAAACGATAGTGGTTGCGAGACAGAGGAGCTGACCCCACCGCCTCTTGCGCGCGGGGGTTGGCCGCAGAGGAACCCGGCCTCGCGAACTAGGGTGAGATATATTCTGTTGTCGTGTTGGCGCATGGGGTTGGGTTACTGGCTGTGCTGTAGTTGTTCTTTGTTGTTGTTTTTGTTCTCCTTGTGTTTGTCAGTGTTTGTTGCTATCAGTGTGGTATTGCTATTTTTTTTGCTTTTGTTGGTGTGTTTTGCCGTTGATGCTTTTGCTTGCAGCTTGTGTTGATCGATGTCGTTGAGGTTAGCATTGTTGCTGCTTGTCACAACAACTCACCGCTGTCCTCCTGTTCACGACGGGCTCAGATATTTAGGAAGGAAACAATAAACGGATGAGAGATAAAATAGTCTCGGTGTTCCTTCGCGGCAGCGCGTGTTGTAGAACAACGGATATCGGTGGACATAGTAGTAGCACAACCGATTTTTCTAGGGCCTGAGCGAATCAAAGCTAGACCAAAACACTGTGCTACGTAGGGAGAACGATATAGGGTGTCGTTGCCTATTCGTACAAAGCAACAATGGTATGTAGTAAGTGATAGGTTATTTTGGACTGTGTTCACAAGCCTTGCATACGATTCGGCCCGGCTTCGACGAAGTTGTTGAATGTACTCGAGCCTAAACCCTAACACAAACCCAAACGCTAACCCTACATCTAACCCGTTTGCTTCTGTCAAACTTTCGTGCTACATTGGAAGGCCGTGTTTGTAGGACGAAACTCTGAGTGGGCAGATGTGAAGCGGGACGAACTTGAACCAAGGCCTCTGTTATTTCACCCTTTCCTTCCTCCCTCCCGCCGTTCTTCCCTCTCGAATTATTTCCTCGGTCTAAGGATCGATTCAAGTTTCGGTTCCCCTTTTGTCCAATGACACTCTCAGTAGATGCGCAGACAGAGACAAAGAAGAAAACCCTGCTCTGTTGACCTTAAATCCCGCCCCCCCTGTACGTATTTATACGTCAAACCGTCGTCTAGCTTTTCAATCCTATTTTTGTAGAACGGCACTCTTAGGGCCAATCTTACCCATTGCCAATAGTTTTTTCCCCTGGTTCCGTCGTTTTTAGTGAAACCGAATGATTAAAAAAAACAACAATAATTTCCGAAATTTGGGAGTTGAACAAAGACCAACATTTCAGGAAAGCTTATTACGGGGGACCATAGTAAATAGGACCTCCGGTGCACAGAAAAACCTATATATTTAACTAATTTTACTAACAGTATTTGGTCCTATTTACTATGGTCCCCCGTAATAGCACTCCTCTGTCAGGCTAAAAACCCAGGAACATCGGGATGCTTATGACAAAATATGAGTCGATAACAATGGCCCTTGAGTAGATATACAGACGCGGGAACGAGAGCTAAAAACCTCGGTTTTCTTCCGCTGTCAGATGTTGTCGTTTCAAATATTAGCCTTTTGATGACGCGTTCACGCCTCGCTCGACACTCAGCAGAGATACATAGACGAAAGCAAGGGGAATAAAAAAACCGCTCTGACAACCAAACCTTAACCCCCTTGCTCCCATATTTCTTCCTCTCTGTAGACTTGCCGTTTCAGGCTTTGCACGTTGCACGCCTTCGTTTACAGGACTACAACTCTGAGTAGGTTGATGCATAGACGAAAACAAAATAGAAGTGAACTGCTCTGTAAATATTTGAGCTAGACAACCAGGGTACCGCTTCTTTTTTTCCTTTTTTTTTTGGCGGTCGGTCACAGCTGGTGGTGGAGTTAGATCTTTTGTGCGAGGTGAAGAACCTTTCTTCCGCCCAAGGGGAATGATCGTATCAGTTTTCATCCACATGCGAGTCCGCCTCACAAGCGGTTCTTAGTAGGATGCAGCTCACCCTTCATGCGACTCGTCGGACACCTCACGGCGCTTCGCGCTTGGTGCAAGCAATGTCTGCCGGGTCGGTGAAAACCCGACATGCTCCGTCCCGGCATTGTAGGGATGCGAGGGTCTATGGTCATACGACTACGGCCATGCATGAGATCGAGTACATCTCTCCTACCGAGTACACTCCCCCCTCCCCCTCCGCGCCCCCCCGAATTTATTCCTATGCCAAAAAAGCTCTTCACATGTCAAATGCCATACCTGGTACTTCGTGTTTGTCCGATAACCCACTTGATAAAAACTTGAAGTATGTAAACACAGGCAGAGAAGGAGAAAACAAGTTGAGGACGTTTTATCTTGTATTTCGTGTTCTGTCGAACAACTGTTTTTACGTTTTACATTTTGACATGACCGCGTTAGTAGGACGGCACTCTCAGTAGACATATGGACGGAAGCATGGTGAAAATGTTGCTCTGATAGTCTCACCTTAGCTCCACTTCCACCATACTCGTTCCTGTTAACCTGCCGTTTTTTTGTTTCTACGCTACCAACGCCGTGTTAGTAGGACGATCTCTCAGTAGATAAATACCGGTATACGGCCGCAAAGGAACTGAACCCCCTCGATAATTGACCCCCCATGCATGATGTCGAATACACTCCCCTCCTGGAACTGGCCACACCAGAAACTAAATCAATTGACGCTGTCATCCTTGTGCAAGGCCGCACTCAAGCGGTTCTGAGTAGGGTGCAGCTCACCCTTCATGCGACTCGCCCAACACCTCACGGCGCTTCGCGCTTGGTGCAAGCAATATCTGCCTGGTCGGTGAAAACTTGACGTGCTCCGTCCTGGCATTGTAGGAATGCGAGGGTCTATGGTTAAACGACCACAATGAGTACACCCCCCCCCATTTCTTCCAGTCTATCAAATTGTCGTTTTAAGTGTCAGCGATTTGACTCCGTGCTTGTAGGATGACACTCGCAGCAGGTGCATAGATGGGAGAAAGGAAACAGGTGGAAGGTAAACCCGCTTAGGAGCACACTCCCGTTTGGGCCGAAAATTACTTGGAATTTGAGTTGAATATATTTTTATGTATAGTGCGGCAGTAGAAGGGTTTAGCTTCGTTCTACGCGTCTGCCGGAACACGACAAGACAAAAAAGAAATACAGGATAGAAAGTAAGACAAATGTAGCCCTGCCCCCCCCCCCGACATATATGCATTCCTTTGTCAAAACGTCGGTGTTTGGTTCGTTTTGGTTGACGCCCTGTCAGTAGGAGGATTCTCGACACGTAGACAGATTTAAGTCGGAAAAAACTGCTCTGTCCAACTAACCTCAATCCCTTTCCCCCCATAGTTGTTCTTGCCCGCGAATGAAACTGTCGTTTTTTGTGTTTCAACTATTTAGACCATCTTGTAAGATAAAAGTCTCAGCGCAGATATTTAGACGGAGGAAGGAACGAAAAATACAGCCCTGTCCCCTCCCTCCCCTCCTACCCACATTTATTTCCCTACTGAACTGTTTACCTTGTGTTATGTCTTTTTAGCGCCATGTTTGTAGGATTAGTATATCAGAAGATAAAGCTCAGAGACAGAAGCAAGGAAGCATACAGCAGTGTTAGCCTTAACCTCCCCCCGTATCTCTACATCTGTACAACCGACAGTATAATATTTGAATGTATTATCTCTGTTTTTGTAAGACGACGCTCTCGGCAGACATGTAGACGGAATGAAGATTGGGGGGGGTTAGCTCTATCAACGTTCACCCCCCCCCCCGTCCTTTATTTCTCTGGAAAGCTGTCATGTTGGAGCTAAACCTTTCTATTTTTGTGTTAGTAGGTGGACCTCTCCATCCAGTAGATCTAGACAAGACGAAAGTAAGTGTCGATCTTAACGAAGACTGTTTTTCAGTTTTTTTTTCAGGTTTTTTCAGTATTTTCGGTATTTTTCGGTATTTTAGAAGTACCGAAATTTCGGGAAAATACTTAAAAAAACTCCTCGTGAAGACCGACCCTAATGAAGAAAACATATCCCGCTGTTACCATACCCGCCTCCCCCCCTCCGTGTGTTTCACTCCGTACAGATGTACCTCTAACCGTAACCCCCCCTCCCTCCATATGCTCCTCTCTGCACAACGAAGGTATCTCTGTTAGCCACCCCCCCCCCCCGTCCAGGATAATTCCCTCTGCACAACAAATGTACCTCTGTTGACCTTAACCCCGTCCCGTCCCGGTATGGTAGGGATGCAACTGTCTATGGTCATACGACTACGACCATGCATGATGATGAGTACGCCCCCCTCCCCGTATCCCTTTCCCGCCCCTGCGTATGCCCCTTTCTGTACAAAACAAATGTCGTTTAGGGACGCGCGAGAGGGGTCGACCACGCAACCATGGGCCGAAACACCACCAAGTACCCGCAGGTGGCCGCTGCTCGCGCTCACGCTCCAGCTGGGACGAAACCGGGACACGCCATTGCCTGCGCCGAGACCAAGGGCTCCGCCTCTCAAGATTCCCTCCCCCAGCACTGCTGGAATGTTGTCGACCTCGAGAGGATGTTCATGTCCACGGGCGGCGACACGAGGGCCATGGTCCAGCCGCCGACCACTACCACCCCCGCCGCTACGGCCGTTGCCGCTGTCACAGGGCCTTGCGGGACCGTAGCCGGAGGTGGCGGCGGTGGTGGCACCGTTAACGGAGATCGTCTCGCCGATAACGACAGTACAGGAAGCGTTATGGGAAACATCGTCCGCACGCCCGTGGGCCGCGAAACCCGAGGGGACCCGCAGGAAATCGCTTCTTGTGCTCGCGCTCCCACCGAGACGGGAACGGGACAACCAGTTACCGGCGTCGGGACCGGGGTCGTCACCCCGGTCCCACACCGCCCCGTCTCCCAGCACCGGATGAGCGCGCTTGATTTGCATGGGAGTTACTCGCCCTCGGGGGGCAACATGGCGGTCGTCGTTGAGCCGCCGGCCACCGCCGTCTCTACCGCCGCTACCCCTGTTGCCCCTGGTGCGGGGTCTCGAGGCACCGCAGCCGGGGTCGAAGGTGGTAGTGGTGGTGGTCGTGGTGGTGGCGGTGGTGACGCTGTTTACAGCGGTCGTCCCATCGATAATGATAGTACAGGAATCGTTACGAGAAGCATCGTCCGCACGCCCGTGGGCAGGGGCACCCCAAGATGCCCGCAGGAGATCGCTTCTTGCGTCCGCCCTTCCACCGAGACGGGGAGGGGACGGCCCATCGCCGGTGCCGGGAGCATCACCCTGGTCCCTCACCGCCCTCTCTCCAACCACTGGGTGGACGCGGCTGATCTGGAGAGGAGCTACTCGACCCCGGTCGGCGACATGGCGGTTGTCGTTGAGCCGCTGTCCACTACCGCCCCCCCTGCCGCCGCTACGCCTGGTAGGGGGTCTCGTGACACCGCAGCCGGGGTCGGAGATGGCAATGATGATGGTGGTGGTGGTAGTCGTCGTCGTGGTGGAGGTAGTAGTGGTTGTCGTGCCGTCGGCTGGTGTGGCGGTAGAGTCGGTGGCGGTGTCTGCGGGGGTGGTGGTGGGAGTAACGGTAGTGGTGGCGGCGGCAGTGGTGGTGGTAGTGGTGGCAAAAACAACGGTGGGCTCGAGCAAGGTCACTTGGGTGCACCGCTGGGCTTTGAAGGCGTCGCCCGAGCACGTGTTGCCAGGGTGGGATCGGAACACGGTGAAATTCGCAGTCGCATGCAGGAAACTCCTCTCCCAACAACGGAGGACGCCATGGGCAACACCGCCGGAGCGACGGTTTTTAGACTGCCTCGTCACGGTGACTCCTATCCTTGGCAGGAGTGCGATGCCATGCGCGGGCGGGTGGTAGCCGAGCAAAGATTGCAATTGATTCGCCAGAGCGAGCGACTGCAGCGCCAGAGGGTACGTCTTGAGGTTCAGGAAGCGGAACTGGAGCTCAAGCGGCGGCAGCTCCAACGCCAGCGGGTGCAGCTGGGGCGTCAGAATCAGGATCAAACCCAGCGTCAGGGGTCGCAGGCGGCACCGTTGGTATTCTGGGGTCCGGGTGATCTGCTGATGCCCGTCTCGTAGCTCGGACGTTGGGTTCGCCCGATGCAGACGCGAAGCGTGTTGCTGATGCTGTAATTGTCCCGCCCCGCCCGGGCTTACCTGCGGGTAGGGACTAGCTGGGCTACGAGGAAAAGCATGCGGAGATTGACAGTGGGCGTGTAAGTCTTGTTCCCCCCCACGATCCGATTCGGTTCTGCTTGGTTGGATTCGGTATGGCTGCGTTCGGATCTATTCGAATCGATTCGGTTCGGTTCGGTTCAATTCCGTGTGAGTTGACTGTATTCGATTCGGAATTGTTCACATCAATTCTGCTGTTTCGTTTCGGGTCAGGTCGGTTCTGTTCGACTTGATTCGGCTCGGTTCAGATATTTATGACTCGATTGGCTTCAGTTTAGTTCAGGTCGGATTGACTATATTTGGCTGGAACCAATTCCGTTTTGTCTCTTGCACCTACGTCGTACATTGTATGACGTATTTCCGCTAAGGAATTCACCTCGTCAGGAATTCCTCCCGATTGAGAAATTAGACAAAAGTTATCACCAGGTACTTTGTAACAGAATAACTAACAGCAGCAAGACTGTTTTCGTTTTTTTGCCCTGACTGGAGAGCACCGTAGTTGTAAACAAGCTCTCCGTTTTCTTTGTTTTTCCCTTCGCACTGAAAATATCGCCGTTGCATGCGAACGCCCTTTTAGTTATTCCCTCTCCTGGTTGATAGTAACGTGTTGTACGCGAAAACCCTTTTGGTTTGTTTTCCTCTTCACTGGGAATGACGCTGTAAAAAGTGAAACCCTATGGTTGCTTTTCTTTCCTGGGGTTATATTGTTGAAGTCCGTTTCATTCTTCCAACCGAACGACCGGCCGATAGTCTAGCCCATCACGATCTGGTCGATTCGCGATTAACAACAGTCTTAAATAATTCACCCAGCAACCTTTTCTTTTGTATTCCACCTACCACCCCTCCATACAGCTTGCGTTAGTTTTACCATTCGGATTCCGCAGGTTCCTGGTGTACTCCTTCGTTTCGGTTTGTGCAGGGTTGTGGTGTCTCATAGTATAGTGGTATTATGCCCCATGTATGTTGGTGCCGATCGGGAGGTTGGGACGAGAAGCCGCGACGGGATTGAGTCGACGATCGTCCGGGTTTTCTGCGTCTACGTTATTGTTGGTTTCTTCGGGGAAGACTCGAGCCCTTTGCCCGCCGCCCGAGACGCTTTAAGATTTTATTGCTCTCCGTATGAAAACGGTTTTGTGACGGTTTTTATACAAGCGACTGCTTCAACGGCATTGCACGTTCGTGCGAGCGCCGGAATTTAGTGACCACCGTTCGGTCGTACATTCTTTTTTTCACTGACGAGGACACGAGCCCTTTGCCCGCTCAAGACGCACTGTACTTTTGATTTTTTCCGCGTGAAACGGCGTTGTAGCGGTTTTACTTTCAAGGAACATTTTTCTGCTCTCCGCACGAAACTATGTCGTTGGTTTCCGTTCATGTGTGTGGGATTGTGCGCGGTCATGTCTAATTGTACGCGATTTTGGATTTGGTCTACGTAGGGAGGGGGAAGAGACGCTTGACGCTCTTCCTTCCTCCCGTCCTTCCGTTCTTTCTTGGACGTGTTGTACGTGTGTGCAGTAAGATATGCCCATTCGCGACATCTCTGTACGTAGGGTTTAAATGAAGTGATGCGGAGCGACGCCGCCCCCTCATTTTTTAGGGTTGGGTGCGACGTCAACCACGTATCGTCCGGGTGGGTTAGCGACAACCATGGAACACCTGTCGTCTATTGGGTTTGCGTCTGTCATGGCTGGGTGTACCGGTATGTGATAGGAAGAAGCCAAGCTCATTCTTCCGGAAATTTCGCCGTGCTATTACTACTGTTGTACAGTTTTAAGTCCGTGTTTCTCACGGCGGGATGTCTCCGATTCCCTTTTCCCTCGTGTTTTTTTTCGTTTTTTTCCCGACTTTGATTTTTAGTGATGTCCGATTTGTTTCCAAGTTATTTTCGATTATTTTCATTTTCTTTCTGATTTTGTGTTTGTTGTCACGGCACGCCCCCCTCCCCCCCCACCTTTTTTTCGTTTGGGGGATTCCACGTTGTGCCATAAAAACTCGGTGTATTCATGATGCGTAGTGATTGATGAAGAAATACATCAAGATTTGCTTGGTACCAGGTATGGTTTCATTTTGTTGCAAGGGAACGCGCCTAACATGGCGTTTGCGATTACTTTCACGCGATTGATTTGGCGTTTGTCATCTACGTCCTGGTGACGGGTTGCTACGGCTCTTGGCGCGGAGTCCGGCAGGGCGGGTGGGGGGGGGTAATTGTGATGAGCAATCGAGACTGTAACAGGCACACATATGTACGGGTACGCAATCATTTTCGCGTGGTTCTAATCCACATGTCGTGATTCGCCGGTACGTCTTGCGATGCGTATGGTATATGCGCTGGGGGCGTGGTGAGGCCGGTGTGGTGGTGGAGGTCGGGGGGGCGGGAGTGGTGAGGGCGATGGTGGTGGTGGATATGGTGATGGTGGGAGGGGGTGGGGCGGATGAGGGTGGTGGTGAGCGTGGTGAGCGTGAAGGGGGGGGGGGGGGGGGGTTATTATATGCGTATGTTTAATAGCATACAGTGTAAAGCCTGGGTTCAAAGGAGTGTCCATTTAAGTATGTACGGTACCTGTGGGTGGTTCGCTTGGTAACTTATGTTTTTGCCTGCGTCCGTCGGCGGACACGCCATTGCTTGTGGCTCTTTTGGTCCTGGTTTGGTGGGTTATTAGTTTATGCGAGGCGTTGTTGTTGTGGTTGGTGTTTTCTAGGCACGGGTGCTGTTCCTTGGACTCGCTCGTGCAAGTGTTAGTGCTGGAGGATTATTAATATTATTACGACTTTGTGCCTTCAGCGACTGCAGTACGAGCGGGAAGTTTCACTTCAACGACGACGGCAGCAGCGTGATATCCTGTACTTCGGAACGCATGTTTTAACCGTTCATCACATGGTCACACATGATGCGATATGTACGGCAATAGCACTGCTGTGCTAGTGCCCTATCGCATTCGCACACACTTATTGACACACAGCAAGCATCGCTTCCGGGTGCGATGCTCGCTGGCTGAACCGTGGTCACGTTTTTTTTGTTGCCTTCTCTTCCGATCATTCACTGTATTAGTTGAGGCCTCCTGTGTCGAAGCAGAGCTGGCTCATCCGGGATCAACCGCCGCCCCCCAGCGCTGAGTGCGTGCTCAACGCGGTGGCGCTCCCGGCCGCATCAACTCGGGCAGACCAGCTATTCCCGCTTGATGATCTAGGTAATATGTCAGGACAGATGAATAGATTCCTAATCTGAATGATCTGTACGATCTGCATGATCTACAGTAGCTCATGTTGTCGAGTGGGAGCCGTATCATCTGCATGACCTAGCACATGTTTCCAGGGCTGAGTCTGTACTACTGTATTAAGATACTCTACAACCACTCGCAACGGCAGGTGAGGAACTAGTACGGGGGACCATAGTAAATAGGACCTACGGCACACACAAAAACCTATATATTTCACTATTTTTACTCACAATATTTGGTCCTCTTTACTATGTTCCCCCGTAATAGATAGGTGATCTACTACTGTAGATCATGATCTGTTCGAGACGTGAAAAGTTGTAAAAACACCCAGTACGTTTGGACCCGAATACTGGAACCACTTTTCTCCGTACCAATGCGGGCTCCATCCTCTGCTTGCTGTCTCTCGCTTTTACCCCCCAATCTCCGCGCGTCTTGCCTTCGTCTCTCGGAGAAATGATTGCGCGGCGCATGATACGATACGACAAGGTAACCTGGGGTCACCTCCAGTTTTCGCATCGGGTTATCCACCACATACTCATCCTCTAGAGACTTGTGCTCTACGAGAGGTTGTTTACTTCTCACCTACGAGAGGGGTTTACTTCTCACCACTCTGCGCGGAAATGCACGGAACGTTGAATTTTCGTATTTATGTATAAACGATCCTTGTATTTCCGTCCATAGTGGTAGCACTTCTTGGCCAAAATATTTCTGACTGATCGGCTCCTCAAGGGCGCTGAGGATCTAGCCAATAAGGCATGCCTTACCGCTGGACTATCACTTCGGTTTAAATAAAATTGCTGCAAATACGTCAGCTAGCTGTGAGTACAACCGATTGCGTGGTTAAAACTCAGCTTTGCAGGGTGCGTGATACGTCAGACACGCTCATCGGACGTGTTGGTTCCGTGTTCCATGTATACCATGGTGTTTGATCATTAAACCTACGATGTAGTATATCTTGATATCGGTACTCAGTTCCTTAAGCTTAATATAGTACCAGGTAGTTGATAAATTCAGGTCCGTAAGCTTGACTGGTGATTTCTCCTTTCGCCTCCGCTTTGGGTTATGTCTCTCTCTCCTTTAGTCTCCCTTTATGGTTGTTCTCTGCGAACACCCCCTCTTCGTAGTGGTTGGGTCTTATTACGAGGTGTAGGGGGATCTATAGCCTCATTTCTTTTGTTTCGAATAGCCGCATCTTCGACCACCTTTTTTCCTGGCCGTTTGGGATGAACTTTGTCATCACCCTCCGACCATCTTGTGGTCTGAATATACGACTATTCAGGGGGGGCTAGTGTGATATGAGTGGAGTACTCATGGGCTATATATAGATAATATGTTGCAGTCTTGTAGTATCACGAATACGAGAATAATCCAAAGAATGGATTAACCCGGCGGATATTCCGTAGTCGAGAGTAACGTTCTTTTAGGAATGTTCCCTAGGGAGGATAACCCGTCAGACGAGAGTAATGTTCCTTAACGCAGATAGGATCACGAAGTGAGAAGTTATTATATATAGCAGAAGAACGATCGGTAGCCATAGGAAAGTTCTGTAGGAGTACATCAAATGCGAGGAATTTAGAAGAGCTTATGGCGTGGGGTGGGTCGAGTATAACTGGGCGTCGAGTCCCTCCCCCCTACCTCTCACTTCTCTACCAGTCAGAACATCTCCTCAGCTCTCGCCATCAATAAAAATATCCGCATCAGAAGAAGCGAGGCACTGCTTTCCAGCTGCCAGAACCACAGCGTCCCTTACCCTTACCCTACCCTACCGGCGGGCACCCGCTTCACATATCGGGTGTAAGGTTTCGCAAAACATTTCGATGCATTACGTAGGCCATTGGGGGGGGGGGGGGGGGGGGGGGGGGCGCTTTCTACGATGATGATAGGGTGGGGTGGCACTTACTAGCCTACTACAACTATCTAGTTATGACTGATCGGGGCTTCTTTTAAACTGAAAAACTACCCAACAAGGCATACCTTAGAAGGCATGCCATAGAAGGCATGCCTCAACTGAGGAACTACCTGCTTAGGCATACCTTATCGTGTGTTTTTACACTGTTAAATAATTTTCATTCAAGACTCGAATAAGCCAATGGGATCGCTGATCCGGTTGTTAAGTGTGTGGGTGCAGTTTTTCCTCAAGCCAGTTTTCGGGCGAGACGTGGGAGCTGCTGCCCGAGTGCGGAAGCCTCCAAAAATGGCAGGTCAATGCGCACCCCTATCGTACTCACGTAACATGCGTCTGTTTATTTTTGCTTTCTTTTGTTGTGGCTCTCATCCCATTTGTTATCTTCGCCTTCTTTTCTCTCTTCCCTCCTACCAACAGATGGTCGTACTACTGTCAACTCAGATCCGGGGTCACCTAGCAGGCTCTCCTCCTCCCCCCTCCATCCTCATTATGGTTTGGGTCCTGCCTGTAGATCGCGAGAACACTTTCAGCCATCCTTTCTTTCCTCTCGTCGGCTCGCGTCGGGGGTTCGTTTAATCGGGGTGCACCTTTTTTTTAATTTTTCTGAAACGAGTCACTTTTTTGGCGAAGGATAAAGGTCTTAAAAAAAAACAGCCGTGCCGCCAGAGCATGCGCCCAACACGAAACCGAACCTCACGGAGGTTGGGGGGGGGGGGGGGGGGGGGGGGGTACTCATTATCGTGCATGGCCGTAGTCATATGACCATAGACCCTCGCATCCCTACAATGCCGGGACGGAGCACGTCGGGTTTTTACCAACCAGGCAGACATTGCTTGAACAAGCGCGAAGCGCCGTGAGGTGTTGGGCGAGTCGGGTACCTATTATCAGGCATGGCCGTAGTCGTGTGACCATAGACCCTCTCATCCCTACAATGCCGGGATGGAGCACTTCGGGTTTTCCCAGACCACGCAGACTTTGCTTGCTTGCGCCAAGCTTTGGGGGGGTAAAGGCAACACAAACATCGTGAGCTACTAATACAACAGTAGGTTCGCACGGAGGTTAGAGGGGCGACGGCAACACAAACATCGTGAGCTACTGGTACAGCGGTAGGTCCGCATGGAGGTCGGGGGGGGGGGGGGGGGGGGGGGGGGGGAGGCAACAAAAACACAATGACCTGCCGGCACAACCGTAGGTCCGCATGGAGATTGGGGGGGGGGGGAAGGGAAGGCAACGGAAATACCGCGAGCTGCCGGCACAACAACATGGAACGGTTCATCCGCAGGGTACCCCACCCAAATCGTAAGCTATGTAAAGCAATGCCCGGTTCAGACAGTGAGTATCTGACCCCGGAGTGGCACGAGGTTGTCGCATCGTATCGTAGAACGTCACGCAATCAGTCTCCAGGACGGGCGGAATCAGACCGCATGGAGCATAGGAAAAAAAAAGGCGACACGCACATCCTTAGCTACTGCAGGCCAAGGTTCTTGAGCCACAGGTAAGGAAGTGACACCAGGTAGAGGAACATGCCTGAGGCCTCTACGTATATCACAAACACCGTTACATAGATGCAGCAGACAATCGAGTACGAGAGCACCCTCAACAGTTTGTCTTATCGTATTATACGCCACGTTTTCATTCGCCAAGACAAGACGAACCGACACACAACCGACATGTCATACAGCCAGGGCGGTAAACAGAACAAAAAAAGCGTCATAGATTTTCCACTTTTTTCCACGACACATCTGCTTGGCTGCTCGCTACCCGAAGTTTCAATTCTGGCGCACGCGGAATCGCCGACACCCCCCCTCGCTCCCCCAAGACCTCTCGCGGCTCGGTTCGAGTCGGCCCGGCACGGACATCACGTTGCAACCACAGATGCAAAAAAAACGCGGTTTGACCCCCTTGACTGACCGCCTTGCTACACTAAAACCAGTATAATAATGCCACAAGAGTCAGTAGCGCGTCCAAACAGACCGGTCTCCTTCACAAGCATCCTTTAACTACCGCCACGGATGCTAACAAATCGCCGCGGTTTGACCGCCGTGACTGACCGCCCCGCCCCGCTACACAAAAATCAGTATAACAAAGGCCAAACGAGACCTTGACGCGTGTTCCGAAAGACTGGGCACCAACAACAGCATCCTTCGGTCACTGCGAACTATCGCCTGAGACGAGTGGATACCACCACACCACCATGACACATGGCCAACTAGTGACGGTGGTTTGACCGCCTCCCTTGACTGACCGCCCCCTGCACTAAAACCAGTATACTAACCCCACACCAGACCTTAACGCCTTCCCAAAAGACCGGTTCGGTCTCCTACGTAGCATCTTCGGTCCCTACTATCGCCCCAAGTTTAGCACCACTCTTGACAATGTAAGCTCCGTTTGATGGTCATAGTAGAGTCCAAACGTGGTTTATATTCCCGGCCAGGGTGGCCAGAACAGGCAAGCAAACCTTCTTACAACTGCGCTGTACAGCAACGTATATCACAGTCGAATTCCGAGTGATATATTTTTGTCCCCGAAAACGATCGTTTTAGCCCTAGACGGGTCAAAAACGAGCCCCAAAAGATCGGCCTCGTGCCATATTTGGCAGCCATTGTGGTCGGTCAGGACGAACGGGCGACCGACCGCATTGCAGGGACGGACTAGCGACTACTTCGGTCGCCGGCGCCGGCAATGCTGATTCTTCCCCGCTGGAGCAGACCTTCCTTCTACCACCCCAAGCTCTCTTGTCAGATGCTGACCATGATGATCATGATCATGATGATCATCACGATGATCATGACGATGATGATGTTCTTGTATTGCATCGTAGCTCATTTTTCTGAAGCCTACTAGCCCGTGGTCGCGAATGAAAAACACACGCATAGGCTAGCTAAAAGGCTTTCCGGTGCAAGATAAACAACCCGCCAGAACAATACGTGTACCGTCGCCAGTACGCATGATGTTCTCACATCAGCTCATTTCCTAAGATCCAGCTTTCGTGTAGTGACAAAAAAAAAAGAAAAAAAAGCGTTTCGGTGCAAGGAAAAAAGAAGCGCAGAACGATGAATGCACCGCAGTACATACTAGTACGCATGATAGTATAACATCAGCTCATTTCTCTGAAATCTAGCTCGCAGTCAACAACAACAAAAAGAGCAGGCTACAAAACGTCTCGATGGACGGAGAACAAGCGCTGGAATACTATGTGCACCGCAGTACATACCAGCACGCATGGTAGTACATCATCAGCTCATTTCCTTGAAACCTAGCTCGTGGTCACACAAAAAAAAAAAAAAAAAACACGCTAAATAAAAAATCGTTCCGAAGGAAAAGAGAAACAAAGCGCAAAACAACACGTCCACCACAGCACCAGTATGCAAGGGAGCGGTACTGCGGGGCAAATAGCGCCGGTACCAGACAGGCGCAAAGCTCCGGCGTTCCTTACACCTCGAATCGCCTGAAACGCAAAAAAGCCGGCAACGGCAAAGAGAAAGGAAGGGAGGGGCCATCTGAGACGAAACAGAAACAGCACACTATTACGTGAGGAAACTAATTGAAATAGTGATCGGGAGAAAATATGTTTATTTACGGGGGACCATAGTAAATGGGACCAAATTTTGTTCGTAAAAAAAGGGAAATATATAGGTTTTTGTGTGTACCGTAGGTGCTATTTACTATGGTACTGCGTAATAGTACAGTTATTGGAATATGTAGGTTTTTGTGCATATGATGGGTCCTATTACTGGGGTCCCCCGCAACGGGACAAGAAGTTAATAATCTCAGGCTTTGGGGCCCTGTCTGTTCGCGTGTTCTGCCAGTCTGCCAGCACCGTTCCGTGCGGTATCCACTCGGTACTCCCACAAGCGCGATCAACCAAAACAGTGCCCGCTGCTGCTGTCGACTTTATACTACAAGTAAGTACTACTGATACGTACCCAGCCAAAAGAATATCAACTACAACGCCTAACTCTCTCTACAACAACGAGCTGCAGATTATTATCATATCGGTTCCCGATCCCCCCAATGATATGTTCCATTGTCGTTTCCATGCACGATTTTATGTCGTCGCAAAA